>ML777495.1:1038750-1120165 GCA_009831015.1 Picea engelmannii
CTTGATGTATGCAATGGTTTTCACAAGACCAGATATTGCACATGCAGTGGGAGTTGTGAGTAGATATATGAACAATCCAGGTAAAGAACATTGGGAGGCAGTAAAGTGGATTCTCAGATACTTGAGAGGTACTGCTAATCATGTGTTATGTTTTGGAGGTTCAAAAATTGTTCTACAAGGATATGTTGATTCAGATATGGCAGGTGATAAAGATAGCAGGGGGAGTACCACAGGGTATGTGTTTTCTATAGGTGGAACAACAGTAAGTTGGATTTCAAAACTGCAAAAGGTTGTTGCACTTTCAACAACAGAGGCAGAGTATGTTGCTTCTACAGAGGCTAGTAAAGAGATGATTTGGTTACAGAGGTTTATGGAGGAATTGGGAAAGAAGCAAGAGAATAGCATGTTGTACTGTGACAATGAGAGTGCCATTCATCTTGCAAAGAACTCAGTCTTCCATTCGAAGACTAAGCATATACAGTTGAGGTACCACTTCATACGATCTGCCTTGGAAGATGGACATTTGAAGTTGGAAAAGATACACACTAGCCAGAATCTTGCAGACATGTTAACAAAGGGAGTAACCAGGGAGAAACTAAGTTCCTGCTCAGTTTCAATTGGTCTTCAAGAATGAAGATGAAGATGAGAAATTTTCCAGGTCCAAGAAGGTTCAGATTCCAGCATATACATCAGCGATGGAGTTGTTGAGATCAGTCTCCAAGTGGGAGATTGTTGGTTGTGGAGCCTGATTATCTTCCTGATTCAGAGGTCTTTTACTTTCAACCGTTTTTATACCCCATGAAGTATTTACACCCCAGAATTATGTACACTCTTCCACGCGGGGGAGTGCAGAGGGGGGGTACCCCCTTTGCGGGGTTCGAGGGGGCTATCCCCCAGGCTGGGGGCAAGCGGGCCCCCAACGAGGGTTCGGGGGCGAAGCCCCCAAAGGAAAAATTGTCTTTTAAATGTATATTGTAATTTCATTGTAAATCTGGACCATTCATTATAAGGTCGCAGATCTAACAATAGAGATTATGTTAGGGTTTTTTGCCCTAGAAGGCAACCCTCTTTTATGAGGGAAATGTATTGCGGCTATGATGGATGGCAAGTATTGTATTCTGAGATAGGAGATTGTGAGAGAAAGAAGAGGAAGTTACAGCGGGTTTGTTGTAGGTTGTATCCCTTCATATGTTGGATAATAATAAAGGAAGGACCTGGCAATTTCTCTGGTGGACGTAGCCCACACTGGAGGAACCATGTAAATTTGTGTCTCTATTGTATAGTGTATCTTTTGTGTTTTGTTTCCGCATTTTTTTTAATTTATTGCTCTATGGTCTTGTTTTTCTAACATCCCTAACATAGAAGAATTTGTCTTGTCGTCGGCATGGAACATAAAGTCCCACCGTAGAGGGATGGGAGGCATAGATTGTTATATTAGAAAGATCATTTTTACTCACATTCAACTTCATAAGATCAACCCTCTCAATTAGTAAATTTGGATAGAAATTTCAGACACCAATGCTAAGAAGATGTATATAGAAATTTGTTATTTTGCACCTATTAATTCTATTTTTATAAGAAAAACAATCTAGATAGCAATTGTCCCTATAATAATTTAGAACAAGATATTTATTGTTTGAAAAATGAAGGTAATATTGTCCTGCTAGGAGACTTTACTATTAGGACTACAACTAACCAAGCTACTCTTTTAAACAATGATTCCAACAATAATCCTTTATGGCTAGATGAGGACCTTGTTTGATCTAATAGATACAAAAGAAGCTCTAAAGACCTAATTGAAAATTTGTTTGGTACTGAGTTGGTCAAGCTCTATAGCTCTCAAGACCTAATAATTTGCAATGGAGTAATGAAGTGGCCAAACTCCAACCAAATGACTTGGATTCATGGACTAGGTAGTATTGGCATAGATTATGTGATATCTGATATTCCCGTTTCCAACCAAATAGTAACTTTTGACCTTTTCAATGACCATGAACCCGACTCTGATCATAGACCTTTAACCCTAACTTCAAACTTTTCCATGCACATGAACGTCGTTGAAGAGAATTTAGATAATCAAAGACCATTGCACTTTGACAAAAGTAAAGTTGACATTTTCTTAAAGGATTTAAATAGTGAATTACATCTCCTAACTTATAAGGACGACATTGAAGACCTCTATCATAATTTTTAAACTACCATTTCCACTTCTATTAACAAGTTATCTTTCAAGGTATCCTGTAAAAATAATAATAGAACGACCAACCCTTGGTATGATAAAGAATGTAAAATTGCTAGGAAATTCATTAGGGATGCTTCTAATGAGTCCTTAAAACTTGATAAGATCAATAAGTACAAATCATTAAAAGGCAAGAGCATCTTTCACAACCATCTAAGTTGGATCCTAAGAAGTTCTGGAGGAAAATTCTAATCCGCAATACTAAGGAAAATAATAGGATTCCCTTAAGGGACTGGAATTCCTAACTTAAAAGTCTTTACAAGTTCTCTAATGCCATGGAACACCATTCATATTGTCCCTATAGAGGATAAAGTTTTTCTTTGGATGACATAGAGTTCGAGGTTAAGCGGCTTGCAAATGGGAAATCTAAGGACATTGAAGGCTACCAAGTTGAAATTTTTAAAATCAGAGGGCTATTATGGACCATCCCCATCCCTCACATACACAAGCTCCTCAATTTAGTAGTCAAGCAGTGCTTCCCTAAACCCTGGACACAAAGCCTCAATGTCCCTATTTTTAAAAATGGGGATAGAAACATTCCCTCTAATTATAGGACCATTATGATTAGCTCAATTTTAGCCAAGCTTTATGGAATTATTTTGGAAAAGAAGATTAGTCTTTGGCTAGAAAGTCACAGTAAAATAGCTAAAGGCCAGTCTAGATTTAGGAGATATCATTCAATTGTGGACCATCTTGTTACCTTTAGGATCATTGCAAAGGAGTTCTGCAATACTAAAACCAATTGTTTTTGTTTTTGTTTTGTTGACTTTAGAAAACCTTTCGACATGGTTCCTAGGAAAAACCTTTGGAATAGGTTGGAAGAGATAAAAGTGCCTTCTGAGTTGAGCGATGTTGCAATAAGGTTGTATGCGAACTTTATTGCCAAGTTTAAGAACATTGAGGGCTGGTCAAAAGAGATTAACTACAATATTGGATCCAAGCAAGGTTGTCCCTTGTCCCCTACCCTTTTTGGCATATATATTAACAAGTTAGAAGATCGCTTGGAAGAAGCAGGTTGTGTTAGCCTTACTCTCACTGGTATAGTCATCAATCTTCTTTTTTATGTCGATGATATCGTTCTTATGGCGAGGAGTCCCCACGATCTTGAAACCAACTAGGAATCCTTAAGATTTTTTTCCCCAATATGGGTATGACTATTAATACTGACAAGACTAAGGTCGTGATCATTAAGTCCAATAAGATCACTTATGATACCTTCGTATATGACAACAACAACTTGGAGGAAGTGATTTCATACAAATATCTTGGAATCGATATTCACCACAAGATCAATTGGAATTATCGCATTGAGAAATAGATTATTGGGGGATGAAAAGCTTATTATGGGCTTGAAAACAATTGTAAATCAATCGATCTTTGGATATGGGATAGAAGAAACTCCTCTTTGAGACTCTTATTACACATGTTATTCTTTATGGATGTGAAGTCTGGGGATGTAGTATCTCTCGTGAATCTTGGATAAAGATAGAGCAAATACAAAAGAATTTTATAACCTATAATCTCAAAATTAAAGGAAATACGCCCTATCCCATCCTCCTCTTACAAGCAATTCTTTCCCCCATTGAGAGCACAACTATGGCTAGATACCTATTGTATTAGAACAAGTTAAACAACATGGAAGACAAGAGGCTTCCTAAAATTGCTTCAAAATCTATTCGTAACCACCATCGACTCAAGCAAGGATGGCATAAAGATGCCCAGTCTTGGCTAAGCTATTGGGGAATCATGGAAGACACAATTTTGCATAATAATGATACTATTAAAAATATCATCAAATCAAAATTTAAGAAGAAAATGTGGTGTGATAAAGAGTTATACGAAAAAAGAAAATTAAGGTATTATAAGGATGTAAACAACCCTAATCTAGAAGATCAAAAGTATCTCTTTGTTTTGACAAATGTAAAGAAAAAAAAACAAGTATTGCTAAAATAAGAACAAATTCTCACGGACTCCATAGTGAAATTGGGCGTTGGTCAATTCCTAAAATGTCATGGGATGAAAGAGTGTGTCACCTTTGTGACACTAAGAAGGTTGAAGATGAAAAGCATTTTCTCTTAGATTGTCCAGCCTATGCCCAGATTAGATCTCAATTTCAAAATATTTGTCACAATACCAACCTTCGTAACCTCTTAACTCAACAAAACTATGGTTATCTTGGAAAGCTTCTCTTAATTCTTTTGGAGCACATAAACAAAATTCTAAATATTGCAAGTAATCCTTACCATCTAAGGTCCAATAGACCAATTAAATCATATATATAGAGAGAGAAAAACAAAAAACAAATTCAACAATCACAATTTTTTAATATTAAATATATTTTATTTTTTTTTCAATTTTTAAAATATAAAATATATTAATAATAAAAAAATAAAAAATAAAAAAAAAAAATAAAAAAAAAAATAAAAAAAAAAAAATAAAAAAAAAACAATTATTCTAATATATAGTAGAACCATTTTTATTTGTTTATCCTATTAAAATATTTAAGGATTTAATATCAAATAAAATTATATATAAATAATATTAATTCATTTTAATTTGATTTCAAATATATATATATATAATTTCCAATTTTCTATTTTAAATGGTCTAAATCATCATTAAAAAACTATAAATTTGTTTTGTCTATTTAAACATATATTAAATTTATTAAATATAAAGAGGATAATAATTACGATTAGGTATTTTATATTCAAGAATAAGATAACTAATATAAAAGATAGGAGGTTTATGAGCATTACTTCAAATTTTATTAATTCTGGGATAAAAGAAGGGACTACTCTATTAATTATTGATATCATTAAAACTACTATTACATATAAATTAATAAAGATACATAGAACACAATTAATTATTAATTAACACTCCAAAAATGCACACTTAATTGTGTGATGTTGTTAGTTTGAGATAACAACTTTTTAATTACGTGGTAACATAAATGACTATATTATTATGTGGTAATATAAATGACCATATTATAATTGTTGTTTGATGTTGTTAGTTTGAGATAACAACTTTTTAATTATGTGGTAACATAAATGACTATATTATTATGTGGTAATATAAATGACCATATTATAATTGTGGTGTGATGGAGTGGGTTCGAGATAACAACTTTGATTATGTGGCAATGACTAATGTTCAAATACATGTAGAGACCCTTAAAGCTTTTTAGTTTTTCAAGGAGGTGAAAGGCCATTTTTGTTTGGTTTAAGGAAAAGAGGAATGTGAGGAGCCCAAATAGCTATGAATATGTAAATTTGCTAAATTTGGTATTCTGCTCCAGAGAGAGAAGGTCAGATAAGCTCCTGGCCGACTGTTCAGGAAAAGAGGAAGGTGAGGAGCCCAAAGAGTCATGAATATGTAAATTTGCTAAATTTGGTAATTAAAGACAAGAGATCTTGTCAAAGAATCTGGATGTATGAAATTGGAAAAATTATTTGTGTTTGATTGTGTTATTGCAAATAGGTTGTGGATAAGTTTATGTTTGGTGAATTACAAATTATAAAAGTTGGTTGTTTTATGAGAGAGTGAAACATTATGGATTCTAAATATCAATGGTAGGAGTTAATAATTTAATTTTGAATTTGAAATATTTAAAAGAAAGAAAAAACTAATACTTAAAAATTGTATTAATAAACTTTTGAGATTTGTTTTATTTGATTTTTTAAATAGATTTTCAATTTCGCCCTATTTGATATTTAAAATAGATTTTGATTTTTTTCCTATTTGATTTTTAAACCTTGATCACATTATGTGTTCGATGTAATTTTGATTATAAGGAAATGTTTTGAGTGTCACGTCATACAAGCTCCAAAGATGTACCTTTAATTGTTGATTAATCATTAATTGTTATATAGACATATGAACAACCACATTAATGAATGTCATGGTTTGAGGGAGGTCAATATCTAGTCTACTACGCAACATTGAATGTTGTGGCAGGTGGATTATAGGTCGTCAGATTTGAAAGCAATTTAGATCTGACGACCTATAATCCACCTGTCGTAGCATTCAATGTTGCGTAGCAGGATGGATATTGCTCACCTGGTTTGAGGCAATATAGGTATAATGACTATGATTATGTCATAATTGATGGTGAGTTACATATGACTTATATATAAGTCAGGTGTAGTATACTTTCTTAGTTTTCCAACGAGAAATTGAAAATGTCTTTTAATTCGTGACACCTTTGTGTGTATAAAAAAAATAATGAATTGATGTTTACATTAAAATAAAATATATTGTGTAGTTAAATGAGTGTTTTTTCTATAGATAGATATATATATATATATAGATTTTAAAATATGGTAAATTCAATTTATTAAAAATTTTGAAAGATTAAAAGTAAATTCAATTTATTAGGTATGGAAAGATATTAAAAAAACATTGAAACACTATTAAAATATGGGGTTACAGTGTTGTTGATTTGTTTCACTATAATCCATTATCATTTGGCCAAGCTTTTTTGTTGCCATGCGTCGGGTGAGATGGGAATTTTCATTGCTTTTCATCGCTATCATGATGAAAAACATTAAAAAATTGTTGTATTCCCTTTCCAACATGTTTGCATCACCTTGCATCGTACATGTGTCATGATTACACCTCTAAAATTTATCGTGCCTAGTGTTCCTCGTAGTCGCATTATGTGCATCAAGATATTGTCTTACTAATAAATCTATAGCGTCGAGTTAGCGTTATGATACAAAAGGAATCATGTATGTCTCATGTATGGATGAAACATTATCGATTTGACCAATTGCTTCATAAATGATGTTTCAAGATTGTGTCAAGTTATCTATGCGATATTTGAATGTTGTTCATTGGAGCCCTAAACAAAAAGCCAAACTTCAAGCCATGTTGTCATCTTTGCAGATAAGTATATTATGTGATTTAGCTATGAGACTTGGCATGGGTAAACTCAAGTTTGATTGCATTGATATAGAGATGGTGAAGAATTCTCTACGTGAATTGTTGTATATTACTTCAAATGGATTAATCGTTATAGTATTGTAACAAAATCAAGAAACATATGTTAGATTACTTTGAGTTAATCATATTATCAATTGATAAACATGTATATTATCAATTGATAAAGATGCATTGATAAAGATGCATGTAGGTACATTATTTTGAAAATATTTTAATGTTAATGTTGACGGTATTAAATATAAATCAAATGAAAAGGGTATCAGTTTAACTTGTTTTATCTTGTTGTGGCTAGTGGATATTATTAAATGCTATGATAGAAAAATGTTTGAAACAATGCTTAAAGTGTTTTGTGAAGATATAAATATTTATAATTCAAGAACTATTCATGTAGTAAACATTTCCAATGTTATTCAAGAAATTGTGGTCATATTTGCACACACTTTTGACGTCATTCTTCTAGATAGTTCCAATTAATCATTGACAAGAGAGCAATTTGTAGAACCTTATGTAAAGAATCATCACATCATTATGAAGAAAAACAATCATCATTTAAGTTGTTTCTAAATTCCTTGTGTTTTGATATATCACCTAGCCTCGATTCATACTAAATAATTCTTCCCCATAAGAACTTTTTCCTATAAGAGTGTAGTCTATAGAATCCAATGTGAGGAATCATAAGGTCACTATGAAGAGAATGATACAGGTTGTTGTGAAGAGACATAGGGTTATTGTGAAGAGGGGGCACTCAAAAGAGGAGAGAAAACAAATAAACTAGGGAAGGAAAGATTCTCAAGTGTTGAAAAAATCTGAAGTTTTTGAAATGAAGCTTCCTAAACACACATTTTTAGATAATAAACCATCTAAAATCAAATTAATAGGCTCTCATAGTAGTCATAGTTACATAAAATGCATTCATCTCATGTATAATCGTTATATCGAAGAAATAATTTATTTCTTAGGTGTGGATGAAGCACTGTATAGTTTAGGAGTAGTACACAGTACACCAGAACTTACATGGAAACCCAAACAAGAGAAAACCACAGAATGATTTCTTATATATATCAAGAATACATTCATAGGAAGAACCAACTTCCAAATTCTCCAGCACCAACTAGAAAGAGGCACCAACCCCCTGATTTACAGGCACCAACTTGAAGGAAGATATAACTCCCTGAATTCTCTGGCTCCAACCAAAAGGAGGCTACAACCCCCTGATTCTCAAGCTCCAACTTGAAGAAAGTTCCAACTCCCCGTGTTCTCCGGCACCAACCGGAAGGAGGCTACAACCCTCTTTCCTTGCCCTGTCTTGTCGCCCTGAAATATAAGTGTAGACCAATTGTCACTACCACAATCACTGTCACTGTCACTGCCAATATCACTACCATTGTCATTGTCACTACCATTGTCACATCAACATGTGACATGTCAACCTGTCACTATATCCAACCTGTCATTGTATCCAACATGTCACTGTATCCAACCTGTCACATCAATCGGTCACAGTATCCAACCTGTCACATCAACCTATTCAACATGTCACTTTCACTAATACTCAACTAGATCCTCTCACATGGATCATATACAAAGGACACCTCTCAATTAGATGTCCAACATCACCAACACATGCCTCTATTAAGCATGTACTAATATCACCAACATACCATCACAAGATATGTGTCTCAACCATATACCAAAGCATGTACTAAACCATCAACCTGTACCATACAAAGCATCAATCGTGTACCATAACCTGTACCACAACATGTATTAAACATGTACTAAATAATGTACCAAACCTGTACCAAATCATGCATCAATCATGTACCAAAACGTGTACCATACCATGTACCAAACTTGTACCAAATCATGCATCAACCAAAACCTGTGTCATACCATGTGCCAACACCATATCATGCATCAACTATGTATCTCACCACGCATCAATGTCACCAAGGAATGCCTCATACATATACCAAAAATGTATCTCAAACAATGTGCCCAATATCCAAGATGTTCCTCAAACCATGTGCCTCAACCATATACCATATCACTCATGATATGTCTCAATCATGCCATACACCATGTACCATAAGATATCATCAATGAAGTGCATCAACAAAGTACCAAACAACCAAGATCATATACCAAGTATATGCCTCAACCATGCACCTAATATGTGCCTCAAGCAAGTGCCAATGCCTCAACAATATACCAAATACTTGCCTCAAACAAGCACCATAACAACATCAACATGTAACCCTCAAAACATGCATAGAAACATACATGTAACTCTGTAGCGGACTTGGTTTATTTGATCATGGATCTGCGGACCTTCCTCAACTTCAACAACAAGAGAATAACATCTTCATCAAACTTTACCTTAGTCTCACAAGACTAGTTTTTGGATTAGTCACAAAACCTAACTTTCAACAAGAATAAATTTGTACATGTAATTAATAAAGGTATGAAACTTGTACCAAATGTTACTCAATATCTTCTCTGCAATTCCTCCAAGTTTCACTACTTGGAACATCCCATAAAAGGAGTTATAGTAAAAATGGCAGACCTTGTTGAAGTCTGGCTTATTCTAGAGAGCGACCTTGTAGAGCATGCCACATGCATAATATTTGATATCTAGCTCTAAAAATTATACAAAACATACTAAGGACTGTACTCTATCCAATGAATTTGGTCTCACTGAATTTGGATCCTCTATGACGAAGTTATGACTATTTTACCCAGAACATCTGTTTGGGACTAGTTTCAGGACTAGCCAAAAACCATATTTTCCACAGAGTGTATCTCAGAAACTACAATGAACTAGACACTGAAATGTTTACCACAGGTACCTTGAAATGTATTATCAACCACCTCCAATGTTTTCTATCTGAATCATTCTAAAAAAAAACATTATAGTGAAAATGGTAAGATGGCCTTTAAATAACATACCTTAGAACACATTATCACAAGACTTCATCCTCCCTTGGAATTTCACCATTCTTTACTTCATATTCCCTTTGAAATTCACCTCATATCTCCTTGGTTACCTCAAATAAGAATCACTTACTCACATAGAATATATTCAATATAATGTGTGTGTGAATGTACTTATTAGTGACTTCTTGATGTGTATATATACTTTTTCTAAGTAACCTCTTTCCTTAACTTTAGGGATTCTTGAACTTTCTTGTTACAACCACTTTTCCCTTTCATTAATGACTTGCAACCAAATAGGGGCTTCTTAACCCATATTGTAACCAATTAGGGGCTTCTTAACCCATCTTTGGGGCTTCCAACTTCATGACCTCATAAATCCTCAACTGTGAGGAACCACGTGGCGTACCACCTATCACTAGAAACGACATGATTAGGACTATCCATCTATGAGTGCATTGCCTTCATTTTCATTGTCCTTCATGTCCATATTCCTCAACCAAATTAGGGTCCCATAGCCACACCTTCAGGGCTTCATGTAGACTTCATCAAATGACAACTAACTCACCATCAATGTCAATCACATCTCTATGGCTTCCAGACTTCTCCAAGGGTTGACATCAATGACAACCAATTGTTCAAACCAAATGTCCAACATTATGTTGAGTCATCTATATAATATATGAAGTTTTTCATTAGAGTCCTAAGTAAAAAGCCAAAATTCAAGCCCTATTGTCAACTTTGTAGATAAATATATTTCCCGATTTAGCTATGAGACTTGGCATGGGCGAACACAAGTATGATTGTGGGAATATAGAGATGGTGAAGGATTCTCTACATAAATTATTGTCTATGACTTCGAATAGATCAGAGTATGGCACTAGAACCGAGAAACATATATCAGAATACTTTGATTCAAATGTATCACCAATTGTTAAATATGTGTGCTCAAGATATAATGCTCAAAGTGTTTTGCAAAGATACAAAGATTCGTAATTCAATAATTGCTCATGTAGTAAATAGTTACTATTCTGAACATGAGATACTTAATATTTTAATTAATCAAAGCCTATAAGGTGCCAAGAAGCCCCCACTAAGAAGCTTGAATTGGGTATACAGGTAACTATATGCATCTAGATAAGGTTCACCCACCTTGTTGATAACAATGTAATTACTATCACCTACATTTTCAGATGATAAAAGTTCATTGACCGAAGGGATTATTTGTGTTTCCCTTAATCCTTTTCCCTTCAAGAAAATAATAAAGAATCAGCTCATACAATTGACAATACATAAATCTAAATAAAAGTATGATCAAGAATACATATATAGGTTTGCCACATTTTTTATCATCATTAATCTTATAACTTGTGGTGTTCCTAGTTAGCTTGAATATAATATTTATAACAAAATAGAATGAAATATAGCCACAAAAAGAAAATAAATAGAACTAGAATTGGAAAATAACAACAATAAGCAAACCTTTATTGATATTTAGAATTGAATGCAATGTCCACTTCCCTCTTCAAGGGGACAACCTCCAACATAAGCAAAGTTCCAAATACAATAATATTCACTTGAAAACTAAATACCCTTGTGTGTGTGTGTGTATCTTGAATTCTTCTTCTATTCACATTTGGAAAAACCCTAATTTTCAAGTATCACTTATGTTAATTGTTGATCTCTCTCATTAATCCCTATGATTGCTTACACTTGTCATCTCCAATACCTCTACAAGGACTCATTTGGTGAGCTTGGTTCCGATCTTGCAATCTTTATTAATTCATCTTAAGGCATCTTCATTGGCATAACTCCAGTCATACCTTGGAAGTTTCAACCCTAAAAACTCAAAGGAGGTTCCATCATAGACGGGGCTAGGGAGGAATATTGACCTTTGAGGGAACCAAGTATATATATTATGTATGCATCACTGATTTATATTTACAATAATAGACTATTGATTTATTGGTTATATTGCATATATATCTATATTCGATATCGGGGAAACTCCTTTCTTATAGGAATTTGGAGTTCATTATGTAATGTACATATGGAGGAAAATATGGGATACCTAGGGAGGTACCCAAGGGGATAATGAGTGTAATACAACCATAATAATGGACTATATAATGTACCTATGGAGGATAATATGGGGTACCTAGGGAGGTAACCAAGGGGATAATAAATGTAATATGGCCATAATCATGGAATAGGCCCACTTGGTAGTTGATGGGTAATAACTAGGCCCACTATGTAGTTAAGAGGAAATAATATAATAATAAGGGGTAGTTGGCATAGAACCCTAGGAATACTCATGAGAAAGTATAAATACACATTAGTATCATTCTATTAGAAATATGTTGGATGTATTGTCTTGTAGCAAGCATGGCTTGTGGATTGATTCCTTCCATAAGAAGTAATTGGTGGTGTTACCCTACCCTAAGAGTTCTTCTTTGTATTTTTGTGTTCTTTATGGTGTGGATACTCGAGCAAGTGCATGAGATATCTTCATTTTCTGATTTGTCGCCAGTTTTAATTTCTTTATTGTCAAGTTTTCCATCTTTTAACTTCCTAATTTATTCCAACAACTTTTGATTAAGGCTCTTCAAGTGAGAATTTTATTCATCTTTTGTTGATAGGTTCTTCTTGTATTCTTTCTCAATATCTTCATTTTCTTGTTCTAATATTTGATTACTCAGCTTCGTAGCCTTGGACTTCTTGACTTGTGCAAGTAATTTCTGACTGTGATCTTTTAAGCGAGAAATTTCTTTATTTTTATCTGCAATATCTCTATTAAATTATTTTTGTATCTTTGATACTGACCATCGATTTTCCTGAAGGATCACCTTTGACATGTATTTCAAATATTTTGATGAGGGTAACATTGAATATGACTTCATAGTAATGTCTTGAATCAACATCATCTCCTTTTTATAGGGAAATGTCACAAACTTCTTCTCCATGTTTAAGATGAAGGTACCTGGTTTTTTAAACCAGGGCAACCCGAGAATTGTGTCAATCTCATCTTTATACATAGTTGTAGCATTGAATTGAGATATATATTCATATTCATCAATTTTCACTTGCAATTCCTTAATTTCATAATGTCTCTTGTGAAAAATATCTTCATTTTCACTTATATTTTGTTCTGAAATTAATAATTGATTTTCCAAATCGATATTAATGTAATTTTCTGGTTCATGCTGATAATGATGTTAACATCTCTTCCTTGAATACTCCCCTATAATGTAAATAACCCGTAATATGAAATACAACAACCTTCATAAGAAACTATTTCTTTCATATTACTCGAATCCATTTTTTTTTCGTCATAATATTGCGATAAATAATTATTGATTGGGAAGCTTATATAACCCTTTAATTAATTATATCCCTCAATACTTTTCTTTACTTTCACTTTTCCTATGTACCTTTTTTTTTTACTCAAAAGAATAATACTTTTAATATTTGTCTTTTTGAACTTTATGACTAACCTCTTCACTTATTAATATAAGTATTTTGGAATTGAAAATATATATTATATATATTTATTTTAATACCCTTTGATAATCCTATATATTAATTAGAAAAAATTGAATACCTTCCCCTTTATTTTCCTTTTTGTTATTTTGTCTTTTATAAATATAAAATGTAATACATTCACTCCTTTTAAAACTTAATATATGCCATCCTTTTCTATCAACTTAGACACCAATTTAATCAATTTTAGACTTTGATAATTAAAGATTGAAACCTTCCACTAGAGTTTTTTGAAAATAATATTGTTGATATGGTGAGTGATTTTCTATACGGATCGAATTTGCATGGTAGAAAATGGCGAGTGTATACTACAAATTTAATTGTGTTAAGGTTTAAGCTATTATTAGGTTTCTTTTAAATTTACTAGATAACCATAGCATATATAGGATCACTGAGAGAAACACAATCACAAGATACACAACATTTATCCTGGGAAACCCTCATGGGGGAGAAAACCCAGCAAAAACTTCCTTAATATAGATAGTCAATACAATGCCAAGACAATAAACCAAACACTAGAGAATATCCTCCACTAAGCAATGTGCCTCTCTCTTCCTTCTTCTGCCAACTGCAGCTACCAAACTTGCGCATTGAGTGAGCGAATGAGTGAGTGATCAAATGAGGTGATGGCTTCCTTTAATTATACAAATTGGCAGGTGTTGAAAATGTGTCTCTTCACTGGGCAGGGTTGACTTGTCTTCTTAGTGGTTAAAACCACTTTAATTGGCCTAGGGGCCAACTTCTCAATTTTCATAATATATTTAGGGTTTGGCCAATCCACAAAAGAGGATTTGGTCAATTACAATGCCCGGAATGATCAATCTACAAAAAAGGATTGATCTAATGAATAATAACTGAATAATAAATAGAATACTCTTTGTAGTTACAATATTTCAACACTCCCCCTTAACAAGAAGGGTATTCTACAACATTATCAAGAGAAAGAGAGGGCAGCAACATCAACAACATCTAGAACACTGACTGGCATATCTATAAATCATTGGAAGTTTTTCTCATCATTAATATCATCATCCACATCAGGGAGATGGAATGGCATCATCGTCATGTACGTCAACATGGATTAGTATAAAAATATTACATCATCATCATCAATAACAGCTCAAGGCTGATACAACATCAACAACAACAACATCACAACATGAAGGCTAGAGCATAAAAAACAACAACATCACAACACGAAGGTTGGAGCATCAACAACATTTGCATCACAACACAAAGGCTAGAGCATCATCAACATCACCACTAGGCTGGAAATCTTCAGCATGAAGTTGGCATCTCAACAACATCAACATGAAGCTGGAAATCTTCAGCACGAGGCTGGCATCACAACAACATCAGCATGAAGCTGGAAATCTTTAGCACTATGATGGCATCAACACTACTCCCCCTTTCGAGGGAGGTCTTTTCGGACTACACCAAGCTTATCTTGAAAGTGCTCAAACTTTACATGAGATAGAGGTTTGGTCAACACATCAACAACTTGTTCATCCATGCTAACATACTAGAGCTTTATGGCTCCTCTCTGCACCATATCACAGATGTAATGATATCGTATATATATGTGTTTTGACTTGTCATGGAACACATGGTTCTCTATCATCTTTATGCAACTCTGGTTATCACATAGGATCATGGTTGCTTCGATGTCCAGATCGAATAGACCTATCAACAACTTCTGAAGCCATATGGCTTCACAACTGGCGGAACATGCAATAATGTATTATGCTTTTGTCATGTTGAGAGAAATGCTTGATTTCTTCCTACTCTGCCATGAGATCATGGCTGACCCCAGACCGAAACAACATCCTAAAGTGCTCTTTCTATCAGAGACACTTCCAACCCAATATGAATCGGTATAACCACTTAGTCTGAAGTCATGATCTCCATTATAACTGAGACCACAATCTAATGTACCCTTAAGGTACCTCATCACATGTTTTTTAGCAAGCAAGTGAACATGTATGGGCTCTACCATAAAGTGACTCAAGTTGTTCAAAGAAAAACATATATCAGGCCCGATGTTCATTAGATACATCAACGATCCAATGATTTGTTTGTACATTGTAGCATCAATCAATTCTGACGAAGTGTCAACCAGGAGCTTCAACTTTGTTTCCATGGGTGTATTCATGGATTTGCACTCCAACATGTCAAATCTCTTCAGTATTTCAACTGCATACTTCATTTGGTTAAGGAAGATCTTCTCTGGGCTATGCCAAACATCAAGAACTAAGAAATAGTGCATTAGGCCAAGGTTTTTCATCTCAAATTCTGCAGCGAGATTCTTCTTACAATCTGTGATGAGATTTTCTTCTCCAGTTAAGAATAATTCATCCACATACAACAACAATATAACAGACTCATCATTCATAACCTTGAAGTAAAGGTTAGAATCAACTTTACTCTTGGTAAAGCCCATGCTCGTCAGGAAACTGTCAATCCTTTCATACCAAGCTCTAGGAGCTTGCTTCAATCTGTATCGAGCCTTCTTCAACTTGCAGACATGAGTCTTCCCATCTTCAACTTCAAACCCTTGAGGTTGTTCTATATACACTTCTTCTTCAATGACACCATTCAAGAAAGTTGTTTTCACGTACATCTGGTGTAACTTCCACTTCATCTTAGCTGCAAGAGCTATGATGGTTCTGATTGAAGTGTATCTGGCTATAGGAGAAAATGTCTCTTCATAGTGAATGCCTTCCTTTTGAGAAAATCCATGGGCAAGAAACCTTGCTTTATATTTCTCAATACTTCCATCAGAAACATTTTTTTTTTTGAAAAGTCATTTGGAAGATACCACATCCTTTCTCTTTGTTTTGGGAACTATTTCCCATACAACATTCTTTATAATGGATTAGTATTCTTCTATCATGACATTTCCCATTCTTTCTTTTGAATGGATTCTTCAAAGCAAGTGGGCTCCTTCTCTAAGATATCACACATCAAACCCATATAATTGGAGAATGTCTTGGGTTTCTTAACTTGTCTTGTGGTTCCTTTGAGTTCACCATAATTCTCTCCACCTTGAATAAGTTCCCTTGCCTAGGTTGGCTTTCTCTTGTGGGAGATCGTCATCTGGGGAGGTTCTTGGGATTCTATTATGTTATGATCTTCTATAATCTCCTAATCAAGGGAATTTATGACTTCCCTCACTGGTTCTTCAACTCTGGGAGCCACAGGTTCTTCTTCATATACTTCTTCAAGATGGCATCTTCTTGATTTCTTGAGTGTTGCATATTCATCAAAGGTTACATCCCTGCTGCTCTCAATATGATGGTAACCTGGTATATAAAATTTGAAGGCCTTGGAGACCTCACAGTATCCAACAAATATTCCATTCTTTCCTGAAGGGTCCATCTTGGTTCTCTTCTCTTTCAGAATGTATGCAAATATTGGACATCCAAATATTTTGAGATGACTTACTTCTGGGTTCTTTCCGGAGAACATCTCTTCATGGGTCTTGAACACAAGTGCACTATGGGACAATATGTTTTGTACATATACTATTATTTTTGCTACTTCTGCCCATAAGTGCATTGGAAAATCTTGATCATGGATCATAGTCTTCATTGCTTCCATTATAGTGTTGTTCTTTCTTTCTGCTACACCATTTTGTTGATGATTGTAGGGAGTGATGAGCTCCCTCTTTATCCCAACATATTTGCAAAATTTTGCAAACTCTTTTGAAGTGTCTTATCCTCCATTATCTGACCTGAGTATCTTGATCTTTCTTTCATAGAGATTCTCTATCAAGGCTTTGAATTCCTTGAATTTACTGAACACTTCATCTTTTGATTTCAAAAATTAAACCCAGGTTTTGCGAGAATAGTCATCAATAAAAGACACATAGTATATGTAACCACTGATGGATATTGATGTCATTGGGCCACATACATCTGAGTGAATGAGCTCGAGGACTCCTTTTACTTTACTGTCTCTCTTTGGGAAAGGGTTCTTGATGTTCTTTCCTTGTGCACATCCATTGCACACACCTTCATGGTCAACCTTGAATTTTGGTATAGATATGACTACCTTGCTTACATATTGTAATGCCTTGTAGTTGATGTGAGCTAGTCTTTGATGCCAAAGTTCACATGGATTCTCAATGGAATGGGTCAAGGTTGCTTCTGAGTGACCCTTTAGCTTATACAAGCCACCTTCTTCTTTTCCAATGACAATTGCTTCTTCCATGGTTTTTCCTTTGGGCCAAAAAAGAACTTCTCCATCTATGAAGGAAACTCTAAATCCTTTCTTCTCTAAGGTTGAGATAGAAAGTAAGTTCTTCATCAAACCTGGTACATATAGTACATCCTTCATATTCATTGGGGTCCCTGAATCAAGTTTGTAATTTGATTCTCCTATTCCTTTGATAGGGTATTGATAATCATCTCCAAGTGTAACTTTATAGCGAAACTTCTTTTCTGTAAGGAAAGAGAGGATGTCTCTTTGACTTGTCATGTGCTTGGAAGCACCACTGTCTATGAGCCAAGTGTCCTCACCAGGTGACATTAATCCTGAGAATGCAGAGATTAAGACATAGTCTTCAATCTGTTATTTTATCATCTTTTTGGGTGGCTCTTCATCTTCAATTGTATGGGCATGGTGCCTCTTATTTATCTTATTGTATTCTTCTAGTCTAGTTGGAAAATTTTTAGCAATATGTCCCATCTTGTCACAATGGTAACATTGATAGGATGAGAAATCGTTTTCTCTTCTTTGACCTTTCTGAAACTTCTGAATCTCCTTGGAGGGTGAGATTCTTTATGTATGAATTTATTTTTGGGGTAAGAATCCTTATGAGTTTCTTTCTGGAAGTAAGACTTCTTTATTCCTCCTTTAGTATGAGTAGATAGGGCTTGATATTCATCTCTTGATAGTAATGCTTCTCGGTTATCTACTCTTGCTTCTTCTTGAACACATTCTTCCCAAAGGTTTTCAACGTGTAGTTTCTCCTTTCTGGCACAAATAATTTGGATGATTGCATCCCAAGGTCTTGTGAGTCCATTAAGGGTTGTCATTATAAGTTCACCTTCATATATAGTATCATCAATTGCTTCTAGTTGTTCTTTGAATTGTGATATTCTGGAGAAATATTCCTGAATGTTTATCTTTTCTGCATCCTTGTACTTTTGAGTTGAGTTCTTAGATTCATCTTCTGATTGATGTTCTTTCCTTCGTACAATATGGTTAGGGCATCAAACATTTCTTTTGGAGTCCTCTTTGAATACACTTGAGGAATCAAGTAATCTTTAATAGAATCTGCAATGATTCTTTTGGCCCTAACTGTGTCCTTTTGGTGTTTTTCTTTAGTTGCCGTATCGGTAGGTTCTGGTACATCTTCATTAATGAATCTTGCTAGATAATTCTCTTCAATAATGAGTGCAATCCTATACTTCCAGGCACAAAAGTTTTCCACACCTTCTAGCTTGTCAACAAGCTTAGTGCTTGCAGACATCTTTACCTGGAGCTAGGAAAATGACCAAAAATTGAAAATGCTCATAATTTAATTTTGAATTTACCAGGAGGTGCGCTTGGCTGAGGTGAGTAGCCTGGTGCAGTTAGATTTCAGAAAATCCAAAATTTTCCCCTTCAAACTTGACCAGTGGAATTTTGGACTGGTACTTCTGGTACTAGTTCTGGTTTTCTGGTACTCCTGGTTTTTTGGTTTTCTTGTACCGGTGAAAACTAGGGTTTCAATTTTTCAGGAGTTCTATCCTCTAAAAAAGTGTGTTGAAGGTGCCAAAGAGTTCCCTAGGCTAGGGTGCACTTCCTTGATGAGTTTTAGGCTGAAATTCCTCTTCAATAAAAATCCTTAATTTTCTTGTACAACAACAATGACGTTTTTCTTTATCCAGTGAAAGATGCTCTCTTTAGGTTAGCTTTGATACCATGTTAAGGTTTAAGCTATTATTAGGTTTCTTTTCAATTTACTAGATAACCATATCACAGATAGGATCACTGAGAGAAACACAATCACACGATACACAACATTTATCCTAGGAAACCCTCATGGGGGAAAAAACCCAGCAAAAACTTCCTCAATATAGATAGCCAATACAATGCCAAGACAATAAACCAAACACTAGAGAATATCCTCCACCGATCAATGTGCCTCTCTCTTCCTTCTTCTCCCAAATGAAGCTACCAAACTTGTGCACCGAGTGAGCGAATGAGTGAGTGATCAAATGAGGCGTTGGCTTCCTTTATTTATATAAACTGGCAGGTGTTGAAAAGGTATCTCTTCGCTGGGCAGGGCCGACTTGTCTTCTTAGTGGTTAAAACCACTTTAATTAGCCTGGGGGAGGACTTCTCAATTTTCATACTATATTTAGAGTTTGACCAATCCACAAAAGGAGATTTGGTCAATTACAATGCTCGACATGATCAATCCACAAAAGGGGATTGATCTAATGAATAATAACTCAATAATAAATATAATACTCTTTGAAGTTACAATATTTCAACAAATTGTATGGTACGACGGTAGTGGCAAGGGCTTCTATACGACATACGATGATTGGAAGATATGGTTGTGCAACTTTTTAAAACTTTTTATGCACTGATGGATTTTTAATGTTTGTATGGTTGTTGAATTTATTTGACTAGAAATTGTATGAACAATCTATATAGCACTTAATGTTTTAATCGATGATTGTACGGGCTAACATCGATGGTGGACAAAATTTGGAGGTGGATGGTTGTACATATGCGTCAGTACATATTTTATTAGAGTCACCAACCTGCACATTTTATAAACTGTTGTACAAATTTTCATCAGCGGTTGTACCGCTGGAAATGTTGTACGAAAATCCATACAGTAGAAAATTTCAATGGCAACGAGAAGTTGTACACAGATGGAAACGATTGCTGTACGGATGGAAGTAATAACTCATTATTATTATTTTTTTAATTTCTAAATTGACTTTTCTTGATACCGTTTTCTATCTTCAAAATTATTGTAGCATAATGATTTTTTTTTCTTCAACATAGTTGTTGGACTTTAAAATTTGCAATAAAATCACCTTTTTTTCTTCAATAGAATCTGAATGTCAAATGGCCAAAGGTCGGTTATGGTTAGTGGACCAAAGATCAAAGAAACTTTGAAGAATTTGAGTGTGGTAAAAAACCAACATATATGTTTCCAAGGGCAACGATATTTGACTAAACGTCTAGTGGCCAAGGGCTAGGATGAAATGTTGCTCTGATACCAAATGTGGTGAACCAACCCAGTTCACTTACATAAATATCCAATGTAAAAAGGACAATATGACAAAAAATACAAAAGGGAATGGAATGTAATCTACCTAGGGAGGATAATATGGGGCTCCTAGGAATGTATCCAAGGAGACAATAAATGTAATGAGGTCATAATCATGGAATAGTCTAACTTGGTAGTTCATGGGTAATAAATAAACCCACTATGTATTTAAGAGTGAATAATATAACAATAAGGGGTAGTTGTCATAGACCCCTCAGAATACTCATGAGAAAATATAAATACACATGATTATCATTGAATTGGAGATATCTTGGATGTATTGTCTTGTAGCAAGCATGGCTTGTGGAGTGATTCCTTCCATAACGAGTAATTGATGGTGTTACCCTACCTTAAGGGTTCTTCTCTACATTCTTGTGTTCTTTATGGTGTGAATTTATTTCTAAAGTTAAGGACTATCTTTTTTCTTTGATATATTAAGGTTTACTACAAGAATAAGCCCACTTGGTAGTTGATGGGTATTAAATAGGCCCACTATGCAATGGAGAGGAAATAATATAATAACAAGGGGAAATTGACATATACCCCTAGGAATACTCATGAGAAAGTATAAATACACATGAGTAGCATTGTATTGGAGATATGTTGGATATTGGATGTATGGTTTTGTAGAAAGCATGGATTGTGCAATGATTCCTTCCATAACGAGTATTTGATGATGTTACCCTACCTTAAGGGTTCTTGTCTCTATATTCTTGAGTTGTTTATTGTGTGAATATTTTGGTATCTTCGAGTTTAAGGGTTTATTTATGAAGTTAAGGGCTATATTTGATATTTAATACATCATGTTTACTATACGTTCTCATGAGTATTCCTAGGGGTCTATGCCAACTAACTCTTATTATTTTATTATTTCCTCTTAACTACATAGTGGGTCTATTCCATGAGTATGACTACATTACATACATTCTCTCCTTGGATACCTCCCTAAGTACCCCATATTATCCTCCCTAGGTGCATTACATTATGTAGGCCACATCGGGACATGGATCACTTTTCATAGGGAGCATCATCATATACAAAAAAAAATTATTTCCTTTTTCAATGTTAGGGTTTCTAGCTCATTAAGGGAATTTATGGTTAATTAACTCTCATTAGTTGGTTTATTTTCCTTTGCTAATTTTCTAATAAAACCTAATCGGAAACCTAATCTAATTACCCAAATCACCTTATATCCTTAGGTCATCATTAAAAAGAACTTAAGGTTCTAATTAAATTAGATGACGATTTCATTAAATTTGGACTGATATTAAAGAAATCCAAACTAAAAAAGTTTTGAATTTAGTGTTCAAAAGTGTGAAATTAATATTAATGTTTCTAAAGTGAAAAATTGGATCCCAAAAGTGTGAATATTGGTTTTCTGAAATGTGAATTCCAAAAGTGTGAATATTAAACTTTGGAAACATTGATTTCAACCTATCTCTGAGAGGGCTTAGACCAAAATTAGTCCAAATTCAATGAAATGGTTGTTGGCTTACCCTCTAATTTTCATCTTCCTTTTCTTAGCCTAGGGTTTCTTGGTTTCTATCCCTAAAACCAAGTGGAAACTTCACTCTCCTCTCTCCCCCCTTTAGTAGTGTGTGTGTGTGTGTGTGTGTGTGTGTGTGTGTGTGTGTGTGTGTGCGCGCGCGCACGCGCGCACGTGTATGTGTGTGCTTGGGTGGTCTTCCATCCCTACCCTTGTACTGCATGTGGTAGAAAAAATCCATCCATTCTCTACAATTGGTGACTCCACTAGGAATTCCCATCAACCCTTCCCTCCTTTGAGTGAAGGCTCCCTCCTCCCCTTTTTCTTGTCCATCTTGTCTTGTCTCTTGGGTTATGACATTCTCTTCTTGTCCTCTTTCCACTCCTCTTTCCCTATCTCCACGCATCTTGGGGTAAACCATCTTTATCCTTAAAACATGTTCAATTTATATTATCTCACTCAACTAAGTATCCTTAACATATCTCCTAGTAGTCATCCAAGTGCTCATACAATAATTCTAACCAACTCGTGTAACATAGGAGACCTACCCTATAATATGTGAATCGAGTTAACCATGGAGGATATCCACTACTTACTCCCAAGATGACACCCTTCGTTGTGCTTGACCAAGTTTATCATACAACTTTCTCCCCTCTTAGCCAAGCAAACATACAACCATCTACCCTGTGTGATATTTGTGATGAAATCATTCCCTACATGTGACAACTTGAAGAATAATCATTAAATAATTTGTAGACCTTTTATACTCTCTTAGGAAACCTTCCCCCCTTAATAATTTTACGAAACTAAACCTCCAACCTTACCTCAAAGACCCCTCCTCTAGAGAACTACATAATTTTAGCCTGGTGGCATGATGCGAATGAGGTTCCTTCCTTAGAGATAAGTCATCTCTAAACATAAATGTTTATACTTGCATCTCAATTTGTTTCAACCACATACACATAATTTGATTTTCGTGTTTTAATAATATTATAATAATTGCACTAAAAAAGGTGATTTTTGTGTTTTTATAATATTGTAATAATGGAATCCATAAAGTCCAAAAGTAAGACATATGTTTTTTTTCCAAAGAAGGAAAAATCCTACAATACTTAGGGATACTAGTCTATCCTTAGCCTATCCTTTGTTGATAGAATATGAAGACCCTAACGTGCAACTACATCATCGTGTGAAGACAAAACTTGGATTTTTGAAATAACTTGTTGGAGGTTTGTAAGGGGGAAGACTTCTATTTTTGGTAAATGCCTTTAGTTATTGGGTAGTAAAATTGTGTTCTTATGTTCGAGGAAGACAATTTCTTAGCTAATAAAAAATAGTTTAAGGTCATACTCCAAGACCAAATGATAAGTTTAGCCATGATATTATTTGCTAGCTAGAAGGTCAATATCACGTATTGTAATTGTTAAGGATACAACAATAATGCACCTTCAAGTAGCATCTAAGCTTAGTCTCATACATGAAACCATAGACTATCTCCAATTACATTTTAACCTCTTACCCCCCAAAATGCATTATACATTACTTACCTTGTTTTTTGTGTTTTTATGTTATTATAATAATTACATATAAAAAATTTGAGACATGTTTTGTAACATTTTTTTTTCATAATGATGAATGAGAGTAATTGATTAAAATGACAAAAAAATCAAGTATAATATCAAAATTTACTTCTAAAATGGAAAAAAATTGAGATGTATTTTGCAACAGTTTTTTTTTTCATAATGGTGAATGAGAGTAATAGATTAAAATGACAAAAAATTCAAGTATAATATCAAAATTTACTTCTAAAATGGAAAAAATGAAATCAATTTACTACTAGTTTTTAACATGATTGCTAGAGATTTTAACTTCATTGTTTTGATTAGTGTGATATGCTATAATTTTGATAAGAGGAATCTAAGTGGATAAATTTGGGGAAAAAAATAATAAAAAAACTCTGATTCAAAAATAAATAAAATAAATTAATATAGTTTTTTAAAAGGAAATTGAATCTTTATATATTATATAAAAGTTGTGTTGGAGCAACAACAAAACTTGGAAAGTCTGATACAAAAAAATGGCTTATCTCCATACTATCTATGACTCCTAAGGACATGTAATAGACATATACAACCTTAACATATAACCATGCTATATGGTTACAAAATTTCTTAACATACTTTCCTAACATAAATATAACTTTGAAATACATTAATTGAAAAAAGAACCATGATCTTGCACACCCTGCGATCCACTATGTTGTGGAGAGTCTTTGTAACGTCCCCACTATAGTCCCTGGTTTAATTAATGCTTAATGTAGATATAATGTATGGTTATGGCCAAGTGATGTATATGCGAATCGTATTCTGAATTTTAATAAATAAAATGTGATGCCAACTGTTGGGGGACATGGAAAAAAATGGGGGTTGATTAATCCACAAGAGAGGGGAGGATCTAAGAGAATGTCTAAGAGAGGGCCCAAGGAGGAATTACCCATGTCTATTAATTCAACCCACTTCCTAAAATTATTATTGGTATATGAACCTTCTAATTTTATGATTGAGTGTTCCCAAAGCCAATACTTGAATACATGTAAGAGGGTGGGTGTGAGGAGTCACATCCCATAGTTATTGGAAGCATGGGACTAAGTACAATCAATCTGGGGAAGAGTTTAAGTCAAACAAGGAAGCCAAAGAGAGAAAATTCATGTGGGAAGTTACAACAGTTTTTGGAGACTCGTGTTTTGCATGAACAACAAGCATAAAACTTGGAAGAAGAGCATTGGAGGTGGAGCAACCATGGAGGGAAAATTCTGAAGTGTATTTGGAGAAAAATACTAAAAATTCAGGTTGTAAGGCCTAAAGAGTGAACCCTTGTGTCAATTTCATTGTAACAAGTGATTGTTATTGATTTCCTAGTAGCGAGCTCCCTTGAGTTTCTCAGTAGTGATATTTGTGGTTACATGTGCTAGAGAGACCCTGATAAATGAATGGGATGCCCGATGAAATGATAGTAGTGAAGGGGTACATTCCTTGGGTTGGTCAGGTCAAGAGGAAGAGAGCTGGTGGAAAATCAAGATAGTCATAGGAGAATGTCAGTGGGTTGTGGGATTTTCTGAGCTATGAGTGGGTAGTGAGAGACCACCCTCTTTTGTGGATTACTAGCCCCAGCTTCAGGGTGACTTGATGTTGATATCTAGAACAAAATGTCTATGGTTGGGTGGAACATTTGCCCCAAGCAGGTGTTTGTACAACTATTTTAAAATATAAGTGTTTTATCTTGTTTCCTGTGTTGCATTATGAGTTTAATTGTTGTCTATTAACTCTATATTTGAGAATGATTTAGATGATGTTGTATTTGAGTTTATTAGTTGTTTTTTATGTTTATTTTAGAATGTTGTAGATGCATCTAGTTCATGGTATCATCACATGGTTAAAATTGTGTATTTTCATGTAGCTGGTAAGCTACAGGTTTAGTTAGCAGAAAATATTAATTCTATGAGTATTTCAACACGTAATGGACCTCATCTAGGTTGTGGAATGTTACATTATGGTATCAAATCTTATGGTTCAACACTAGACCCATATGGGCCAAGAACCAATGTGAATTTGGGAAAACTTGCTATTACATATTTCGATCTGTGATGAATTTGGGGGAAAGCGAAGAAAATTAGAGAAAACTCCCCAAATTCATAAGCAAATTATAGTTTAAATGCCTCAAAACTATTGAAGAGATGATATGGGGCATCGATATGTAGAGTTACAGAGTTAAATTCGAATTGGAAGGTTGAAATTCATGTTTTAATGGCCATTGAAGAATTTGGCAAAGTTTGATGGATTGGCGACTAGGATCACATTTGATTTCGAAATCAATGACCCAAGTTCATTACAAATTCATTTAAAAACGTATAAAGTTTTTCAGAGTTTGACAAGGAGCAGATCGATGGCCGAGATTCATTTTTGACAGTTGGGCAAATGAAATAGATTGACGGTCTGGATTCGTTTTTGGTCATTTGGAAGGTGAAGCAGATCTACGATTTGTATTTGTTTTCGACTGTTTAGAAGGTGGAGAAAATCAATGTTCAAGATTCATTTTTTGCAGGCCATAAAGTGGATCAAATCGACAAACGAGATTCATTTTCGGTAGTTTGGAAAGTGGATCAAATTGAAGACCGATATTTATTTTCGGTAGTTTGTAAGGTGGAGAAGACCGATGGTCAGATTGGCAAGTTCGACGAAATGTTTTTTTCGCTAACAAAAATAATAAATGGTCGATGCTCTAGTTGGAAACATTAACGAGATGTTTGGTTCATCCAACAGAAATGGTTGATCGTCGATGAGGGGAAAGAGGGTGATGATGTGTCATGCCACGTCAACATCCACATGTCATGCCATATCAACATCCAAGTGTTATGTCATGTCAGTCAAGTTTCCATGTTAGCACCCATGTGTCATGACACATAATCTTGGTTGCCACATCAGCGAAGCAATGGATGATGGTTGATGATTAGGTCGTCTGAATTGGTAAATCATTTCAATCATCCTAGAGAAATCGTCGACGACCGATGACCGATGGTTGGGTCGGCTGGTTTAGTAGTGTCTTTCAAGTCGGTTTCCAAAGGAAGGGGCCAATGGCCAATGGTCGGGTCGATAGTTTTGGAAAATTTTTGTGTGCGTCCAAAGGAAAACGATGATTGTCGATCGCCGATGGAGCTCAGATCAACGATCCATATTATTTCAACTTGGGTGATAAACGATGGAGATTCATTTGCGGATCTGGGAAAGGTTTAGTGGATCAAAGGATGGTATTACTCCCCATTTTGAGATCGACAATGAAGATTAAAATATTGTTACCACGGTAAAACAATCAATTTTCTACTAATTTTCCCAGTTTTCGAAGGTCTTCAACTTGCATAATGATTTTGAGGGCCTAAACGACATTTTTAGGTAGTAAAAAAGACAAGAACGGGGTGTACATTTGGTACACCTCATATTTGTAGCTTAAATAAAACAACTTGGAGAGATCTTTCCAATGAGCTATCTTGGACACAAAATAGATCGTGTATGAGAAAGTTACAGTTGAAACGATTAAGGGTATAATTTTGGCATCGATTTACTTCCAGAGGGCATAAATCCTTGCTCATAAGTTTGTTTGGGGCACAAGATCAGTTTATGGAAATATTATGAACCATAGAATTCATTCATGGAACTAGATTTGGAATCTAGGTACGAAAAAATGTGTAGGAAGAGAAAGAAGACACATGTAGCATACATGGATAAAATGGGAAAACAATCTAAACTTCCTCATACCATAACTTTTAGCTCAGAGCTCAAATTTGAGCAAACAAATAGTCACTAGAAAGGTATCGATGAGGAGAAGCCATCTATAAATGTATAATTTTGAATTGGGCACTAAATTTCTTAGAAAGTAATAAAGTAATTTCTATAGTAGTGAAAACAAAACAATGAGTGGAAATTACAACTTATGAATGTTGTAACTTTTCACTCAAAATTCAGAATGAGGCACAAGTATAGCCAACGGAAAGTTGTTTAAGAGAGAAATTTGTCTAAGGAATCAAATTTTGACTTAGTGTATTGTGTCCTTCATAAATTGTGATGAATAATAACATGTAAGCTAATTAATGAAGTGTTTTATAGCATGCATGTTCTAACAATAATTATTGCATGCACATTTATTGTAGAATTAGAGGTACAAGAAAACAATTTTTGTTCTTATATGAAAACTGGAGTTATGGAAAATACTCAGGGTTCTTACAACCATGAGGAGGAGGTCTTAGGTCTTCTTATCAACATGGGAAATGATGAGACAAATTCTAAGGGAAGAAGAGGCATGCAAGATCATGTAACTATGAGAAGTATGCAAAGAGAAGTGCATAGCTATAGGGATGATAATGAAAATATTATGAAGGATTAGGAAGATATACTACAGAGTCTGAATATGTTGCAGTGGCAGGCCAATAAAGACTCTGGCACGAAGCAAACAACTAGTGCTAGAAAAGTGACAACATCTAGATCCCATAACAGAAGGGATGATCATGGGAATGACATGAAGTCAAGGAGTATGAGAATGTGCCATCATTCCTTAGAGAAATCCAGTAGGGGAGATCATGCAAGTTCGGGGCCAAAGAGAATCCCAAGTGTGTCTCATGTCCGAAGGCAGAGGAGAAGACTTGATTCATACATCTTGCAAGGTGAACTTAGGAAAATCAAGCCACCAACTTTCAATGGTGAGCACAAGAAAGGAGAAGAGGCGTAGGCCTAACTATTGGAAATGAAGAAATATTTCTAGTGGCATGATTACCCCTCAAGGGTAGAATCTATAATTTCAACCTACCACTTGCAAGTAAAGGTAGCCATGTGGTGAGATCGACTTAAGCAGTCCAAGCACCTTCATTAGAAGAATGTTTCATGGAGTTAGTTCAAAGGATATTTTCAAGAGAAATATTTGTCTTATCATTACTATGAAAGGAAGATGAAAGAGTTCTTTGAACTCAAGTTGGGAAGCATGACAATGGATGAATATGAAAAGAGATTCTTTGAATTGTTGAAGCATGTGGAATTCATAAGGTATGAGAAAGTAAAAATCCAAAGGTTTATGAGTGGGTTACCCTCTTTCTACAATGAAAAGATACAATATGATAACCCAAGGACTTTGGAGGAGTCCATAAGGAGAGAAAAAACATATTTATGAGGAGAGAAGAGGAAGGGCGGTTTTCCAAAAATCTTGGAATGACAAGATGAAGGGTAAAAAAGAGCAAATGAAGAAATGTATTAAGCCACTATTTTTCAAGAACAACTCACAAGAAAATCAGAAAAGGAAGTCAACCCAAAATAGGCCTAGGATGGAAAATTCATTTGAGAAAAGGCCAAGGTAACAACCTGTACGATGTTAGGGATGTGAGGGAAATCACTTATACAAGGACTGCCCTCACAAAGGAGAAAGGATGAGGATTGTCCACAACATACATGATGCTAAGATAGTGAAAGACATGGGAGGAAACATGTCAAGGATTTATGCAGACTTGGACAACAAGCAATCAAAGTTTCAACCCCCCACAATAAAAGGTAATATTGATAACCAACCCATAACAATTTTAATTGATTCCGGAGCTAGCCATAGTTACATAAAATCTAACATCATTGAAATATTTCACTTGCAAAGGACTAAGCATAAGAAATCTTGGTTAGTTAAGTTATCCATGGGGGCTAAGAGGAAAATCAACGAGCTAGTTAAAGATTGTCCAACAGACATGAATAGACTCATAACAAAGTTAGATGTGAACATCATACCAATGGGTTCATATGATTGTCTAATTGGCATGGAATTATTGGAAAAACACCATGATGTTCTAGATTGTTACAACAAGACAATCACAAGTCTTGATGAAGAAGGGAAGTAAGGCAATGTTCAAGGCATTTCAAGAGATGTATTTGTTAGAGAAATTTCAACTATGCAATTGAAAAAGAGTTTCAGGAAGGGATGTCATATTTTTGTAGCCCATATGGAAGAGGCAGCCAGAGATTAAGTGGAAAGCATTGAAGACCATTTGGTTTTGAGGGATTTTGAAGATGTTTTTGGGGAGATCCTAGGATTTCCACCACAGAGAGACATTGATTTCTCTACTGATTTGGTTCCAGGAGTTTCCCCCAGTGTCCAAGAAACCTTACAGAATGGGCACACTAGAGTTGAAGGAGTTGCAGATGCAACTTGAAGAGATATTAGAGAAGGGGTATATACATCCAAGTGTATAACCTTGGGGTGCCCTGGTTCTCTTTGTGAAGAAGAAGGATGGAACCTTAATGTTTTTCATTGATTCCATACAACTTAATAAGGTCACCATAAAGAACAAATATCATTTGCCAAAGATTGATGATTTATTTGATCAGCTAAAAGGTGCAAGAATATTTTCCAAGATTGACTTGAGATCAAATTATCATCAAGTGAGAATAAAGGAAGAAGATATCAACATGAAAACATTCAAAACAATATATGTGCATTATGAATTCATGGTAGTGCCATTTGAGCTATCAAATTGATCTGAAACGGTCTTTTAAAGACTATGGTTGAGTTTTAAAACATGTGATCATTAACCATTTAGGAATTTGATGAAAGAGGAAGAATTAAAGATGTATAATGGTAGCCATAAAGAAATATACAGATCTGGAAATAAGCATGAAGAAACATCAAACCATAACAACAAAAGTTGTTAACAGAGTTCGACAATCTCGCCTACGTCTCCGGGCCTTTGTTTCAGTGGGTGAGGCTTTCTTATTTCTCTTCAAATCTTCAAAAATACATCATAAAAGTTCCAAATGGATTACAAACTGATCTGGCTATATTCTTCTATATCTCAAGAATCCATCACAACTGACGGCACTGAAAACAGATGAACGAAGCTCCCAGAAATGGCCTGCAAAGTTGCTCTCCTCAATGGCTTCCCTGCATAAAAATGGCTTTGGCTCTTCAATTCTTCAGAATTTATACTGTTCTGAACCTCCCCCAAGTTGTCATGAACCTCTGGTTTATGTAGTCTTGAATTTGGCAACAAACTCCCAACTTCCCCCCAAGATCAGGCCTAAAAAAGGGCTCCATATCCTCCAATAATGGATAAAATCTCTCAAAACTGGCTAAAACTCAATTAAAATATTTAACATATAGTTACAAAACCCAAAATTGACAAATAATAGGGTGAAACCCCCAAAATCATGGCTCTTGGACATATAGGTGCCCTCCATGTGGCCTTGGGTTGGCTGGCATTGGTCCTTAGCCCTTAGCTCTTGACCCTTGGTTACAGGTGTGGCCATAGGGCCCGGTTCATATGCCTCCATGTGAAATTATGTTTTTTTATCCCCTATGTTTGAGCATCTGGTCACACACCCCCAACACGATAGATCCCTGGTCGTTTAGCCTCTAGTTACGCGCCCTGGTCGGCGAGCTAGCCCGACCGACCAGTGCCAACACCATATATCCACGACAAACATTATAACCGGTGGGCATATGGTAGTGGTCACATTTTTAACTGTTGGGGCTGGGCCAAACTCCATAAAAAAACTGTGCCAACATTTCATAGGTTCGGGTCATGTGGTGACGGTCGTATGCAAGAGCGTCGGGGGCTGGAGCTAGACCCCAACACTTTTCTCCGCCGAATGATTACACATTTCAACATAAATATAATGTTTACACCACGGTTTAATAAGACATATCATGGAGGGTTGGTAGCCCGACCTTGCCAAAGCATTCGCCCGGATCGGAGGTCACGGGTTTGACTCTTGTGGAGTCATTAACAATTTTTCCCATTGTCAACCAATGAAGGGGTGCCATGTGGAAGCCCACGACTAGGCCACATGGAACCATACCATTATTCCACCAATATTCCACATGTAAACATCTAATTCGACCACATCGACACCTGTACACGTCAGCCTGCTAGTCTAGTCAGTTGCCACGTGTCGTACAACTGTATGGACCTTGCCACATTAGTTGTATGGACGTGCCATGTGTCACCCTTGTAGTGGTGCCACATGTCACAATATAACTCATCCACCTGTCATCCATCAACTTCCCAATCAACATCCAACGCATATGCCACGTCACATGTACGGTAGTACGAACTATATGGTCAATTTCCACGTCAACACTGTACAGTCATCAATTTTTTGCATGATTGGAAAAATGAACAGATCGCGATATATTTTGCATACGGTGTTCGTTTGATCTTGTTCAAGTTGCATTGGGTTCATATCGTCGAGACCTGCACACACGTCCGTTTTGAAGCGATTCTAAGCACTTTTATTTTTAGGCCTTCCTAGACCCATTTTGGTTTCGGGATCCATTTTAGATCACACCTCCCTACTAAGACCTTTTGGTCCTCCAAAAGGTTACAAAATTGACCTTACTGATTACATACTCATAAGGATAAAACAAAACGCTATTTTGTACAAAATGATGTTATAACAGGTCATCATTACAACATGTGTGATTACATTAATGGAAGCAAAATACAATGAAGGTGTGACATCCAGTTCTGGAAAAACCAAGTGAATGGTTTATTTCCTTCATATTGTTCCTCTTGCTTCACTGGTACTGCCTCTTCCTTTGTGAGTACATGTGCAATATTTTTGTCCTTCTTTGGATGAAGCTCCTGATTAAGCTTCCAACATTTAGCCTTTTGATGTCCACCCTTGTTGCAATAAGTGCAGTGGTTTTTCGACGTCTAAACTTGTTTTCCCTTCTCTTTCTTCCGTTGTGGAGTTGAGTCTTTATGTTGTGTCTCCTTCCTGGTCGACATAAATTTCCTGTACAAATATTGTCTCTTCCAACACTTGACCACACAATGTTTGGGTGAATGACAAAACGTACAAGGATACATATTCCACAAGTTTTGGATTACATGATTATGCTTTTTATAATCAAAATAAGATTTGGAACTACCATGACCATTATACCTTTCTTGCTTATCTTCACTTCTATTTGGAGATGACTTTCTTTCACTATCACCATCAAGGAGTGATACATCATCACCTTTCGTGAATTGTTCCCGCAATGACTTAAGCTGGTCATTTGAAGCATCACTTGCTTCCAATGTTTTGGAACATTCTCCAATCTCCTCATCACCATATCCCAATCCTAAATAACGTGGTATTTCCTCAACATCTATGGGATTAACAATACCTTGGCCCTTAATGCCAAGGCCCTTTCCTTCATAACCCATCTTGGTTATCAATTTCAAACCTATACCTCTTGTACGTTTTTCAAATGCACCAAAAGAACCATCTTGATGGGAACAATGCCAAATTAATGAATGACTTCCACTGCATACCTCAGAGATGATTTCTTAATCAGGTGTAGAAGGCAATTCCTTCAATTCTTCTTTTCTTTTGTCGTTCTTTGAATATTTCCCTTGAACCGATCTCTTTCGTTCCAAGTAATCTTCATACAACACTTTCACCATCTCTGCCATGGCAAAGAGAGTATTTCGAAAATCCTTCTCATCTTGAGAAAGTCCCTCTTTAGATGCCATTTTCTCACTTTGAGATGTCCACTTTCTTGATCCAATCTTAAGATTCTGTTCAACAAGCTCACCTTCACCATGATTGAGCCTTTCCCTGGTAATCATGCAAACTCAAAAACCAACTGTCTACTAGCTTTGAAACCACTTGATCCAAAACGATCTTTTAAAGACTATGGTTAAGTTTTAAAACATGTGTTCATTAACCATTTAGTAATTTGATGAAAGATGAAGAATTAAATATGTTACATGACAACCATAAAGCAATATATAGATATGGAAATAAGCATGAAGAAACAACAAACCATAACAACAAAAATTGTTAACGGAGTTCGACAATCTTGCCTACGTCTCCGGGCCTTTGTCTCAGTGGGTGAGGCTTTCTTATTTCTCTTCAAAGCTTCAAAAATACATCATAAAAGTGTCAAATGAATTACGAACAAATATGGCTATGTTTTTCTAGATCTCAAGAATCCATCACAACCGACGGCACTGAAAACGGATGAACAAAGCTCCTAGAAATGGCCCACAAAGTTGCTCTCTTCAATGGTTTCCCTGCATAAAAATGGCTTTGGCTCTTCAATTCTTTAGCATTTATCCTGTTCTGAACCTCCCCTGGGCTGCCAAGAACCTTTGTTTTATATAGGCTTGAAGTTGGCAACCAACTCCCAACTTCCCCCTAAGATCTGGCCTTAAAAAGGGCTCCATATCCTCTAATAATGGCCAAAATCTCTCAAAACTGGCTAAAAATCAATTAAAATATTTAACATATAGTTACAAAACCCAAAATTGAAAAATAATAGGGCGCAACGCCCAAAATCCTAGGTCCTGGTCATATAGGTGCCCTCCATGTGGCCCTGGGTTGGTTGGCGCTGGTCCTTAGCACTTAGCTCCCGACCCTTGGTCGCAGGTGTGGCCATATGCCCTGGTTCTTATGCCTCCACGCGCCCTTATGTTTGTTTAGCCCCTAGATTCGAGCATCTGGTCACGCACCCCCAACTAGATAGACCCCTGGTCGTTTAGCCCTTGGTTACACGCCCTAGTCGACGGGCTAGCCCAACTGACCGACGCAAACCCCATATATCCACGCCAAACGTTATAACCGGTGGGCATATGGTAGTGGTCACATATTTAAGCATTGGGGCTGGGCCAAACTCCATAACAAAACCGTGCCAACGTATCATACGTTCGGGTCATGTGGTGAGGGTCGTATGCGAGAGCACTGGGGGCTGGGGCTAGACCCTAGCCCTTTTCTTCGCCGAATGATTACACATTGCAACATAAATATAATGTTTACACCATGGTTTAATAAGACATATCGTGGGCGGGCTGGTAGCCCGACCCTGCCAAAGAGTTTGCCTAGATTGGAGGTCATGGGTTCGACTCCCGTGGAGTCATTAACAATTTTTCGCACTGTCAACCAATGAAGGGGTGCCACGTGGTAGCTCACGACTGGGCCACATGGCACCATACCATTAGCCCGCCAATATACCACGTGTCAACATCCAATTCGACCACATTTGCACATGTCCACGTCAGCCTTCCATTCCAGTCAGCTTCCACGTGTCGTACGGCTGTACAGACCTTGCCACGTCAGCTGTATGGACATGCCACATGTCACCTTTGCAGTGGTGCCACGTGTCACCCTTGCAGTGGTGCCACGTGTCACAATATAACTCGTCCACATGTCAACCATCAACTACACAGTCAACATCCAACACATATGCCACATCACTTGTACAGTCGTATGGACTGTACATTCGTTTGCCATGTCAACACTGTACGAACTGTATAGTCAGCAAAAGTTTTGCCTGTTTGACAAAACGAGCAGATCGCGATATCTTTCACATACGGTGTTTGTTTGAGCCTGTTCAAGCTGCATTGGGTTCATATCGATGAGGCCTATGCACATGTCCATTTTGAAGCAATTCTGAGCACTTTTATTTTTAGGCCTTCTTGGACCCATTTTGGTTTCAGGATCCATTTTGGATCACAAATGCTTTGATAATTTTCATGTGCTTGATGAATGGAGTGTGTAGGGAATACCTAGACAAGTTTGTAATTGTGTTCCTGGATGATATACTCATCTACTCAAACATAGAGGAGGAACATGAGCAACATTTAAGAATGGTGTTGCAAGTTTTAAGAGAGCATAAGTTGTATGCCAAACTAAGTAAGTGCATCTTTTATTAAAAGAAGATTCATTAATTAGGTCATAATATTTCAACTAATGGGATAGCAGTTGATTATGAGAAGATAGAGACCATTAGAGGATGGTCGGTGCCAAGAAATGTTACATAATTCAGATCATTCATGGGTCTTGCAGGGTATTACCAAAGATTCATAAAAGGATTCTCAAAGATTGCAAGTCTAATCACTTATTTGCAAAAGAAGGGAGTGAAATTGGAATGAACTTCCAAGTGTAAAGAAAGTTTTCAACAATTGAAAGACATATTGACCAGTGCGCCAATATTGAATATTGCAGATCTAGATGAATATTTTGTTGTGTGCATTAATACATGTAAGGAAGGGTTCGATGGACTCCTCACACAAAAAGATCATGTGGTATTCTATGAGTTCAAAAAATTAAAAGAGCATGAGAGGAATTATGCCACCCATGATCTAGGATCATTATCCATTATTCATGCATTAAAAAAGTGGAGACATTGCCTCATGGGGAGCAAATTTGAGCTAAGGACAAATCACTGTGGTATGAAACATTTGTTTGGACAACCCACATTAAATGCCAGACAAACTAGGGGGTTGGAATTCCTTAGTGAATATGACTTTGAAATTAAGCATATCAAAGGTAAGGAAAATCAGGTGGCTAATGCACTCAACATAAGAGCGCATGAGATGCATATTGCAACCATTAGCATGTATAGGACTGATCTAAACGATAAAATTATTGAAGCAACAAATTCAGGTCAACATTATTTAAAAATAAAAGAAACATTACAACAAGGAAATTTACAGCAGAAATTTAATTATTATGAGCATCATGAAGATGAAATTATCATGTACAGAGGCAAAGTATATGTGCCAAATTCCAGTGAATTGAAAATACAATGATAAGGGAAATGCACAATTTTCCATATGCTAGGTACCTAGGATATCAAAAATCAATTGCATATGTAAGAAGCCAATACTTTTGGCCATGAATGAAGAAATAAGTGGCTAATTATGTAACCAAATGCCTAGATTGCTAAAAGGTGAAGACAAAACATAGACATCAAGCCCGACTATTACAACCACTGCCTATTATGGAATGGAAGTGGGAAGTTGTCACAATTGATTTTATTACAAAGATTCCTATATTAGTGAAGCAACATGATTCCATCATTCTAATTAGTTGGTAGAAAATATTAATTCTATGAGTATTTCCGCATGTAATGGACCTCAACTGGGCTTGGGAACGTTACAATCTTCTTCAGTTTCCATGGGAGCCACTTCCATTCCTCCTTGTCCTTCTTTTTAATTCTCATGTCGAGAGGCCTGTGATACCTTATTGATAGAGAGGGATCATAGGATGTATAGTAAAAGTTCTTAACAACTGATACCCTGTCTCCAAGCCTTCTATACACTAATTGAAAGACTGCTCCAAGTTTCCCACTTAGTCAGGTAGATGACAAAGAGCACAACAATTTGCCTCTAAAATATCCTCTTGATGATGAAGGACATGTTTAAGTTCCCTTCTAGAAATATCTATGTTTTGACGCATACTCTTTCCACTATTTTTAATATATTCAAACCGGTTCTCTTGGTAACAATGCATACCACCCATGGAAAAATAAGAACAATAGAGCTGACCCCATCTGGCAACAACTTATCTTCAAACCTGAACCTAGGAGAGGGATTCACTTCACTGTGGCAATTTTTGTTCGAGACAAACACAATATACCCAACAAAATTTCTTAAAACACAAGAACACTCCAGGTGAATAGAGCTGGGGTTACCGATATTGACAGAATTTAGAGAAATTTTGTTGATTTTCTTACTGAAGATATATAATGTGTCAAATCTTCTAATATAAACCTACAACAACCCGAATATTAGGAATTTAAAACCCTTGGTAAAATATACATGAAAGGACATGACAAAGAGGACTAAAAGATCTACAAATATACTAGTCCAGAATAGAAACGAAGACGAACAACCCTCCAAAACTTCACCTTCCCAGATGAGAAAATACAGATCACCCAACAATATATTACCGAGATAATTATCATAACTACTGATAATTAACCCAACATACCAAGAAAATGATACATAACCTAAATCCAAATAACAAACATCGAACCCTGCATCACAATCCTAGTTCGAAATCAAAGCACAGAAAAATGATTTGTCAACCAAACCAGTCATGACCGGAGGAGAAAGGACCTGCAACATTGAACGTCAAAAGAGAAAGAGTGCACCCACCTTGAACTACTTCAATAACAAAGAGCCACACCAAATATTAGAGGAACCCCAACTATGAAAGCCATAACAACCACGATACATTGAAAAAATAGATCACACAAATGGCCATAAATTGTCACCATGCAATCGACTTGAAACATGTGAAAATGACTAAGGATCAGGAGAACAATCCTGCCCACCATGTGCCAACTAGACCTTTCCTTAAATGCCTCCATATGTCTACGAAATGTATTTATATCCTTGATCACCATTGATAATCAAAACACATTTTCCAAGTGAAGCTCCAAATTTGGCCCATCTATCAGTGTGACTATTATTTTCTTTCTTGCTATGAAAAACTTTATATTCATCAAACACCATAAATAGATTACAAGCACGAGCGATTTTTCCTAGAGTGGCCATATTTCTTGAATTTGTGTGAATGATAAGAGATCGAATCACAATCATTGAGTCCCTGAGAATGATCAATGTATGAAATCCTCTTATTCTTGCGGTTTTAATTCCTTGTCATAGTGCATATGCCTCAACAACATCGTTGGTGGTGTTCCTCAAACCCCAGGTGAAGTGAACTAATGCATTTCCTAAATGATCACATATTATGCCCATGTCACCCCTATATAGTTTTTATTTTTAAATAATTATTTATAAATAAAAAAAATTATTTAAAAATTAAAATAGATCTTTTTAATTATAATTTTTTTTATTTTAAATGAATTTATTTCTTATATAAATAAATATATAAATAAATATATAAATATTATATATATATTTAGATGGATAGCAATAAAGTATGTTAAAGTTCTTGTGAATGAAAACTCGATGTTAGTGTGTGCATCCATTTTGGATAATGTGAAAAAAAAAACTATAAATATAAAATGTACTTCTACTCTAGTACATGTATGACCGTGAACATTGACAAAATGAAGGTTATGATTATTAAATCCAACAAGATCACCTACTATAATTTTAGTTTTGTATATGATAATAATATCTTGGAGGAAGTGCCTTGGTACACGTATCTTGGAATTGATATTCATCACAAGGTCAATTGGAACTATAGCATTGGGAAAATGATAAATGGAGGGTGGAAAACTTATTATGGGCTTGAAAATAATTGTAAATTAGTAGACCTTTGGCTATGGGATAAGAAAAAGCTTCTCTTTGAGACTCTTGTCACTCATGTTATCTTATATGGATGTGAAGTTTGGGGATGCAGTATCTCTAAAGAATCCCGGAGAAAGATAGAGCAGATCCAAAATAATTTTATAACTTAAAATCTTAAAATTAAGGGAAATACACCCTATCCTATCCTCCTCATTGAAGCGAGTCTTTCCGCCATTGAGAACACAACTATGATTAGGTAGTTAATGTACAAGAACAAGATAAACAACATGGATAACAAGAGGCTCCCCAAAATTGCTTCAGACTCTAGCCAAAATCACCAATGACAAGTGGGGATGACATAATGATGCCAAGTCTCGGCTAAATCATTGGGGAATAAGAGAATAAGTTATTTTGCAGAATACCGATGATATTCAAAATATTGTACAAGCTAAATTTAAGGAGAATCTATGGTGCGATAAAGAATTAGAGGATAAAAGAAAATTAAGATAATATAAGGAGGTGGTTAACCCTAACCTCGGAGATAAAAAGTATCTCTATGTCTTGACTAGCGTAAAGAAGAGAATCAATATTGCTAAAATTAAAATTAGAACTAATTCTCATGAGCTCTATAGTGAAACTGAGTATTGAACAATCCCCAAAACACCATGGCAAGAAAGAATATGTCACCTTTGTAACACCAAGAGGGTTGAAGCTGAAAAACACTTTCTCCTAGAATGCCTTGCCTATACTCAAATTAGATATCAATTTCCAAATATTTGTCACAATACCAACCTTCATAACCTTCTAAGTCATCAAAATTTTTAGTGATCTTTAATGCTTTTCAAATATAGAAATAACATTTTAAATAAATTGAAGTAATCTCTTGCTTTTCTTAAGATCAGATACACCAATTTTGATCTCAGTGGACATTCATCATCATCATCATCATCACTTTTGAATGGAGAAAAGTAAAGTGGCTTACAATTCTTAATAGAGAAATCTCTTTGTGAGTGTATGCATCTATTTTGTATAACAAAAAATGGTGTGAATTTGACATTTTGATAATTTTAAAGGTATACGATAATTGTTAATTAATCATTTGTAAAATAATTAAATATTTTTAATAAATTCAAATTAAAAAATAAATCTATAAAATAAAATAAATCTATAATTTTTAATAATTTAATAAATAAACCATTTTAATAAATAAAAATAAAATTTTAAAATAAAATAAACTTAAATCCTTTTAAACCTCTATTTCGTAACAATTTAAAAAATCATTCTATATATACTCTCATAAGCTTATGAGTGTCATGTTATGGATTTTAGATAATAATTTAATTGTATAAATATGTAAAAGAAATTTAGGTATAAAACTATTTATTTTTCTTATTTGAAGTCAATAATTTATATGTAATAATTCATGTTTTTATTGTTATTAATAATGGTAGATTCTCTTTAAATTTAACTATATAATATTTAAAAACAAATAAAATAAGTAAAATTTGTACAAATGTATTAATTTTCTTAAAAAAAAAAAAGGTTGAAAGCACCTTTTTCATGTTTTATCTTTTTAAAGTCATATAAATTTTTTATATATATTTATATACTTGTAGGTGTTCAATATCCATTTTGCTAGGGGGTCAATTGGGTTGGGTTTAGCTTGGATGGTTATGAGGAATTTATCCTCCCTACCCAAGTTCAATTCCCATAAATAACATGAATAAAGTTCATAATGAGTTTGTTGTAATGGCTTCTAGTTTATATGTATTGGAAAGTTGTCTTTGATTCAAAACTGAATAGCAAGACAATTGCTACCATAATTGAATGATTTAAACATTTCTCCAAAACAATTTATGGCATAGCTGTCAACAGCCAATATCCACTCTGCTACACAAAATTGAACGCAGCCAGACAACCCATATCCACACTGCTACTACACAAAATCGAAAGCAGCCACACAACCTATATCCACACTGCTAAGCAAAATTGAATGTGCATTACTACCAAAAAGGTATATTTCTATATAACAAAGAACGAACAATCTTTCCTCTCAAGTTACCTTTCCGGCAGGTTTTCCAGAGGCTAGCTTTTAAATTTCTAGCCAATCCAGAACTCTGATGGATCCCCTGAATTAAGATTCCAAAATGCATGAAACTTTGATCCATGCAAAACTCAGATTATCCCTGAAAATATGACAGAATTCAAACCCTTTTTTTAACCTGAAAAACAACTCTGTTTGCTCCAGAGTTACCTTGCTACTTTGAAATATTGTGTGTACACTGAAATCTCGAGAGTTCGGAGTGTACAGTATTAATAATAGTGAATGTGTGTCATAAATTATTTGTCGGCTGCGTTCGCAGAGTTGGTATGGCGTATGGAAAGTGGATTGAATGCAACACGGTACACAGGTTGTGGCATGTGGATGTCAGATTCAATGTAGAGACTGTAAATGCAGACGCATAAAGTTGCTCCTACTCTACTGTAGAGACTGTAAATGCAGTCTGAGGTGGATGCAACATTAACTCGGCAGTCAGGGGAGTATAAAGATCGAACGTACATGGATTACGTGTGATTTGCTCTATTGGCGTACCAAAGGTGGTTCCAGATTTTTTTAGTTTGAGTCCAATGTGAGAGAGTACAACGGCACTTATTTAAATGCAAATTATGAGACTAATGACAACGGTTGAATTTTGTGATTTTACGACAGTTGAGCTGTAAATGCAGTCTGAGGTGGATGCAACACTAAAAAAAATGGCGGTTGAAAAAGGGGATAAAAAACGAAGTTACATGGATTACTTGTGAGATGCTTCTATTATTGACAGACAAAGTGATTCCAGATTTTTTCAATTAGAGTAAAAGCACTCAGATAGTAAAAGTACACTTGTTTAAATGTAATGACAGACAAAGTGATTCCAGATTTTTTCAATTAGAGTAAAAGCATTCAGATAGTAAAAGTACACTTGTTTAAATGCAAATTGTGAGAGTACAGTAAAAATACACTTGTTTAAATAGTAAAAGTACACTTGTTTAAATGTAAATTGTGAAAGTACAGTAAAAATACACTTGTTTAAATGTAAATTGTGAGAGTACAGTAAAAGTACACTTGTTTAAATGTAAATTGTGAGAATATTGAAATAGTTGAGTTTCTTGAGTTTTAGTGGAGGTTCATCATCATGATCAATTAATTAATTAATTGTATTAATAGTAGTGATCCGGTAAGAATGATTTAGTGTCCATTTCATATAGCTCAAATGTGTTTTTTTTTCCAAAAAAAATTCACTCAATTTTATATATAATATAAAACCATTTACAATAAGGCGAATCTGTAGTGGGGATTAAAACTATAATCCATGCTCCAGCAGAGATACAATCATTTCATTCGGAACAGGAGGTGAGTAATTCGTTCCAGAATTCTCCATATATCCATTCCTCGAGCAAATAGAAGAGAACCAAGCGGATAATACACCCAACTGACTGTTTGAATCTATGAAAGACTGTCTAAATCAGATGATGAAGGCCGCGTACCAGATTAGAAAATGTTGATAACGGAAATAGGGCTCTCGATCCCATTTTCACAGTGGTAGATTGAGAGTTCACCGGCCAACTCGGATAGAGCTCTCTTGGATAGAGCGTCAGCTTCATGGTTGAAGGATCTAGAGAAATGCTGACAGTTTAAGCTTATGAAACTTACAGAAAGGTCCAGCGTCTTTTGTTTCCAGCCCTCTATCTGGACAGAGTGGAGCTCTGTTTTTTGATTGATCCAGTCAATGATTACGCTAGAATCTCCACGGACCATAAGATGAGAGATCGACCAAGAGAAGGCTAACGAGAGAGTTGCCCAAAGTCCCATAAGCTCAGCTTTGGTATTGGATCCCGATCCACAGTTGAGAAACCATTTGGTAATTCTCGATTGATGAGACTTGAAGAATCCCCCCGCTCCGCAGCAGAGTCCAGTGGATAAGGCAGCACCGTCAAAACAAGCAAGGGTGTGTCCCTCCGGCAATCTCAGTTCGATGTCTTTTTTAATGACGGGCTTGACTGAAGAAGGCTGCCAGCTGAACAAAGCGAGTACTCTGTAGATGACAGCTTTGGTGGAAGGAGCCCGGTCTTCGAACAGTGCATGATTTCTCTCAATCCAAAGGTTCCAGCAGATGTGGGCTGCCAGGTTGTTTGGAAGGAAGCGATTTGAAAGGCACTTAATGAAACAATCAGTGACTGTTTCCCCGCTCCAGGACGCGCTAAGATTAAGGTGTGTGAGCAAATAGCGCCAAACCTCTCTCGAGAAATCACAGTGTATCAATAAATGGTGAATGTCTTCATAGGCATGACGACAGAGGGGACAGATTCCGGGCCCCTCCCAACCTCTCCTACGAAGCGAATCCCAAGTTAGAACTTTATCTTTTCCGGCAAGCCAGGAAAACAATTTAAATTTCAAGGGAACCTTCTAGCGCCAGATCTGTTGGAACCAAGTTGATAAAGACTCGGGCTGATAATGGGAGAAGAGGCCTCATAAAGATTTTTTACTGAGAGAAGTCCAGAGGCATCCCCACCAGTCCACATGAGAGAATCAGGAACTTCAGTAAGTGAAATACCAGCGCTCTTTAGAGCTGAGGAGAATCTATTCCATTCTAAAGCCCACCGTCCATCTAGATTTAATTCGCTGCTCCTCAACCAATTATCCGGCCATGAGGGATTGTCAGTCGCTGATCTAACTTGTGCAAGGGAGAAAAGATTTAAAGAGCCAAGCTTTAAGCACAAATCTGTATGGAGTAAAGATTCCTCATCTAAACCCACAACCTGGTCCCGTCCCAATCTAATATCAGTTCCGGTACCTGGCTTCCATCGGAGCCATTGAAGGATGACTGGAGATGAGGCGATCATCCCCTTCCAGAAAATGGAGGCCCGATTTAACTTTAGAGAAGGCTTGCGCAGCCAGACACATAGTCTTTGTGAGCCCAAATATTTTCCAGCAACTATCCGATGCCAAATACTATTAAGATTTACTGCCCTCCAAAGGGAACTTGCCAGGAGGGCAATATTAAAAAGGGATAAGTCTCTAAGCCCCCAGCCTCCAGCCCTTTTTGGAGTAGTCAAGGACGCCCAGCTGCAAAGATGATAACTGTGTTTTTTCCCATGGCCGTTCCAAAGGAAATTGGATGCAAGTCTCCGAAGAGAGTTGAGGGTCTTTTGTGGAATTTTCGCCAATGACATCCAGAACACCGCTAAGCTTTCCAGGACCGACTTAACCAGAATTAGTCGACCTCCAATGGAAAGCCACTTGTTACACCAAAAATTTATTTTCCGCTCGAAAAGATTGACAAGCCAATGCCAATCAGCAGGGGTGTATGCACCTAATTTGAGCTGGAACCCAAGATACTTGAAACCCTCTCCCAGGTCAAAAAACGAGTAAGGCAAGGAGGCTTTGAAGTCAAGTAGTTCGGGTTCCGAAAGTCCCCAGTAGTAGACAGATGATTTTGATATATTGATGGACAGTCCTGTGGCAGAGCAGAAACAATGTAACACCTCCTGGATCGCTGTCCACTCCGCTAGATCAGCTCTGGACAATAGAAGAACATCATCAACGAACATAAGGTGTACAATCTTGATAAACTTTGTAACTTTGATGCCGGAGATCTTATGTTCATTGAAGCTCTTGGAGAGGAGGAGACTTAGTCCCTCCATGATCAAAATGAAGAGATAGGGGGAGAGAGGGCATCCTTGTCGGAGGCCCCTCTCACTATTGAAGAAGCTCGAGGCCTCACCATTGATAATAACAGCGAAATTGGCGCTTGTAACACAAGCGAGATTCCAATTCGAAAATTTTTCACCAAAGCCCACAACAAGTAGCACGAGCCTTAAGAAGTCCCACTCAATACTGTCAAAAGCTTTTTTGAGGTCCAGCTTCATAATCAGCGCTTTCATTTTCTGTTGTTTGATACTGTGGATGCATTCGTGGGCAGCACCGATAGCATCTTGGATTCTTCTGCCTTTTAAGAATCCAAGTTGTTCCTCAGATAGGCTCCTGCCAAGAAAAGGCTTGATCCGGTTGGAAATAACCTTTGAGATTAGCTTGTATACTAGGTTGCAGAGCGAAATAGGGCGGTAGTCATTGAAAGATAACGAGAGATTATCTTTTGGAATCAGGACAAGAAAAGTAGCATTAAGGCTCCCTGTGATCTTACCTTTTTGGCGAGAGTCCTCCACCATTTGAAGAAGATCCATACCGACCAAATCGAAAAAGTGGATGAAAAACTCGGAGGTCCATCCATCCGGCCCCGGGCTTCGTTCTTTTTTAAAGTGTTCCAGAATATCTTTGAGTTCAGTAAGAGTTACAGGTTTAAAGAGCTCAGCAGAATCATCTGGAGTGATGAATTTAGGAAATAGACTTGCCGTAGAAACTTTTTCAGAGAGGAATTGATCAATGGAAGGTGTAAACTGTTGTTTAAAATGCTCCTCGGCCGCAGCCATAATCGCCTCCTGTCCCCGGATTGGTTCATTCCCAGCACTGTTAATTGACCAAATGTTCTTTTTACATCGATTATAGCTCGCCACATGATGGAAAAACTTAGTATTTGAGTCGCCGAGTTTCAGCCAAGTGGCCCGACTGCGGAGTCTCCACGCCCTTTCTTCGTCCCGCAAGATGGATGCTCTATTATGTTCTAAGGACTTTAGTCTCACTGCCTCCTCCTCCGTCAATGATGTTGTAGATGAAGTGAAGATAAGCTCGGAAATCTCAGCCTCCAGTTGGAATAAGAGGGCTTTCTCGGCTTTTTTTTTATCCGAATACCACACTTTTGTTTTGGATTTAAGAGCCTTGAGCTTCCAAACCAATCGCCTCTGTGGGTCCACTTCGGCTAGAAAACAATCGTTAGTCCAGACTCTGTGAACAATGTTCGTGTATTCCTCGGAGAGTAGCCAATGATAATTAAATTTGAAGGGGGACGCTCTATGCAGCGCTGGTGGCAACAATTGAAGGACTATCGGAGCATGGTCCGAAACAAAAGGAAATTCCACCCATGACGATGGATAAATCGAGGAGGATAGGAACGCCTCTGCTACGAGAAAACGATCCAGTCGTTTCGAGATAGCCTCAAGACCAGTGCGCCCATTTCTCCAAGTCGGAACGAGGCTGTGAGGCTTGACGTCTAACAGATTGTTAGCTTTGAAGAGATCGTTGTAAGTGGAATCTGAAGATCCAAGTGGGTTTGTTCCTCCCCACTGCTCGTCAGCTGTAAATGTAATATTGAGGTCCCCGCCAATTACAAGATTTGAAAGAGAGAGCAGTCCACTAGCAGCCAGATTTTTCCAGAAAAGAGATCTATTAGAACAGGGCCCGTAAACATTTAAGAACGCCACCTCTTGACAGGTTGCTAGGTAGCGTCCAGTTAGCAGAATGCCTCCCAAAGACATGAAGGGTCTCAGGTCAAAAAGCTCTGGATCCCAGGCCACCAACAGGCCACCGGAGTTACCTATGGAACTTGCAGCAGCAGAGACCCAAGAAGGACGAAAAAGGTGCACAAAATCCCTGGAAGTAACATCAGACGAGAGGGTCTCTTGGAGAAAGATGAGATCCGGTTTTGATTTCTCCAGCAATCTACGAAAAGAAGCCGCCTTGAGGGGGCCTCCAATCCCTCGAATGTTTAAAGAGAGCATGATCATTATTCTGATCGTGCCAAAGCCTTCATCGCTCTAAGGGCTTTACCTTCCTGTGAGGGAAGTTCAGTTGAAGTTGTCTGACCGTTCTGGAGCTCAAATGTGTTTGACTTATTTGTTTGAGTGCAATATGTGTATTGTTATATATTAGTAAAGGTTTACTTTAAATGTTCTAAGTTTTTATTTTTATTTTTTGATAATTATCACCTGAATCCCATGCATAAATAGAATTAGCTTCCTCAAACACTCCCAAATATCCATAATGTATAATCTCAACAATTAAAATATGCAATTTTCTAATTTCCAATCAAACTCTAAATAAAATTAAAAAAAACAAAATTAATAAAAAAAAGTATCCTAAAAAAAACCAAACTTTAGTTATTAAACTTATGAAACTTATGAATATGAAATTATACAACATTGTTAATTTAATTTTTATTTTTTAAATTTATAGTTAATATTTTTTCTTTATTAAATATTGTATTTTTTTAACATTTTTTCCATTTTATTATTTATATTTTTATTGTTTGTTTTTGTATTTGAAATATGCACTTGATATCTACTTTAATACTTTAATAAATGTTATTTATTATATGTTATTTGAGTTAAGATTATATATATATATATATATATATATATATATATATTATAATAATGGTAAGGCAATTTCATCTTTAAATTTCTTAATTATCAAATTTGTGGTCTTTGTCATTGTTTTTTTCAAGATTTTTATAATTCATTGAAAAAATATATAAAGTAGAAGGAGAATAGATGTATCTACTTGTCAATATAGCTTATAAAAAGGGATAGAGCTTTAGAAGGATAAGAATTGATACTTTGTAAATAATGTCATGAATGTCTTCAAATTATAGAGTTGCTTAATATATAAAGAATTTCAAACTCTACACAAATGATTTCATTATAGAAATAGAGCAAGCTCCAAACAATGTGTAAATATTAGTTTTAAATTTAAGATCCTTAAATCTTTTTTAACCAAAGGTCTAGAAAGATAGTCATCTTGCATAGGGAAACATTCAAAATTTTAACGTTAGGGTTGGATGATCCTTTGCTCTAGTGTTAAGGTTGGTCGAGGTTGGATGATCCTTTGCTCTAGTGTTAAGGTTGGTCGATTCCACTCAACTCCCCCAACCAAATTCTTGTTGACTTGACAACCCCCCCCAAACCTTAAAAAAAAATTGGTTAGTTGAACCCCCCATGCTATTTTGGTTAATTGACCCCCCCTAATATGTATACCTCTAGTTTAATTTAAACACTCCCCTTACCCCCCTAATGCCATCCAACATGTTGAATTACTTTTTAGCTATTTTTAACCCCCCAATATGACGCCTATGATATGATATTGATATTGGTTTACCAACAAATGCCTCATGTGTTTTTCCTTAATATTTGTATGTTTCATTCATTGCATGCTTTGAAGTTTAAATATCGTTGAAGCATTTTTGAGGTGATAAGGCCTCAATTGTGGCAAATAATCGATACAATCACTTCAATCTTTAGTGTCAAATTTGTCAAATTGTATAGAAAAATACATTGGCAAAGGGAACAAGATTGATGGAACCAATTACATAAATTGGAAATTCACGCTACAAACATTGATGGAAGGTTTGAATGTTTGGAAAATATGGAAGGGATAAAGGAAAAACCTAGAGATCCAACATCGACAACAAATAGGGATAAGAGAGAGTTAAAGGTGTTCATTTGAATGTCAGTAAGACATGACTATTCCACACATTGGTAATTCCAATTTAACTCAAGATACTTAAAATGTATTAAAATATTTATTTGAAACATAGAATTCTAATAGAATTTTGGTTTTAAAGAGTAAATTATTTTATAATACAATGCATGACAGTGAGTATCTGGGTTATTATTGGCCAAGATAGAGTAAAATCACTAAAAGACAAACTAGATGTTATTGTCGATAATTCTTTTTCTATTGATCTTGTGACCATAACTTTAAATGGTATGATAGAGTAACATAGTTAAATATTATGAAAATGGGAAAGTGTGAGATTCTCTACTAGTACAAGTCTACAAACTTTAATTTGAGTGGCATTGCAGATCTTACTTGGATATGGAATCCTCACATGGAGGGGGTGCTTCCCCCCTCTAAATATTGAAATGGCCTTTTGAAGGCTGATTGATTTGATGGGGAAATCGACAAAAGCCTATCCCTCTCGATTTGTGAAGAAATTGGACGAAGTGCTGAAAAATCCTCTCCCCACCTCAAATTCTCACAGCATGGCTTTGGCCAGTTTACTGGGATTTGGCCATCCCCAAGAGAAATATCGATTTGGATTCAAAAAATATAAAAAACCTTGATTAAATGAAATCTTAATCTTTTTTTGTGGGAGAGTTTTATGCTTTCTTATTTGAAAACAAGGAAGACATAGATTTAATCTTTAGAAGTGGGCCATATTTTTACGGCACTAGAGGCATGTATGTGAATTGTTGGATGCCTGACTTCAATCCATAACATGGCATTCCTATATTCATCCTAGTTTGGGTTTGTTTACCTCACTTGTCATTATTGTTGGAATGAAGGCATCATGAGAACCATAGGGAACTCTGTGGGAAAATATATAGACATATCATAACCAAAGGACCATATTTTCTCTTGTGTCAAAATTTGTGTGAAAATTGACCTAGAAAAGGGACTTCTAGAGGTAGTTTTACTCACTTTGGATAACTGATCCCATTTACAATTAGTGGATTTTGATCATTTTTAATTCAAGTGCAAAACCTACCATGAATATGGCCACTTTGCTAAAAAATTGCAAGTTAAATCAGCAATCACAACAACTTGAGCAAGAAAAAGAGGAACAATGGAAAACTACAAAGAGAAAAAAGAAAGAAAAACAATTCACTCATCTAGAGGTGTCTAAAGGGAACAAACAAGTTGCTAGAGTATCAAGATCTATAGGACAAAACCCTGACCACGTGAGGCAATCAAAACCAAAAATCCCAAATCAATCCAAGGGAAATGGTAAAGGAGTGACCTCAAATAGGTTTGAAGTTCTAGCACACAATGATAATAGAACATATTCAAACGTAGTAACTCCAACCCAAACAACCTTTCACCCTTTGATCATTAAAACCCTTATTTTGGAACAATATTGCTATGTCTCCAATTTGGGAAGAAATCAGTCCATCCAACAATGAAGAAGGGGATATTTTGGAAATCTAGAGGAAATGGCACTGCAACAAGATTATTCTCAACAATCAATACGCATGCAAACAAGGAAAAGATCCCCAAAATAGGTCGAAGTTGAGGTGCAGGAAGAAGTAGGCCAAGAAAAAAAGCAAGCTAAGAAAATTGGAAGGAAGCCTAAAAAAGATCGAAGGGAAGAAATTACAAACAAAGGAAAAGAGCTGGGAACTCAAGAATTAATCGCTTCTTTTGGTGTTGGGTTGAAACCCTCCAAGAGCATAGGAGTGATACACCCACCCCAAGGAGTGGGCCCAAGAAACAAAGGTAAATAATACAATTAGTCTCCTGGAATTGTAGAGGCATGGGTAGTAGGATTAAATCATATTCATTTTGAGATCTCATCAAGCGAGAAAATCCCTATATCCTCCTCATCTAGGAGACTGAATTAGAGGATAAAGAAGCTATTTAGATAAGAAAAACTCAATGGGAGAAGAAGAAGAAATCAACTTTGGAGGGGCATCGAGAGGCCTTTGCACAATATGGAATAGGTCAGTTTTAATTTAGATTTCTCTTTCAAAATGCAACATTGGATTCTCAATAGCCTTACACATCATCATTCATGTCAGAATTACAATATAATCAATGTATTGTTGATCCCTTTTCTATTAAGGACAAGAGTCAACCTCCTAGGGTATTCTTCAATTAGTTATTAAGATACCCTCTAGATTTTTATAGAGGTGGCACTCATATTTCTCACTCAGATTTTTTCTCTCTCTCTCTCTNATATATATATATTCAAACAATAAGCTTAAGAATTCATAACATGTACACCCGTGAGTGGACCAGGTGGTAAAGTAACCGAACATGTAGCAAATAAATTATAGTAGAAAAATAATAACCTCACATGCAATAAAAATAATAGCTACATCCATTCATTCAAGTAACAAGAGAAAATATTAAAAACAAGACTCATAGACATAAAATAAGATTGATGACCCATAAATTTAGAGAGCTTTAAAAGAATCCATCCATTTAAAATCACAAGATACATAGGATAAACATACACGAGATCTCGTGCTTATATAAAGTCTAAAATAAAAAATGTTATGAACTCCTGATATATCTCTTCGCAAGAGTCAAAATATTATAGATTGATGTTCAAGTTCAAATAAATCTCTTTCCTATCACAAAATACAATGTTCATGATACTTAAAACGATTAAAATAAATGCATTCGTCCAAATGGACTGGGATGGGCCTCCCGTGGACCAAATAAACTAATAGTGGTAACCTATAAGAGAAGGAGAAATGCAGTCAATTAATGACTTTATAAATTAACAATACACCAATAAAGATGGATGATCAAAGACTAGGACGAAAGAATGGAAATGATTCAAAATAAATGCACTCACAAAAATAACAGAGGAATGATGGATGGATGGATGTCTCTCTCTTTGATATCCTTTTGGCGTCAAGGTCTTCACATATACATCTATGTCTTCGAACCTTTATGGTATAACCGTTTCTGGTAGTTATTTTGGATTAGCTATTTGTGTTAATGATATTTTGAGCAACTCTTCAATGTACTCCTTCATTGATGGAATTGTGATGTCTTGCTTAACCTGAAGTGATAATATTTATTCTTCCATTTCTTTAAATTCAGAGCGCAACTGTTCAATTGACGTAAGGTGGTCTTCATTATCATTCATGAAAGTAACTAACCACCACTTAATTTCTTCTTCCGGAATATCCGTGAGGTTGTCAAACTCACTAGTCCATGAAGCTTTAATTATGTTCAATTCTATTTCCAATTGCTCCTTAGGTATAAACATGGACTCTCTTCCTAGTTGTGGGCCCTTAAGATATTTAACAATTTCAAGTGTTTTAAGGAATGCATTGCTTCTTTTGTCATTAACTTTTGTACAATTGACAATTGAATCTTGTAGCATTTGAATTCTTGCTAACAAACCTACTCTCACTTGTTTTATTCTACACTTTGAAGGTAAATTTCGTTGATTTATATGGAAATCACTTAAAATTGACACTCGCCCAACAAAAGTATTTAAATCATTTTTATAAAAATGTTCATCATGTTCCAGATCTTTTTGCAAATATTCCATAAAGGTGACAATCTGTTGTGACAGGTTCCTTAAACTTGTACCAACTTCCTAGGATTTTGAAATAATATTAAGTCGCTTATTGATGTTTTTTGCATCATATAATCTTACTTTGCTTAACAACTTGGCAACCTTCTTTACCCATGTTGATGTCCCTGGTGTACTCTAAGGCATATTATCTGGAGAAACAATAGCTAATGGTTCCACGAACAAAGGTTTAAGACTCAATGTGTCCTTGAGCTCTCTTATCCTTCTTTTTAATATAATATTTTCTAGCTCATGCTATGAAATAGAGTGATCACGAGCATCTCTAGTGGTGATATGCAATTTGAGGAGTCCCACGGGTCTGACTCCTAAAACGTCCACTTTTGAATTCCATTTTGAGTTATTTTCTTATTCTTAACGTGGACCTTTTCTATCCACAATTTTATTTCTTCCTTATTATACTGGGCATTATACAGTGTTAAAGAAAAAATAGTTGGTCCTTCTTGGGCCAACTCCTATGCTATTTGTTGGCTTTCAACCATTCATAATGCTACCCAATTGGGTATAGTGGCATTGTTGACTTCCATATAAACCATATCTCTTGTGTCAGCAAATGCAGGCAACTTCCACACTAATCCTAGCAAAATAGAAGAATAATTTAATCAAGAAAGCAAATGACACAAGAAATCACACAATACATAGAGATTTTACCCTAGAAACCCTTAACCAGGAAAACCAACATTCCTTTGAGCGTTCTTCTCTCTTGTTGTCTTATTCATTCATAATAAAAGGTTACATGTCTAACCTTGGTCCACACCTAAGACACAATCGACATCATACCCTCTTGCACAAGAAAGAACAACCTTGTAGCCAATTCAACTTACATATGCATGACCAACAACTTATGATTTACACATGCAATAACATATTTTTCATTAGCCTTTACGACCTTTCAACATGCCTATTTATAGGCTTTACAACAGGAAAAACCCTAAATATTGGTGCCCAAAAATAGTTACAGATCCATGCATATCATTGGATACAAATCCTGCAAATCCCAAGATTATGTTACAGTCGACTCCAAGTCGGGTTTAACAGTCAGCCTTCATTTGGTCTCTAATCCAATGAATTTTTATATCTGTGACACTATTACTTGTGAATTATGGGGCTTGAGATGTTTGAAGGATAAGTTCATGAATAAAATTTAAGAAAAAATCCTTTCATCACATACAATTTCCTTCAAAATATGCACAAACCATAAATGGAAGTTATTTTCAAAAGCAAGTGCTTTATGGGAAAACAATATAATTAATCTGTATTAACCCTGAATTACCTCCTTTTTCCTTGTGAATAAGAACTCATCAAATGATCCTCGAAAAGTGCACAAGGTGCATGATAATCCAATGAGAATTTCACTAAGTATGGAATTGGGGTAGAGAGAGTTCAAGCCTTTAAAGGTTTAGTTGTGTGGAAGTGTGGAGGAATTGATGTGTGTGGGAGCAAAATGTGCAAGGTTCTCTGCATAATAGTTGTGTGGAAGTATGAGTGTGCAAAGGTGAGGGTTATGTAGAAGTTGGGATGTGCAGAGGAGTAGAGTGTGTGGGGGATAAGGCATGTAAAGCTTTACACATACCCATAACCATCAAATCGATAAGTAAAGACTAGATGTTTTGGAGTACGTGTCGTGTATTATATAGGAGGCAAAAGTGTGACACAATAGGGTGTGTGGAGACACAATTTGTGCGAAGAGAAGGGTTGTGGTGGGTTCTCTGCACTAAAGAAAAAGCTAAAAATTAACCCAAGTGTTGGCCTATGTAGAACACAACTTGTGTGGAGTGCAAGGAAATGGTTTTGAAAAATAGAATCTCTACACAACATAAAGAATCCTGCACAAGTCATAAAAATGACAAAGTATTATAAACATATGAAAATTTTCCCAACATATAATGAAATTATAGATACACGGAAGACTTATGAAGTGAAAGGAAAATGGAAAGGAAGGGTTTTATACATGGCTAAACTTAGAAATCAAAGGTGATACATGAAAATGGATCAACATATCGACTTCAACTGTGGGGTAGTGACCCCCTACGGGTTACTGAGAACCCAAAAGGCCTTAGTCCATTAGGCATGGAGTTGAGGAGGTATTTATACATGGTGACTATACACATAAATGATACATAGTGGAATATAATACACCGGTTGTTCAGAACAACTAATAAGATCAGGAGAATAAATGTTTCATATGCTTCCCATTGACATACAATTTTAAAACTTGGTCATCCATTTCTTTTAATAAATATGAATTGAAACCACAAATATTTTCATTTTGGTAAGGTCTGATCCATATGGCATCGAAATTTGAGTGTAATGAAGGTTTTTCTTTGACCTTAGTCCACAATAAGACAAATTGATCTTTGTAGAAACATTTGGCTGTGACACCTTGATCAAAATATTTTTTTACTACTTCCTGCATTTTCTGGATATTTACCAATGTTTGTTCTCTTTGCTACTCTAATTGCATCAATTGATGAAATCCAACTTGCATTGGCATATTCCCTTCTTCATCTTCAATCATGGTGGAAATGGATAATGCATTCAACTCCAAATGAGTGTAATCGAGCGTCTTTTCCATAAACTAATGAAAATGGATACTGTCCAGTGCTACTCTTTGGTGTTAATAGGCTTTCCCATAAAGCATTGAAAATATTATTGTGCCAGTCCCTTTGGTTTATACAAATTGTTTTCTTGAGAATTTGCACCAGAGATTTGTTGGTCGATTCGGCCATTCCATTTCCATGAGGATAGTTATTGTATGATTGTCCCATTACTATACCAAACTTACCATAGAAGGTTGTAAAATTCAATTTGATGAATATAGAACCATTATTCGTGATAAACTTCTCTGAAACACTAAATCTTGATAAAATATTTTCTTGTAAAAATTGAATAAGATGCCCAATACTAGCTTCCTTTAATGCTATTTCCTTTGGCCATTTTGTAAAATAATCAGTGGTTTCTACTATGTAAGAATGACCTTTACTGTATTTCAGATTTATGGGGCCAATTACATCCAAACCCCACTGTGTGAAAGGAATTTAAAGTGTGATTGTCTTCATAGGCCTAACGACCATCTTCTCTTTACCAAATTTGTTTTGGCATGGCAAATATTTACTTATAAAATCATGTCCATATTTGAATAATGTTGGCCAATAAAAACCAACCTGGATGACTCTATGTGATGTTACCATTGGAACAAAATGTCCACCACAAACGCCTTCATGTATTTCCTGTTGGAATACTGAGAGGGGGGCGGGGGGGAAGGGTGAATCGGTATGAGCACTTTTTACCACTTTCAACTCACAATATTCAAACTTCAACTTTATTAACAATATATTATTTATTATTGCATCCAATATATCATGAGCATATAAAACATAGTTACCAACTTAACGAGAACTCTATAGAGTTCTCATTTTTTGGGGGGTCACATTTTTTACCTCGTTTTTTAAAAATGGTGCTACTGGTAGCACCCCCTTCTCTTTTTAGGTGGTTTTTGATATTTTAAATTTTTTGATCCATAATGTTTCCATATTATTTTTTAAATGCTTATTTTTTATTATCTATTTTCATTTATTTTAATTGTTTTTTCAACGGTGTTTTTATTAATTTTTCCATGCTTCTTTCAATCTTAAAAATATTTTTAACCATTTACTTTTTTGAAATTAATATTTTCCATATAATTGTGTCTCAATTAATTTATGATTCCATACTTTTAAAATATAGTGGAAACCATCATTTTAACACACTGTTTACCTTTACTTCAATACATAGAAAATAATTGTAGTTAAATACACTATTTTTGAATATTTAGCAAAAACATATACATTTTACAACCATATGTAATAAAAAACCTATATATTTTGGTACCTATTCGTTTAAAATAACATATCAAATAAAACATTTTTATGAACATAATTGAACCAAAAAAGTGAAAATTTTATAAAAAATTAACATTTTTTTTTTCCATATTTTTATACATTTGAAGTTAAAAAATGACAACATTTAATAAAATTTTCCCTAGTATAGTGATTCACATACAAATACAACTAAAAATAAAACAATAAATAAAATTCATCATAAAACAACAATAGATACACATTCATTCTTATTTTAAAATTTGAAAGTCAAAACATTACAATTATAGCTCATAAAAAATTTGCAAATTTGAGTATCGTCTTCAAGGGCATCTTAAAACTAATCAACAATATCATATAACCCAAATTCATCATTCTCAACATACACATTATCATCTTCTTCGACATCATTTTGTGCTTCCATTGTGTCATTTTTCTCTTCCATTGGGTCTTTGATATCCACAAGTTCTCCAAAGTGATCATTTCCAATCAATCCTCCTAATGGTACTTAAGGTTCCTTTGATATTGTTGCCACCTTTGATTCACTAAAATATCCTTTTATCAAGCCAACTTCTTGCATTTCATCTGGAACATCCGGAATAACATTAATTCTTTGTTGAATAAAACCACATTGTATTGGGTCACTTTCAATGGCTATGAAATTTCTTCCTTTCTATAAGCAACACGCTAATGTTGTACATAATCACCAAATACAAAATAAATAATGAATTTTGTTGGATTACTCAAAGGGGGGGGTGAATTAGTAATAGAACAATCTAATCCTTTTTAACCATATAATGCAAGTGTTATATCAATGTAGCATTACCATCCAATATTTGCAGAGTAAATAAACAATGAACAAATGAACAATCATACACATACACAGTACACCATTGTTTTTTACGTGGAAACCCAAAGTGGGAGAAAATCACAGAATGTTTTTTCTTATACATCTTGAAGAATTACATTCATTGGAAGCACCAACTTCCTTTGTTTTCCAGCTGCAACTGGAAGGAGGCTCCAACCCCCTAGTTTCTCAGGCTACAACCTGAGGGAAGCTCCAACTCCCCAATTCTCTGGCTACAACCGGAAGGTGGCTACAACCACCCGTCCTTGCCCCGCCCAACCGCCCTGACGTATAAGTAGAATGATGGAACCACTATCACACTATCATTATGAGATATACTACTGTAAACCTGTAGCAATAAACCTACACCAAACAACCTATACCATTAACCTGAACCATGTATCAACCATGCATCAACCTGTACCTCAACCTGTAGTCAACATGTACCATAAACAAGTGCATCAACCATGCACCAACATGTACCAAACAACTTGTAATCAACTTGTACCACAAACAAGTGCATCAACCATGTACCAACCTGTACCTCAACCTACAAACCTTCCTTAACTTTAACAACAAGAGAATAACATTTTCATCAAACTTTACTTTAGTCTCACATGACTAGTTTTGGATTAGTCAACAATCCTAACTTGAAATAATCATAACTATTTACCTGTAAAGAATAAATATCTAAAAATAGTACACATTGTTCTTCAGTGTGTTTTATGCAATTCCTCCAGGTGTCACTACTTGGAACCTCTCAGAAAATGAGTTATAGAAAAAATGACATACTTTGTTGAATTTTGGCTTATTCTAGAGAGCGAACTTGTAGAGCGTGCCCCACACAAAATATTTGTTGTATGCATTTGAAAATTTTACATAGAATACTAAAGACTTTACTCTAACCAACACATTTGGTCTTACTAAATTTGGATCTGTTATGAAAAAATTATGACGTTTTTACCCGAAACATATGTTTTAGACTAGTTTCAGGACTAGCCACACACCCTATTTTCCACGGAGTGTAACTCCAAAAATACAATGACCCACAAGCTAAAATTCGTACCAAAGATACTTAGATATGTTTCCTTAATGGACTCCCAATTTCATGGTCTGAATCATTCTAGAAAAAAAGTTATTGTGAAAATGGTGAGATGACCTGTAAATAACATACCTTAGAAAGCATCATCAAAGGAATTTATCCTCCCTTGAATTTTGGCCTGCTTTACTTCACCTTCCCTCTGAAATTCGGCTTCGATATCCTTTGGTTACCTCAGTCACCTGTAGATATTCAATATGCTCAAGTGTAATTAAAATGAGAGAGCCTTGCCTCTTATTTATACTTTCATGTAGCTTCCTCAAGGGGTTACCTTTTAACCATCTTAACCCAAATTCCTTATTTTAGGGCTAACCCACTTCTAACCACTTTCGATAATTATAAATTTCTCCATTTACTTTATTATTTAAATAATCCTCCTTGACTTTGTCACTTCACTTTATTATTTAAATAATCCTCTTTGACTTTGTCACTTCACTTTATTATTTAAATAATCCTATTTGACTTTGTCCATTCACTTTATTATTTAAATAATCCTCTTTGACTTTGTCACCTCACTTTATTATTTAAATAATCCTTTTTGACTTTGTCACTTCACTTTATTATTTAAATAATTTCTTCTTTGCAAGCACTTTAACTTCTTTGACCTTTTGGGGCTTTAATCCAACATATGAGGGTCCTCCAAATTCGTAAGGCCATAACTCTCAAACCGTGGCAAGTTATGTGACATTCCACATACCACCAGAAATGGCATGACATGTACTATCCATCTAAAATAGTCCTACCTGCAAATATATTAAAACTCATACCATTATACATCAAACAAACTTGGGTCCATTACCCAAACCTTAGTGCTATCGGAATTTGCTACCGGACTTTCTTCAAGGGTTGACATCAATGACAACCAATCCAATTAATAAAAAATCTCCCCCTTTGGCATTGATGAAAACACTCTCATGCAATGCTGAAATCATATCACTAATGCTCCCCCTGGAACCATGCCTGCATCTCTGTGACCAATGATCCCCCTGGAACCATGCCTATGTCCTCTGCATCCGATAAATATCTCTCCCTTTGTCATCAATGGCAAATGTATCTTTCCATTCGGGGTTGCTCCCCCTAACTGACTCGTCTAATCTCCCAACCTGAACTATCCTCTTTATGGTGCTTCCTCATGTACATCTAAGACATATAATATAAGCATTCAAAAGCATTCATTTTGGAGTAGAAATAACTCTGAGTCTCTGGCGAAGATACTCAAAGGATTCCCGTGGAAGCGATTTTGTAAATATGTCTGCCACTTGTTCTTTTGTGCCCACATATTCAACTTTGATGTTCTTTTCTGCAACTTGTTCCCGTAGAAAGTGATACTTGATTGGAATGTGCTTCATCTTGGAGTGCATCACCGAGTTCTTTGAGATACTGATGGCGCTTGTATTATCACAATAGATTGGAATGGACTCAACATACTCAACCTGCATATCTGTCAGAGTTTGTTTCATCCATAGAACCTGTGTACAACATGTTGCTACTGCAATATACTCTACCTCGACTGTAGATAAATATACTGATGATTGTTTCTTGCTTAACCATGATACTAAACACTCACCCAAGTAGACCATTTCTCCACTGGTGCTTCATCGGTCATCAATGCAACCTGCACAATCTGCATCTGTGTAGGTAATAAGTGATGGATTCTTTCCTTTTGGATACCATAATCCAAACTCTTTTGTTCTTTTGAGATATCTAAAAATCCTCTTCACTGCCAATACATGTAATTCCTTTGGTGCTTCTTGAAATCGTGCCACTTGTCCAACCGCCTACATTACATCTAGTCTGGATGTTGTCACATATAGTAGAATACTAATCATTGACCTGTATTTCCTCTGATCTATAGACTTTGAATCATCATCTTTGCTCAACTTGCAACTGGTTTGCATGGGAGTGATAACTGGTTTGCAATCTTCCATTCCGAACCTCTTTAACATTTCTCTAATATACTTGGTTTGAGAAATAAAAATTCCTTGGTTACTTTGACGTATCTTAAGACTTAGAAAGAAGGATAATTCTCCAAGTAATGACATTTCAAATTCATTCTGCATGTCCTTTGCAAATTTTTGGCTTAACCTGTCATCATTACTTCGAAAAATAATATCATCAACATAAACTTCAATTAATAAAATCCTATCTTGAGTTACCTTGATGTAGAGGTTGTTGTCTGCACTTCCCTTTCTGAACCTTTCCTGTTGTAGATATTTATTCAGTCTAGAGTACCATGCTCTAGGAGTCAGTTTTAAACCATATAATGCCTTCTTTAATTTACACACATAATCTGCATTCTCTGACAACTAAAATCATTCTGGTTGTTCAATGTAGACTTCTTCTTCAAGTTCCCCATTCAGAAAAGCTGATTTTACGTCCATCTGATACACTTTAATATTTTTGGAGCATGCATAAGCTAAAAGCAATCAGATTGCTTCCATTCTGGCAACTGGGGCAAATGTCTCTTCAAGGTCGATTCCTTCAACTTGTGCGTATCCTTTACATACCAATCTAGCTTTGTTCCTTGTAGCTTGTCCATATTCATTCAATTTATTCATGTATAGCCACTTTGTGCCGATCACATTCTTATCCTTTGGTCTTGGAACTGATTCTTCATTTTAGACTATCTGATCCAATTCTTCATCCATGGCCTTAATCCAAAATTCATCCTTGCTGGCCTCTTCAAAACATGTTGGTTCAATCGTAGATGAGAGTGCTAGGTGTGTTTGTTCTTGTGAATAGATTCTTCTTCTAGTCTCAACTCCTACATCTTTGTTTTTGATAATCTGATCTGAAGGATGATTCTTTTGTACTTGTCTGCTACGTGTCTTTGGAGACACTTGTTGAACTTTCTCTTATGCTTCTGTTGGATCCTCTTTATCTTCCCCTTCTACTTATTTTTCATCTTCTGCTTCTTCTTCGTAAAAATCTTCCATTGATTCATTTTTTTCTTCCTTTAATTCTTGTCTACCTGTTTCATCAATTGTTACATTGATGCTTTCCACAACTTTGTTCAATCTCAGGTTGTAACACTTGTATGATTTCCTTGTACTTGAGTAACCAACAAGTACTCATTTTTCCACACGAGAGTCAAACTTTCCCATTCTACCATCTTCTCTTTTGATGTAGCATTTGCTTCCAAAAACTCTGAAGTGCTTCACATTTGCTGGTCTTCCTTTCCATAGCTCGTAGGGAGTTTTGTCAGTGTTGTTTCTGAGAATTACTCTGTTTTGAATGTGAACTGTTGTATGCAATGCCTGTGACCATAAGATATCTGTCAATTTGGAATCCATTAGCATTGTTCGAGCCATTTTCTGTATTGTCCTGTTCTTTCTTTTAACAACTCGATTCTGTTGAGGTGTCCTAGTAACAAAGTTTTTCCTTTTTATTCCATGCCTACTGCAGTAGTCCATAAATTCCTTTGAATTGAACTCTCCTCCATTATCAAATCTCAAGTATTTGATTTTTGAATTCATTTCATTTTCAACCATTTCCTTGTAGCCCTTGAAGTTTTCAAAAGCTTCTAACTTATTCTTGAGAAAACAAACTGCAGTCATTCTTGTATAATCATCAATTAATAAAATAAAATATTTCTCACCTTTTAAACCCTTTGTTGTAGTTGGTCCAACTAGATCAGTATGCACAATTTCTAGTGGTCTTTTCATTGAATATTCTTTTGATTTAAACCCAGTCTTTGTTTGCTTTCATTGTTGACAATGCTTGCATAAAGTGCTGGTTGGTTTTGTGATCTGGGGCATTTCTCTAACTTCTTCCCTTTTGTCGACTTTGAAAAGGTTATCAAAATGTATGTGACCCATTATTCTATGCCATAACCAACTTTCATCTTCCTTTCCTAAGCAACACTTTTCATTTCCAATTTCACTTAATACATATATGTTGCTTGAAGTTCTCCCAGCTGTTGCAATCAATTTTCCTGAACCTTCTTTTCTTATCTCACACTTTTGTGAACCGAAAGTAACTTTATGACCTTGGTCACACATTTGACTCACACTTAGAAGATTATGTTTCATATCTTCTACTAGTATAACATTTTCTTCCTTGGTATTCTTGTTCCCAATTCTAACTGTGTCTTTTTCAATGATTTTAGCTAAATCATCATTTTCGAATGAGACTAATCCATCTCTTTCCTTTCTTAATGTAAGAAACCTATCTCTATCACCTGTCATTTGTTTTGAACAACCACAGTCAACATACCAACCATGTTTCTTCTGCTTATCTTGTAGAGTGAGTGTGCATTCTTCATTGCTATACAAATTCTGCTTTCTTACCCATGTCCTTTTCTGAGGTTCATGTATGCGACTCTTGTTGTTTTGTTGTGGTTCTCTAGGAGAGACTATCATTCTGCAATATTTGGCCATGTGTCCAAAGTTGTTACATTTGTAGCATTCCACTTTGGTGCTCAAATATTCAAACCTGTTGTAACTTCTTCTCTTTGTTTCACTAGGCCTTCTTGGATAACCCTTTTGTGTATGACTTTCAAAGTTGTTTATGTTCCTATTGTTAGCTCTTCAATTCACAGCTTTATGTTCAAAATTATTACATGCATAAGAGATAGTTTAATACCTGGGAGTAGAAGATCTTCTGAAAGGAGGTACTCTTATGAATCCTTCTTCTTCCTGAGGCCTATCTATTTCTGTCGGTCGTTGATTCTAAAATATGAATCTTCTTGGTGTAGGAGTGTCCCTGTAATTTTCTTTGTAGACTTTCCTATCCCCTTTGATTGTTTCTACATAGATTTTGGGATATGTTTACTGTTCTGTTGTTTTGGAGCTTGATCCCTTTTTTGTCTGATTGTATCCAAGTCTGGACTTGTCATGATGAAGTTTTTGACTACTGATAATGTCATTCAAAACTTTTGAGCTATTCTGCAAATTTTTCTTTTGAAGATCCTTTCTTAATGTGACAATTTTTGCTTCCAAATTTCCAATGATCCCATCTCTTCCTTCTAGATGTTCTTTGAGTGATTTTTCAATTCTTTTATCTTATTCAATTTGAACCTTCAAATTTGTGATCATTTGTTCTAGTTCCCGAGTGTCTTATTTCTTGTCTAGTTCCGCTTGTAATTTCTTGTTTTTCTTCTTTTCTCTTCTGATAACTTCTATGGCACACAAAAATTCTTCTCGGTAGTCAAATTTTGCCTCATCATGTTCTTCTTCAGAGTCTTCTTTATCAAAGTGTTCTACTTCCATGAATATAACTCTTTCTGTCTCACTGTCACCGACTTCATCTCCATCTGATGATGAGATATCTTTTTTGGTGCATAAACTTTTCTTGAAAACTTTCTTTGTGGTTGTTTTGCCTTTATATGTTTGTTTTCTATTTGAGTAACCTTCATCATTTCTCTTTTTATTATGAGGACATTTGTTAGAAAAATGACCAATACCATCACAATTAAAACAAATCAAAGGAATGTTACCTCTATACCCATCGTTGGTTCCCTTGTTCAATCTTCTGACAAAGTTGGCCACTTCTTCATCATCTTCCGAGACGTCACTGTTGCTGATGTAATGTTATTTTTATTTTTGATTTCCCTTTTGCTTTGAAATTTTGGATGCTTTGAAGGCTGCTTCTTTTATATCTGGATTTTCCTGTTTAGTTCTAATTTTGTATGCTGTGAAGATTCCATGTAGTTCATCTATGCTTATTGATTTTAGATCTGCTCTTTCTTCTAGTGTTGATATCTTAGGGTCAAATATCATAAGAAGAGATCTTAGTACCTTTTGAACAATTATAGATTCTTTTATTTCTCCTCCCAATCCCAAGATTGCATTTACTATTTCATCGATTCGTAAAAAGTAAGCTGCAATGTTCTCATCTTCCTTCATATTTAGTTGTTCGAACTGACCTCTGTAAGTTTGAATCTTTACTTCTTTGACTTTTGAATCTCCTTCATAAATATTTCAAAGTTTGTCCCAAATCTCTTTAGTAGAATTACAATGTGAAACTTTGGTGAATATCGATTCTCCAAGACTATTCAGAAGTGCATTTGTGGCTTTGGAATTATTCTGACTGATTTTAACAATTGATTGCCAAATTTCAAATCCCTGTGCCTGTATATATGTCATCATCCTTATGCTCCAAACTACATACTTATGTGCATCAAATTGTGGTATTCCATTTTTATACATGTTTCTCTCCATGATCTACATTTCAGTGAAATTGATTTCTGAAGGAACCCGCTCTAATACCAATTGTTGGATTACTGAGAGGGGGGTGAATCAGTAATAGAGCAATCTAATCCTTTTTAACCATATAATGCAATTGTTATATCAATGTAGCATTATCATCCAATATTTGCAGAGTAAATAAACAATGAACAAATGAACAATCATACACATACATGGTACACCAATGTTTTTACGTGGAAATCTAAAGCGAGAGAAAACCACAGAATGTTTTTTCTTATATGTCTTGAAAAATTACATTCATTAGAAGAACCAACTTCCTTTTTTTTCCAACTACAATTGGAAGGAGGCTCCAACCCCCTATTTTCTCAGGCTGCAACCTGAAGGAAGTTCCAACTCCCCAATTCTCTGGCTACAACCAGAAAGAGGATACAATCCCCTATGTTCTCCGGCTATAACCAGAAGGTGGCTACAACCACCTGTCCTTTCCCCATCCAACCGCCCTGACATATAAGTAGAATGATGGAACCATTGTCACACTATCACTGTGAGATATATTGCTGTAAACATGTACCAATAAACTTGCACCAAAAAACCTGTACCAATAACCTGAATCATGTATCAACCATGCATCAACTTGTACCTCATCCCGTACTCAACCTGTACCATAAACAAGTGCATCAACTATGCACCAACCTGTACCAAACAACTTGTAATCAACTTGTACCATAAACAAGTGAATCAACCATGCACCAACATGTACCTCAACCTACAAACCTTCCTTAACTTTAACAACAAGAGACTAGCATTTTCTTCAAACTTTACTTTAGTATCACATGACTAGTTTTGGATTAGTCAACAACCCTAACTTGAAATAATCATAACTATGTACCTGTAATGAATAAATATATGAAAATAGTACACAATGTTCTTCAATGTGTTTTATGTAATTTCTCCAGTTTTCACTACTTGGAACTTCTCAGAAAAGGAGTTATAGAAAAAATGACATAGCTTGTTGAATTCGTGCTTATTCTAGAGAGTGAACTTGTAGAGCGTGCCCCACAAAAAATATTTGTTGTATGGATCTGAAAATTTTACACAGAATACTAAATACTATACTCTAACCAAAAAATTTGGTCTTACTAAATTTGAATATGTTATGACGTTTTTACCCAAAACACCTTTTTTAGACTAGTTTCAGGACTAGCCACAAACCCTATTTTCCATGGAGTGTAACTCCAAAAATACAACGACCCACAAGTTGAAATTCGTGCCACAACTACTTGGGTATGTTTCCTCAATGGAATCCCAATTTCATGGTCTGAATCATTCTAGAAAAAATGTTATTGCGAAAATGGTGAGATGACCTGTAAATAACATACCTTAGAAAGCATCATCAAAAGAATTTATCCTCCCTTGAATTTCAATTTTTTTTACTTCACCTTCCCTCTGAAATTTGGCTTAGATATCATTTTGTTACCTTAGTCACCCATAGATATTCAATATGCTCAAGTGTAATTAAAATGAGAGAGCCTTGCCTCTTATTTATACTTTCATGTAGCTTCATCAAGGGGTTACCTTTTAACCATCTTAACCCAATTTCCTTGTTTTAGGGCTAACCCACTTATAACCACTTTCCATAATTAGAAAGTTCTCCATTTACTTTATTTTTTAAATAATCCTCATTGACTTTGTCACTTCAATTTATTATTTAAATAATCCTCTTTGACTTTGTCACTTCACTTTATTATTTAAATAATCATCTTTGACTTTTGTTGGGCTCTAAAAATGTCCTAAAACAACCTTAGTTTAACATTAATTTATCAACCCGAGGATTCATCTTTTATTTCAAGAATATCATCAAAGTCTATGCAGATAGATGTAGAGGCTAAAATCATGTAGTCAAAACAAATTTGAGTTTATCAATAATCAGGTTCCTCACACATTCATTATAATTCTGAAGCTAAAATCTATACTCAACAGAATTGAAATCTGATCTATAACATGCTGCGAATTAAAGACATTTAACTAAATTGATGAATTGATCTAACTAATAAACAATAATTGAATTTATGAAAATACTTAATAAATTGATCTATCAATGACTATTTAATCTACTGGAAAGAAACAACTAAGTACTGTAAATTGAGAAGGAACAACAAATGTACTTTAAACGAAAGGAACAACAAATGCTAAATTAAACGAAAGGAACAACAAATAAGAACTTAATAAAAGGAACAACGTATGCAAAAATGAGAGGAACTGTCGATCAACAAACTACAACAATGTGAGATGGAACAACAATCGGTAATGTTCAAATGAAGCATCTATCTTCTATAATCGAACAACATAACTAATCTATAAAAATATCAACACACTCATACATTCATCTTAATTGTTGCAAACGATGTTTAAATCACCGAATCATAATCAAATTGATACAATTACAAGTTGAGACAGTAACTCCTTCAGACTGGGCCCTCGGTCTCAGAAGCACTGCTACTAGAAACTCAGTATGCAAAAATGGTAAAAATGCCCAAAGCTTCTATTAATTCCATAACTGGTAATATATTTACAAAAGACTGTTTATACAGAGAAATTCCGAGTTCTGAATGCTTGGATAAGTTTCTTAGATTATTTTCTATGATTCATTACCCTCTATATATTACAATGATATGGGTAAATTAAGCTATCTTGAGGATCAAGAGATCCTTCGGATTGCTTTTACTATTTATAAAGTTTACAAAATAGAGAATCAATCTTCCTCAAAAGTGATTTGCACCTAATGTCTTCGACCTCCAATAACCTACGCATCTTCAAAATCTCCTTAGCTATCTTGGGTTTAACAATATATATCCATTCCTGCAATAAAATCAGACAATTCCAACCGAATATTAGAATTTATCTTATATTACTCAATAATATTTCTAGAAGACATTTTAATGATTTTCTATCATAATTATTCCTAATTAACAGAAAAATCAATCAAGATTATATCATAAACCATGGGAATAAGAAGGATATTTGTACCTTTTCCTCAACTCAACAACTTTTTCCCTTCACTTTATTATTTAAATAATCCTCTTTGACTTTGTCACTTCACTTTATTATTTAAATAATCATTTTTGACTTTGTCACTTCACCTTATTATTTAAATAATTTCTTCTTTACAATCACTTTGACTTCTTTGACCTTTTGGGGCTTCAAGCCAACATATGAGGGTCCTCCAAATTCATAAGGTCATAACTCTCAAACTGTGATGAGTTATGTGACATTCCACATACCACCAAAAATGGAATGACATGTACTATCAATCTAGAATAGTCTTACCTACAAATATATCAAAACTCATACCATTATACATCAAACAAAATTGGGTCCATTACCCAAACCTTTGTTCTACCGGAATTCGCTACCAGACTTTCTTCAAGGGTTGACATCAATGACAACCAACCCAATTAATCAACATTAAATATTGTAAAAGGAAATAAATTAAAAACAATATAAGATTGAAGTATGATTTCATAATATTAGATCATAATTCTTACATGAACCCAAGAACAAATCCAAAAACCAATCTCCTTGATTTGAAAATGTATCTATAAGATAATTAATTAATGCTTGTGGTTTTTGATAAATGTTGACGATCTCTCCTTTCAAATCATTTTCCTCATATGTTAGATTTCTAACCACAACATTGTAAACCAATAAACTACTCGGCTTCCCTCCGTCCTTTACATTAACAGGAATATAATTATAAGAATAATCTTTTGTCCAGGTTGCAAGATGTATACTCTCAAAATCACATTTAAATGGTTCTCTATTGGAGCTCTGAATATTAGTCTTGTGCCTGTAACATAAATAAGTGCAAATTCAATTAACTTGTGAATTAATAAAATTTATTTCTAATCTTAATTGCTAAACATACACTTTCAATATCTTACCAAATAAGATGCATCCTTTTATTTTCTTTTCCCTTGAAGCTTGATTGTACTAATCCTTGTTGTGTGTGTGAATGAAAAACCGGAAATCTTCAAAATGGTGATGTTGTGACTTCCATAAATCTCATAACCACTTTATTGAAACTTGGTAAGTATAAGGCTCAATATCATATCCAATGTTTTGGATATTATAACCACGAGGGATATCCACAATAATTAGGGAGTATTATTTTTTAGGAACAATGTTTGCAATTTATTCACAATCACCTAATATCACTTTATACTGACCAATGTCGATCCCATTCCAAATGTAGTGATCAAGGGTGTCATCAAGTTCAACAATTTGAACACGTCTCCTTCTTTCTCTTTCAAACTTGTTTTTTTGAATAAAACTTTTGAAGGTTTCAGGTACTCCATTTGCATTCTTCTTTGGCATCTTTAATGAAACAAACAAACATATAGTTATATATCTATAAATATTAAAATATAAATAATTAACCTACAAATGAATAATATGAATGTAATAAATCAACATACCTTTTTGAATACATCAAAAAAATGTTTCAATACTGCTATAAAGCTTGAATCTGGATAGTTGAGTTTAACATCATCCCAACTTTCTTCATTCAACATCTTAACCATTTCCTCTTGTATTCTCATATACACTTCGTGACTAAATAAAATAAATAAATAATGTTATAATTATATATATAATAAAATACTTAGAACATTGATATGTTGAACTAAAAAAATTAATTTTCTTATCGTAGCATAAATTAAAGTAACTCAACAAACTTACTTTTTAAATTCATCACACATTTCTTCCATGGACAATTCACCCGACCTTACACGTGATAATATAACTATGATAAGTTTCTCATCCTTCACTCCTTGTATCGTTCTCCAAGGTGTTATAGTCATATCTTCTGGCAATTTTTTTTTATTTTAGGACCTGTCTTACTTGTGATACATATTAATGACTTAACCTTCTTAACTCTTTAAAATTTTCTACTAATATTTTCCCATAGGTTGAAGATCTCATCTATCAAATCCCATACCTGTCTAGTTCTAAATCCTAATTGAAAATAATTATATATAGCTCTAAATACATCACTTCCTTTGTAATTTTTTTCTTTTGCATTTTCATCATCAATTGGGAAGCCTATTTCCATACAACATTGCTTTCAAAACTTGGCATCAACATTTGATCTCTTCCAACGACATATTTCAGAAAAATCATTATGGATAAATTTCACCCTTTGAATGAAAGTAATGAAAATTATGTACTCATTATATGTGTTATGATCCCGTGCCAATAACTTTGCTTATAAATCTATTAAACAAACATAAACTATGCATTTGACTATCTCAAAAAGAGGATTATTGAGATATTCTTGCATCAATTCTCTTCTAGCCTCTGCAGAATGATTTCCTCCAATCACATAATATTTGTAGTCAAAAAATTCTGATCTATCAAATTCTTCCCTCCTAAAAACTTTCATTGCGTCAACAAGAACTAGGTAGTCAATTACATGTGCATATGGATTGTACCTAATCAATTCTTTCAAATTGTGAATATGCAAGTGATGCAATTTTCTAATTTGATATTTTTCTTTCCCTTCTATGGGTTTATAAAGCTACTTCACATTCAATTGAAATGTATGACCATCATCAACTAAGTTCACCATCCTCAATCTATTTCAAATGACATTTTGTGTTGTTTTCATAATACCATCCTCTAGATCAACACCTGGTGTTATTATTTCTCTGCTATCTTTAGGACTTTCATTATAATATTCAAAGCTAACGATGGTTTCTTCATCATTAACAACATTTTTTTTCTTCCTCTTATGATTTAAATGAGATTCATCTAAATCAACGATTTTTTCATAATCAATAGGAATGGAATCATCCTCGGCCATTACTCTTTTGCATTTATCTTGTTTATTCTTTTTGTGAGGAGTCACTAGTGCATTTGGGTCAAATTCTGATGACTTGTTCGATGCAATTGCCACTTTATATTGTCGGGATAACAACAAATAGCGGACCCCCTCAAACGTCATTTCACATGATGTCAATTTTTCGACAACAGAGATTTCATCTTTATTGCGACGTTTCATGCAGACACATGTCATCTCAGATTTGACTGTCCAAACCCCATATAGTCGTCGTAAGACCAACGTCTTGGACGTGGCAAGAGAGACGTCTTTGATGTGGCAAGAGAGACGTCTTGGCCATGGCAAGAGAGACGCATTGGATGTGGCAAGAGAGACGTCTTGGACATGGCAAGAGTGACGTCTTGGAGGTGGCAAGAGAGACGTCTTGGAGGTGGCAAGAGAGACAACTTTGAGGTGGCAAGAGAGACGTCTTGGAGGTGGCAAGAGCAACATCTTGGAGGTGGAAAGAGCATCATTAAGAGGTATCAACTCCGATGTAGTTTTTATGGGAGTGACACTCTTGGAGGTGGCAAGAGTGACATCTTGGATGTGGCAAGAGTGACGTTAAGAGGTATCATCTCCGACGTGGTTGCTATGGGAGTGACACTCCAAGAATGTTGCTCGTACTCACGTGACACGAGGTCGATTATGACCACTACCACTATAAACTCCAAGGCACGGCGAGCAATATCCAACCTACTATGCAACATTGAATGTTGCGACAGGTGGAAATTTCAAATCCGATGGCCTATAATCCACTTGCTGCAACATTCAATGCTATGTAGCACGCTGGATATTGGCCGCTATTGGAGTTACTTCACACACACCTACAATTTCTTTTTCCTAAGGTTTTTATTTGTTTATTAGTCATAATTAGTCATTATCCAGTCTCCTATATTTTAGGAGAGAATATTCCACCTGGAGAATATTATCTTTCAGTTCACACCTTAGTTTGACTAGTTGAATTGAGTTTAGATGTTGCATTGGGATCATCACCATGCAACATTGGGATCATCACCATGCTAATTCGACCTTGCCTTGGTATCATCACCAAAGTGGCGCATTAGCCTTGATTCCTTGAGTTAACTCCTCACTACTTTCTGTTCAGTCAGTTAACTGAAGACTAGTTAACTCAACTAGGTGGCAGTTCACTCCCGTAACTGCCCGAGAGACTAGAATAGGTGGCATTTCACTCCCGTAACTGCTGGTGTGTGTCCAGTTCACTCTAGACCACCACTACGACGGCTTGGTTCACCTCAAGTCTAACTCATTGAGTTATACAGAGTATATCATGTGTAAATTATTCATTATTCACAACAGTGAATGAAAATTATTTCCATTATTTCTCCCCTTCTTCTTCTTTTTCCAATTCTCTCTGCAAATGTGTGTATCATTGTTTAGATAGATCTATTATGTGTAGGTCAACACAATTACAACTGCCGCACAACACACCCCCCAAACACAACACATGAGCTAGATAGCGACGTTGCAAGGAGTGTCCTAACAATGCATTCTATTGCCAACTAATCTGCATTCTATCACCAATTGATCTACACCCACGGGGGAAATATTCTAATTATCTTTCATTTGGGCTATTTTGTTGTCATTTTTCAATAATCTGGTTATCTTTCATATACTTTGATTGTGATTTGAAAATAAGCATTGTCTAAATATTCGACTATTTGGACTTGGATTCATATAACATCAGGATGGATCAAATCACAACTAAAAGAAGAGTATATACAATCAAAATTGGTCAAAATTGTCGAATATTTACACAATATCTTTGTAAATATAAGTCCATTATATTTTCAAATATTGATAATATCAATCAAATAAAATGGCATAAAAACACAGGTCCAACTGTAAATGCTCTATAAATCAATAAGACAAACGAAAGTATGATGACTAATGGTACAAAAGAAAAATAGGTAAAAAAAAACATTTATATAAATAAAAAAGCTATCATCCATCCATCCTTATGTTTAAATTCATATATAATATATATAGCTAACATCCATCCATCGTTAGCTACCTACATTTTGATCAAAACAAAAGAATTTGATTCCACTACAATAGTGGGTGATAAAAAGTACAACCTATGAAATTGAAGGTAGAAATTATAACTTCTCATAAGAACATGGTTTAGACAAATATCCACTTCATCAACTTCAAATATCAATCACAAACAAAACCTTACATATCAATATTCTTAAACATTGTTCTGGGTACATTAAAAAAATGGCACATCATCAATGTAGAAAATCTATCATATGTGTGAACCACAATTTGATTTGCAATATCCATACCAACTTTTCCACTCTCAAAACCAAACTACTAAGAATAATCATTATAAACTGTAAAAGGAAAATATATATTGTAATTTCACGGTGCAAAGCTATATTTGTTTCAGATCTACAAATAACTAATTTGGTGGTGCAACTAGATCTGGAAATTAAAAGCTTCAAAAAATACAACAATCTCTCTATGATTAGCCTTTAAGGAATAAGGTTTTGACCTAGAAAGTCCTTCAGAGAAGGACAAGAAAGGGCCAGGGATCTGTTTGATGTGTAAGGAGGATGAAACAATATATCACTTGTTTATAAAGTTTCCATATGCACCACAGATCTGGAAAAGACACAACAGATTACAGGTAGCCCAAATGTTTGGAATGGTGATTCAGTAGAGGAAATTCTGAGAGCATGGTACCGCAAAAGAGACTTCAAATATTTCAGAGCAATGTCTTGCTTCATCATATGAGGAATTTGGTTGGCCAGAAACTCACAAGTGTTTGAGGAAAGACATATCCCACTTTTCAATTTATATCTCAAGTTAGATTAGTAGTTTCCAATTGTAGAATCCCTATTAAGAAATATGTTCAAGTCACAAGTGTTTGAAGAAATACATCCCACTTTTCAAGATAGATCTCAAGTTAGATCAATAGTTTCCAATTGTAGAATACCTGCCAAGAAATGTGTTCCTCTCCAATTGAGAGAATTGAAAATACACAAATCTCAAGATTAGGACTTTTTCAACATAGCTAGGCAGGGCCCACCCGAGTTTAACTGTGCTAGAAGAGTTATGTTTCTATGTGTTTCTAATAGTAAAGTTTAAAGCAGGCCCTGGAGAGATATAATAACTTTGGAGAGCTTAGGGTTAATGAACATTTACATAATATTCAGTTCAAACAGATTGGTGAACAACTAAAAGAGGTAGAAGCCACATTTGAAAGAATTTCTATTATGCATATTTTCCGGGAACTGAGTGAAGAACTGGAGTCATCATCCAAAGACAATTAATAGTTAGACTGAGAGACCCATGGGTGTAGAGGAAATCAGAGATGGATTCAATGTCTTTGAATTGATCAATCTCTGAGTGCTAGTTTTTGATAACTCTATCTCTGTTTATGTTTTTTTTTATCTAAATATGAGGGTTTTATAAATACAACTGTCTACCTGATATGGTTTAGTTATGGGATAATTATTTATGTAATTTGTGGTGTATTATGACATAATTTAATGAAGCAAAACCTTGATCTGTATGAAAGGATTGTTAACATAATTTTTTTGAAGGAATGTAAAAGGAATGGGATGGGGAAAACCCTTTTTGGTTTGAAGGGATTTAGCTTTAACAGATCCAGTTTTGCGTACAATCTGTGGAAAGCACTTGAGAAATGTAATTTCCACTCTATGAATAGAAATCACAATTTTTTTCTTGAAAAAAAGAAATAGTAAAAAGAAGATATAAAAACTAATTAGCTTAGCTGGTAATACTAATAGTTTTTTGTCAATCCTTAATATTAAAGCTTCATTTAACATTTTAACAAAATTTATATACAATTTCCAACTTGAGGCATGAGGCATAGTAGAGGAAAAGAAGTCAAAACTTAACAAATCTTCCTTAACCTTCAGCTTCAACACATTTGACACGGATCCCCGATTGTCTATTTAATCAACCTAAACTTCATTGCAATGAAAACTAGCAAGAATTAGTTCCCCTTGTTAAAAGACCAATCACTAAAAACTACTTGTCCAGAAACACATTTTGCATATATACGAAATTTTGTCAATTTAATAAATGAGGGTGGAAGATTAAAATTAGTTCATGTCTCACCTCTAGACAAAGGAACGATTGAAATAATCGATATTTTAAATTATATTGTGAGTTACAGATCAAAACGTCAGACCAAAAAATAGAGATAAATACTAGCACCATTAGAGAAGCTTTACTTAAAGCTTAAACAAAATAACTTTCCTTTATTCAGTTATAAATTCATATAATTCAACGTTAAGCACAATATTGGAAGGTACAAATATATTCTATTCGAACATAGCTTGTTGCCTACAAAATTCCAGTGCTGCGTATACTTCTATGTAGTTTAAAATCTATGTAGTCCTATCACATAGGCTCTCTTAAAAATGCTTTTCATATTGCTTTGCCTTCTCTCCTGATCTATGTTTATAGTATTCAACAAGAGCAACTCCTGTTAAAGCTAGCAATGTCAAGGCTTGGGAGTGCAGCCTGCAAAGACAATATAGACCAACATAGTCAACCCACCTGAAGAACACAAATTCTAAAGCAAACTGGATGTTAAATATCTATAAACAAAATTTGAAGCAACAAATCCCTGGATAGAAATTCTTAACTTCAGTTCCTTGCCATTTCTCCAAACATAATTTCAAACTAGAATACACATGAAGAGAATTCTCATGACCAACATTTTTTATGTCTTATTTCTATTACAAAATTGACACTAAGATCAAAATAAAAGACTATATTTCCAAGTCATGGACCTACAATTTTTCTGATTTTATTGCCTGAAATTAACTGATTGTTTATTTTTGTTCCACCCTCCCTAACTGTATTCTTCTTCCTCACACTGGCTCCTTGTTATTCTTTCCTTTAGGTTTTCTTCCCCTGCATATATATATATATATCTCCCCCTTTATTTTTATCCCTTATCTTCCTTGTGTTCCTTGCTAAGTGGAAGAGGATCAAGCATGAAGCCAAACAACCTGGTTGAGAGTTTAGTTAATTTATGTCAAATAGTCCCAAGGCTTAGCTCAATCAGTTGAACCATCCACCCAAGGCATGTTGCCAATGGGGAGGGGCCACAGGTCACAAGTTCAAATCCAGTCAAGCCCCTTAGGGCTACTCCCTCTCATTCAAATATTCTAGGGGTGATCCCATTAGGTTTTCATTGGAAAGGAATATATATATATATACCTTCCTTGTAGTCCTTTACTGAGTGGAAGACGATGTAACTTCAAGCCAAACAACCTGGTTGAGATTTTAGTTAATTTATCTCAAATAGCCCCAAGGTTTAGCTCAATTAGTTGAACCATCCACCTAAGGCATGTTGCCAATGGGGAGAGGCCATAGGTCATAAGTTCAAATCTAGTCGAGTCCCTCACGACACTAGCCTCTATTGTGGTTGATGGTTGAGTCAGCCTCCATTCAAATATTCCAGGGAAGAGGGGTGAACCCATGAGGTTTTTCCTTTGAAAAGGAATCAATAAAAAGGAGACAGAGGGAATAGGAGATTTAAAACTTTATGACCAACACTCCCCTGATTGCCAATGGAAGAAATGTAGAGGGGGAAGGGCAAAAGGAGGGTGCATAGACCCCCCCAACCTCGTACATAGAAATTCTAACACTCTGGCAACCACCCATCAACAAATAAGTTCCTAATATTTCTACAAAAGAAATCCAAATGGAGAGCATTTTGTGCCTTAATAAAGACAAATATCTGGATAGGAGCATTCCTAATCTAAATATCACAATCGATCCAACAGTTGTGGAAAATGACATTTTAAAGTGGAAATCAAATTGATTGATCTATATATTTATAGGACTCTGGCCCTTAGAAAATACCCAATTCTACTGGATGAACAACAAATGGAAACTCATAGGAAGTTATGCATGATCTATGCTAGGACAAGTTAGAGGTCACTTCTTGATCACTTTCTCCTATATGGAATATAAAACTTCAATCTTTGAAGGGTGGTTGTTATTCATGGGCAGAATAAGCCTATTCATGAAGTTTTGGACTCCAAGCTTTGATCTAACATTGGAAATAACAACGAAAGCATCAATCTGGGCATTCCTTCCTTTACACCATAATATATGTAAAGTTAGATCTAAGCAAGTCGTTACTTGAAAAGCTCACTTTAATAAGGATAGGATCTTTAACATGAGAACAAGACTTGGACTACGAGAATATTTCGTCAAAATGTAGATTTTTCCATGATTATGGCTACTTTAAGAAGGTATGCCAAAATAAGTAGAGAGAATCAGAAACAAAGGAACTCCTCAAGAGAAATCTCCCAAGGAAGCAAGAGGGTTTGCAAAAATTTAGAATAAAGGACAACAACAAAAGAGTGAAGCAAATCCTTCAAAAACAAAACCCACCAAAAAAAAACACAGGTACAAACTCCAAGAAAGTGAAGATGACAATTGAAGAATTTTGATAAGATATTCACCAGTGACAACTTTGCATGGCTCAAAGAAGAGATGGGGCAAAATCCAAAATCCTAGGGAACATTCAATGGTTTTCTAAAGACTAGAGAGAATTTCAGAACGTAGGCATAGATCTGCAACAGACAATCCTTGATCAAATCAACCATGAGGGAACACTAGAAGATTTACCAGGAGACAAAAATAGAACAAAGTGGTTGGTAAACTGACAGTGTCCCATCCAATGAATAGGTTCTGTAAATGTAAATGTAAGTAACCAAAATATCCACCTTGCATAACTAACAACACCTGCCAGTTACTTACCCATCACAACCATATTATATTATTATAATTTATAACTACAATGTGTTCAATGAATTGAGAAGTCAAAATCATTATAGCTATTTAATGAGAAAACACCTCTATGAGTAGGGGCCGTTACACCAATCTGACTAAAAAAATAGCTAACCTATAAATATAACTGAAAATACACAAATCTCAAGCTTGGGACTTTTTCAACATAGCTAGGCAGGGCCCACCCGAGTTTAGCTGTGCTAGAAGAGTTATGTTTCTAATAGTAAAGTTTAAAGCAGGCCCTGGAGAGATACAATAACTTTGGAGAGCTTAGGGTTAATGCACATTTACATAATATTCAGTTCAAACACATTGGTGAACAACTGAAAGAGGTAGAATCCACATTTGAAAGAATTTCTTTTATGCATATTTTCCGGGAACTGAGTGAAGAACTGGAGTCATCATCCAAAGAAAGTTAACAATTAGACTGAGAGACCCATGGGTGTAGAGGAAATCAGAGATGGATTTAATGTCTCTGAATTGATCAATCTCTGAGTGCTAGTTTTTGATATCTCTGTCTCTATTTATGTTTTTTATCTGAAGATGAGGGTTTTATAAATACAACTGTCTACCTAATATGGTTTAGTTATGGGATAATTATTTATGTAATTTGTGGTGTATTATGACATAATTTAATGAAGCAAAACCTCGATCTATATGAAAGGACTGTTAAGAATGGAACCTGAGGATAATTTAATGAATATTCCTCTGCATAGTCTTTGTACCAAAGTATATAAGGGCCAACACCTCTTGAAACACTAATTCCTCCATCAAAACCCAAAAAAAAACCCTAGAAATTTTAGGATTGCAAAAAATGAAGCTTGATCCCATGTTGATATTCACTTGTTATGCATTTAACTCTTTTCACACCTTCTATGGATCACACTAAACATACAACTAAGCTTTGACTCTAAGCTAATCATGTTATACTACAACAATGACACCTACAACATTTGTGTAGTGTGATAGTGCTATGCAAACTCTGTTTTGTGTCTTTCTTCATCCATTAATTATCATGACATATCATAACCAGTCTTCATGAGGTTTTTAACATACATATAATGGAGAAATTCATAATTATATCAAAGGCCACCACTGTGAACACATCAACTACCTAAATCTCACCAAAACAGAGAATGGTTGCCCCTGGATTGTCATAGTACTTGGCTATGACTCTGATGATTTGTTTGAATATATGGACTTGGAGATGAGCCTTGGGCCCAAAATATTTTAATAAACAACTTTAAACCCTACACAAGCCCTAAGAGCCAAATTTGTAAAAAACAATTGTGAAAGTTTACATGTGCTAATAGTACCCACACTCGTTCGAAGAAGAGTTTGGCAGTAGCCTCCACTGTGATGTTTTTCTTTCAGGTAGCCAAAATCACCATCTTGGAAAATTGATCAACAACAAAAAAAACACAGTCATTTCCTTGTTTGTTTGAAGGAAGTCTCAACATGTAGTCCATCGATATGGATTCCCAGGGCCTGTCAGGAGTAGGCAGAGGGTTGTACATTCCTTATTTTTTAATGGTCGGTTTGGAAATGGCGCAAGCCATGCAAGACCTGATATACTTGTTGACATCTTGTCAAATTTTTGTCTATTAGAAATGTTGTTGCAACACTACCATTGTCTTTTCTACGTCGAAGTGACCTACCACCCGACTGTAGTGAGCTTCACAAATAAAATTCGCTCGCTCGCTTGATGGGACGTAGAGTACATTTCTTTTTTGTAAGTGGGGTAATTATGGATGGTATCTGATAGTGTGTCACTATGATAGGCCATGGGATGTCCATGTTGAGTGAGAACTGCATCCACATCATAGTCTGAAGCATTTGTCTCAATCTTAAAAGGTTTTTGCAAGTCGGGTAATGAGAGCATCAAGGCTGAGCACAAGCGCTGCTTCAAATAATCAAATGCTTTATGTTGCTACTTTCCCCACACAAAATTTTCATTTCCACCACCCTTGGTCACTTGGCTAAGGGCCCATGCAATGTGGGAGAATCCCAACACGAACCTACGATAGAAATTGGCAAGGCCTAAGAAGCTCTGAAGCTCAGTGAGTGTGGTCGGGTTAGCCAGTCACGAGTGACCTGGATCTTGGTTGGATCAACATGCACCCCATTCTCATCAACAATGTATCCTAGGTACTAGACCTTGTTCATGTTGAAGGATAATTTTTTCAAATTTTCATATAGCTTGTGTTGGCACAAAATGTGCAGAACCTGTTGAATATGTTGCAAGTGTTCCGCCCAACTCTTACTGAAGATGAGGATTTCATCCAAATACACCACCACAAAAGAATTGGTGAAAGGCTGCAAGATATCTTCCATCATCCTCATGAAAGTTGTTGGGGAATTTTCAAGCCAAAGGGCATGACTAGCCATTCAAAAAGACCTTATTTGTACTTGAAGGAAGTTTTCCATACATCGGTCTACTCTATTGGGACCTGGTGGTAGCCGGACTTCAGATCAATCTTACTGAATTATTTGGCCACCTTGAGTTGATCAAGGAGATCGTCAATTTGGGGAATTGGGTATCGATTCCTGATTGCGATTTTATTTATGGCCTAGTAATCAAAGAAGAGTTGTCAGGTCTCGTCTTTCTTCTGCACAAGCATGATTGGGCTTCCAAAAGGTGATGAGCTTGGCCGGATGTGCCCCTTTTCAAGAAGCTCTTGGATCTGGCACTTGATTTCCTTGATAGAGAACGACGATGGACTGTTCCATTGGGTAGTGGTGCGTCGGGGGTCAGATTGATTGAGTGCTTGACCTGACAATGCAGAGGTACCCTAGTGGGTGAGGAGAATATGTATTTGTATTCTTCCATGACCTTATCCACTTGCTTCTATTACGTGGAGAGACCTTTCGCGGAGGCCATGGAATTGGCTACAACCTTCCATTCATTTTGAGCGTGAATCATGAAGAAGACAAACTTCTTGGTCTGAGAGATGACCTTCCTGCATTTCTTGGAAGAGATCAAGGAAATGGAAGTAGGTGGGACTACCTTGGGTATCCTGTACAATTTCCTATACAAAGTAATAATAAAACTACGAGGCCGAGAATCATATACAACATGACGTTTCCATAAATAAGTTTGGCCAAAAATAACATCACAAACTTCAAGGGGGATCACATCACACAATACCTCACCTTTGAAGGGCTTGATGTCGTAGGGAAGGAGACACTATTGGATGATGTGGAGATCGCTCCCTTGGTGGATCCATCCAATGGTATATGGTTGTGGGTGTGGTGTTGTCGATGGAGCCAACCACTTGATGACCTCCGTTGAGATGAGGTTCTTCCGGCTACCTGTCAAGCGAATTATATGATAGTAATTGCGACATAAATGATCAATCCAGAGTTGTAATCTTATGAGATGTACACAAAGTATATGCAGGGTAAGAGGATTTCTAATCTATGCTAATGATTGAAAAGAAACATGTTAAACTACTATCGTTGAATCTAAATCTAAGAAAGCACAAAATATGCCACTAATCTATGAAATGAAACTATCCTACTACTACATAAACTTGAGACTAAAATTGAATCTACGAAATCAAATGAGACATAATCTAACTATGAAAACAAAAATTTAATCTAACTACGAAAGCATGAAATCTAGAATTAATCTATGAAAACATGAAAGTGTGTAAATTAAATCTAATGAAAGCATTTTAAAAACATCTACAACAACACACGACAAAAAAAAAGGTAAACGACAAACCACTATGAGAAAGTAAAATCTTGCATTAAAACAATCCAATACATGACAAATAATGAAAATCACTATCTCAAAACTACAAGACTATGAATCAAAGCTCAATCGCTCTCTTCTTCTATTCTCTATTCTAGAGAGAGGCCTCCTCCCAAATGAGGAGAGAACCCGCTTATTTATACATGAATAAAGATAACAAACTCATAATTACAGATCCACTTTTCTCTCAACCTATCCCTTCAAATCCTCCACAAATATCTTAGATAAGATATTCTATCCATGATCTTCTCCTTGAAGTTAGCTTGAATGATTATCTCCAAATCAAAGCTTGAAGATGAAATTCGAATTTGAAGCTAGGTGGTGATTTTTGACCTTGTGAAAATTTTCAAATATTCCTGTAGTCATCATAAAACTCATCCAACTTTGAGATATAATGAAAATATGTTAATTTTCTAGTATTTAATCACAAATTCTATTAAAAATACTTGAAAATAAATAATTTGGAAAATGGAGATATAAACCCATATGTTTTTATGAAAGTGATGATAATTATGGTTTTATGGAAGAATGAAATGGAAATAAAGGTGACAAATGTTATATGAAAGATGAATAAAGTGTCATATTTTTGCGACCCAACATTCCCCCCAACTGAACTTGTTGCATATCCTCATGCAACTTTGCATGAATTCTCTTTAGGATTTTGGCATCTTAACTATGGCTTTACATGATGATGATGTGTAATAATAAATCATTTCATGATGAGATACATGAGTGGCAGCGAATATTTCTTATGGTTGGTTCTTGTATGACAACCATCAATATGACAAATGTTGGTTCTTGTGTTAACAACATTTGTTCGTTTTACTTATTTTCTTGCTACAAGTCATAATATTATAAACATGCATGTACTGGAAATGATAAGTCATTAATGTATTTAGAAATCCCTTTTTTCTTCATATTTGAATCATGCCAATATGTATAGCAATATTTTTTGAATCAAAATGCAACGAGGTATAGTTTGGGAAAAACATGTTGGTAAATGGAAAATGAGATGATGAATATGTAAATGGAATTATGAAATGAATATC
>ML777495.1:1120298-1153214 GCA_009831015.1 Picea engelmannii
TCCAAATTTATCTATTTTTAGCACTTAAGGAATTGCATGATTAAAGATTAGAAAAGAACATACCTCCACTTACCCAAAACGTTGATGAACTATGCAATATGAATATGGCCGATGCGGATGTTGGAGCATGGAAGATGTCACTATTGTATGATCATGTGAAAGGTGAATGCTACTGTATTTGCGACTGCTAGAACTGCTGGATCAAAGAATATAAAGTGGAGGAATCTAAACCGCTGCTGGTGAATCATGGAAAAGAGGAACTATGGAAGTGGAACTGTGGTACTCTCATATGGCTGGAAAAATACTACTGCAACTGCTGATGGAGTCATGGAAAAGTGTATAGTCGTCACCCACTGCTAAACCTGATGGTACAATTCTAATCATGCGAATGGATGTGTCGATGTCGAGCATGAAGAGAAGTTATTAGATTACCGACCATTGATGAATGTCGTTAACCAATGCGAGGCAAACTCACCATTGATGTCAATGAGTGCTAAGGTACCTGAGTACATCTTGCGAAGTGCGAATATATTTGTTGATGTCGAGCCACTTGCAAGATCCGACGATCAAGGGACATTGATGTATTCCCATGATTGTCAGTGAGAGAACTTTCCATTAAGGCATGCAAGCCTCTAGGTACTTAAAAGGAACTCTAGTCTATATCCCAGATAAGGTGTTGAGGTCGATGAGGAAATACTTGTTGAAAGGTGGGCCTTAAGGAATCCCACATTAGTCAACGCAAGTTTGTAAAAATGATTAGTAGGACTATAGATGAAAAGGCCTCCGTAGCAACAATGTGTAGGAAAAAGAAAGTAGGGTAATGTAGTCGTCAAAAAGGGAATTGAATGGTTTTATTTGCAAGGAAAAATGAATGGAAAAAAGGAATGAGATGTATGGGACTCAGAAATATAGGCGCGTGCAAAGTCATGAAGGATAAGGGGATGAAATAGCGGACTCTAGCATGGATGACGAATAAACTTGGAAGGAGAAATGCAAGTATTCATAATGCAAATGGGTTTATGGACAGTTTCTTGTGTAATTGCAAACGTCATGAGATGTATGAAGATCAACTCCTTCAAAGTGTCCAACAAGGCATGTTTCATGGAAAGAGTTTTTGATTCTTGAAAATCACTTCGTCATGAGATGCGATCGTCTTCATTCCTGCAATCGAACTTAGTACTAATCCTGCAATTAAACTTGTGAGACCATCGTAAAACAAAAATGCAAGATTAAGTGTGAATGCGACAAATTAAAGAGATAAAAAAAATGTATTTTACCTGTTGTTGTTGCGCGCTTAGTCCATTGTTGATTGTTGCATGAAGTGACTTTAAGAAAAACAAATGATCGTAAGGCGTAAAAAAAACATGTTTGGAGATTATTGCTTTTAGGAAATGTTTGATATCCATTTGCAATTTTATTTATTTATTTTGTTATTTTAATTTTTATAATTTTTTTTTATTTTTTTTAATGTTTTTATTATTTATTATTTTTATTTTTGTTATATATATTAACTGTATAAAACAAAAATAAAATAAGAAAAACAAATTATGCCAACCTAGATTACAAACAAAACCTTATTATACAATTTGTAACTAATTCAGTAATTATATAGAATTATATATTAGACAAATGACAAAAACATTTTGTTTATTTTTTAAACAAAACAAAAACATGCGCAATTGTTCACACATGAAATGCACGATTGTTCACCCTCCTAATAAACCATAGGTGAGTCTGCAATGCTCAAACAGAGAAAATCTGATAACTGGTGGCTGGTTCGACTTCGACTTCGATAGAGAAAATCTGAAAATCTAATAACTGGTTAACTGGTGGCTGCTTCGACTTCCCACCATTTTGGAGGCTGATAACAACAAAATCTTCAAAGATTACCCTGAATTTGGCTTGATTTCGTAAGATAATTTCTGTAAGAGAAGACAAATATTGACAGAATGGAGAATTGCTTTCTCGCAACTTCACAAATAATCAGAATTTGAAATCTCTACAAGAAAATAGATAGGGATGACAGGCTATGGCTGTGGCATTTATAAGGCACCGATGGAGAAATGGCGTGTCATGGCATGTGGGCATATCCTGTCCACTAACAGTGTTTGTAATGGCCATTTTTTTTTTCTGTAACGTATGGTAAGTCGATTAAGCAACAGAGTTCTCCATAGAAGGTACCTCCTCTCAATACACACAGAGGCAAGATTTATGGGCTTTCACAAACAACAAATAGAGAACGCTCATATTTCTAGAGATATGCAATGATAATCCCAATCAACCAGGCATTGATAACACGTGGGCTGGCAAACCCGTTACCCTATTTCCAATATGCGCATTCTGTTAGAAACACACTACAGGTAGAATATGGTTTCCAAGTTTTGGGGATGCCACAACCCTAATTTTAGATATAAGGTAGAGGCTAACAGTCTGCAATAAATGAAAATCGCTGGCTTGATTGGAGCCCTTGCAAGATTTTTTTTCCAGCAAGAGTGGATATGGGGACCACGCAAATGTTAACAACTCTCTTCCATACTTTTGTGGATCACCTCCTACTAGATCTCACAATCCATTAATTCACGATGTAAAGTTCATACAGAAGGAGCTGACACCTTACCTGAAAAAAATGTCTAGAATCTCACGACATGCTTCTCCTTCTGTTTGCATTGTTGAATGACTATGAAGCCTGCAGACAGATTTGAGAATTTCGTGATCATCTGCTAAAGAAGGCACAAAGGACAATCTCTGAGGTTCAGGGTAGATAACTTGTCTCTGACTCATATCTATATGGATATCGCTCCTTTGTCTAACTCTCATATTGTTGTCTGCAAGGCAATCTGGACCATTAAGTGTAGCCAGCTCTTGCATGCCACCAAATCTTCTTAGACATAATTCCATATTGACAACAATTTTTTTTTTTTTTTTTTTTNTCAGTCTCATAATGTATTTTATCTTTGGTTATCAGATACAAAATCACTGGCTGCTGACAGAAATAGATGCCCATTCACCTCTTCCAAATCAATCGTAGATCACATATATTCGTCCTTCATTCTTCTATTACCTTCGTTAATCAATATGAGCACTCGGATCCAGCTGAGGTTGGTGCTGAAGGATTTGATGGTTATGTCTCAAATGACCTCGTTCATTCCTCCAGCAATGCCCATGAGAGGAAGAGGTGAGTTCCCTGTACAGAGGAAGAACACTAGATGTTTCTTGTTGGCTTGTAGAAAGTCCGCAAGGGAGATTGGCGGGGCATTTCCAGAAATTGTTTTGTTTCTCTAGAAGATTTGATGAAATTGTATTAATATTTAGTGCTTTGAACTGCATCGTTTTCATCTTTGTCAAGGCACCATAGAATCAATGTTTGTTTGACATTTTCAGCGTGAAAGAATGCAATGCATGAGGAATCATTAATTTTATTTTATTTTTTTCTACGAGAATTAAAAAAAAAACTAAAAATGAAGGAGTATTCGTTATTTTAATTTTGTTTCTAAAAAAAATTAAGACAAATTGAAGTAACTAGCAAATGGAAGTCCGAAATAAAAAAGATTAATGCAATTTTACATTGTCATTCTTCGTGAAAACATTCATGGACATCCTACTTTCTGATCCTCGAGATCGCACGAAGTGCGGAGGAGAGCATACTTATTGAAAACTAGCCTACCTACTCTACTCTACTCTAATTGGAATTTAGAAATCAGTTACGTGTAATCAAACTTCCAGTGTATCCATAAGCGCAACAGTAATAAGAATATGTTCACTGTGAATTTCGCGAATGACAATAGAAAATAAATATAAACGTGCAAAATTAAGTGTTGAAACTGTAAATTAACAAAATAAAAAGAAAAATTAAATGGATCTAACCTGGTACCTTCTTGAAACCATCGGTCGATAATGCTTTCATAGGCATAGTTTTCACTCCTCAGATTGTGTCGCAACTCCTCGTTATCCTCCTCGATCTCCTGCTCGCATAATTGTTCGTCATCAAATGTGCAAGGTTCCTTGTATGTTGTTGGAGGAGTAATTAAGTTTTCGGCTGCTGTCAAGATCTCCTCTTCCAGAGAAGAGGAGATCCCAACTTTTGCTAGGATCTGAGTGAGTTGTTCCAAGCTTAAACTCATTGTTAAACCACATCGAAAAAAGAGATTGATTAATCATCAAAGATTTAAAACTAAGAAATTAAAACTATTTGTAAAAATAAAACACGCCAAACTTGAACTCCTTGCATTACTGAGACCCTGTTGTCACCAGGTTATCTGTTCGCACTGTTAGCTCATTGAAAAATCATTTTAATGAAAATCAAACCAAATGCTAAAACAAAAATGAAAAACTAGTATGAAACAAGTGCAAAACAAGAGCGAAATGAGTACAAAACCAATGATGAACAAAATCAAATGCAAACTAGTATGAAAGCAGAAACTAATTCACAATCCAAACTTTACACTAAACTTTACACTTGTATGAAATAAAATCAATTGCACACAACTGAAAAATAAAATCTAACTCTAACCCTTTTAACACCTCCCCGACAACGGCGCCAAAATGTCGAGCAAATTATATGATAGTAATTGCGACACAAATTATCAATCTGGAGTCGTAATCTTATGAGATGTACACAAAGTATATGCAGTGTAAGAGGATTTCTAATCTATGCTAATGATTGAAAAGAAACATGTTAAACTAATGTCGTTGAATCTAAATCTAAGAAAGCACAAAATATGCCACTAATCTATGAAAGGAAACTATCCTATTGCTACATAAACTTGAGACTAAAATTGAATCTACGAAATCAAATGAGAATAATCTAACTATGAAAGCAAAAACTTAATCTAACTACGAAAGCATGAAATCTAGAAATAATCTATGAAAACATGAAAGTGTGTAAATTAAATCTAATGAAAGCATTTTAAAAACATCTACAACAACACACGACAAAAAAAAGGTAAATGACAAACCACTATGAGAAAGTAAAATCTTGCATTAAAACAATCCAATAGATGACAAATAATGAAAATCACTATCTCAAAACTACAAGACTATGAATCAAAGCTCAATCACTCTATTCTTCTATTCTCTATTCTAGAGGGAGGCCTCCTCCCAAATGAGGAGAGAACCCACTTATTTATACATGAATAAAGATAACAAACTCATAATTACAGATCCACTTTTCTCTCAACCTATCCCTTCAAATCCTCCAAAAATATCTTAGATAAGATATTCTATCCATGATCTTCTCCTTGAAGTTAGCTTGAATGATTATCTCCAAATCAAAGCTTGAAAATGAAATTCGAATTTGAAGCTAGGTGGTGATTTTTGACCTTGTGAAAATTTTCAAATATGCCTATAGTCATCATAAAACTCATCCAACTTTGAGATATAATGAAAATATGTTAATTTTCTAGTATTTAATCACAAATTCTCCTAAAAATACTTGAAAATAAATAATTTGGAAAATGGAGATATAAACCCATATGTTTTTATGAAAGTGATGATAATTATGGTTTTATGGAAGAATGAAATGGAAATAAAGGCGACAAATGGTATATGAAAGATGAATAAAGTGTCGTATTTTTGCGACCCAACACTACCACTACCAATGATGAAGTGAAATGGAGTACCCTTCACCCACATATGTGAATGAAAGAGGTTCTTGTATTCCTTTGGTTCATCAGGTTCACTGGGCTGGACCTTGGTGGTAGCAACGATGACATTGGGTTCAACATCACTAATCTGTATATTTTTTTCTAGTTCTGACTCATAGTCAAAGCCCACATCTTAATCAAGAGGCTTTCACCTTGGCCACCAATATTTTCTTTGAGCGGCATTCAACGGTGTTATGCCAAGGGATCGTATCAAATTCACACCACTTCCTAGTGTCTTTCTTTGTCTTCCCATTGTCCTTCTTTGTTTACATCTTAGACTAGTTGTGTTGAGGTTTTCCATCCTTGCTTTGCCCTTTGTTTTGCAGGTTGGGGCCACCTTTTCTCTTCTTTTGTTGTGAGGAATTCCCAGACCCAAATAGTCACGTACTTTGTTTAATATTCTGCTCGATTTTGATAGCATATTGATAGGCCGGGCCCAAGGACGAGATGTCCAGAAAATCCATTTCTGTCTAGGTGTATCTATGCATACCATCGTGGTACTTGAGCACTAGATGTCGCTCAGAGTCTTTGATACCCATCTTGGTGTGCAAGGTATGGAAGACATTGGTGAACTTTGGCATTGTTTGGTACCTTTCCTATCACAATGTGATCCATCTTGTATATAAGTTGTCATAACTTCCAACAGGGTAGTATTGTTGCTTAATATCATCCTTGAAAAAATCCCAAGTGGGTGTGATTCCCAAATAAGGTGAGCAAGAGGGGGCACCCCAACATCACCCCACTGGCGCTCCTAATGAAATCTGATATTGTGTGCATTGTGCAAAGACAACCAAGGACAACCTCATAAAGGCATCCAATCAAAACAATGAGAATCTCTGAGATACCAATGTCTCTAAGCCTTTGGAAGAGGGCCTCCCTAGAAACCGAGTAAAAGGCCTTCAAAAAGTCTACAAAGCAATATAATAATTTCGAAAGGTGGTGCCTCACCTCCCCAATCATGGATTGTAGGGTGAGGGTATGGCCCATAGTTTGATGGCAATATTTAGGTGAATATTCAAATTGACAAAAAAAATTCAAAAAAATAGACAAACATCGGCCCCTAAAATTTTCCATGCACATTGATGTCTCAATAAACAAATTTGTTTAGCCTAATCAAATGAAAAGAGAGATTAATGACTTCATGAACCTATGTACATATCTTAAAAAATAATTGATTCTAAGAAGTTTTTAAATGTTAACAGCTTGCAATCAATCACCTAGTAATTGGAAATAAGAATTAGAGGCACCAAAATATGAGAATCATAATACATTGTGTACAAGGATAGTAAAAGAAACATAATGTTATCAAAAAACAATGAAATATGAAATACAAACATCCATGAAAGATGCATCATCACCTTTAGTGTCCTGCCTTAAAAAGGACATTAGCGCTTTCTGGACAACATCTCTCTCTAGGTTTTCCTGTAGAACCAACAAAGGGAAACAGTTCAGTATTGCAACTGAAAGAATATATCTTGATGTGATATTCAGAAACAAAGCTTATACCTACTAAAATAAGTTGTCCAAGAACATCAACAATCTTGGGGACATGCTCTGGTGTGTCCTTGCACATAAGGGGAAGTCCATGAATTGCCTACACTCTAATCTGCAGCCAAACAACTCCAACCAATGCTTATGTTTTTAAAAGCAACCAAAATAAGATATAGGAACAAACTATCACAACATAACAAACAATTAATTAATTCAGTTTAGTATAAAATAACAATAGCCTTATCCCACTCCATTACAAGTTCAATCCGCCAAAAGAAAAGGTATGAATGGTTAGATATGGATATACTCTCTTCCACCTACTTAAAGAAAACTAAGAAAACCCTTAGTTAAACACCTTCTCAAACATGACAGTAGAGGGCCACACACTCTACAAAATCAGGGACCTTGTAAGACTATGGAATGCCACAATCAAATGTCAAAGATTGCCAGATAAGTAGAATGGTGTAGATAAGCTGAGAAAAACAAACAATTTTATGCCATTAAAACAAACTGCCTGAATGTAAATGATAGCATCAATGATGAGCCCAACAACAATCGCAACACCTATAGACACTCAATAAGACCATTCAGTGCAACTTTTACGGGTTTCCTACACCTAAAGAGACTTTATTTTAAAAATGTTAATAAGGAACTCATGTTGTGATCTCTATGCATGTGCAATTGGTAAATTTTCTGCTAGAGAGCATCATTTTATTAGTGTCTTGAAGCATAATCTTCGTTATACAGAATAAGACTATTCAAAATATGGAAGGCCTAGAATGCAAAAATTACTTTTGCATTGAATTCAGAAAAAACAGGCAAGATGATTAAGAAGAGGTTATTGGATTATAAATTTATTTGTCTACATCAAACTTAAAAGAAACAGAAAAACATCCCATCTGGATAGGAAGTAAACAAAAGTAGCCATAATATATTTGCAAAAGAGAGGTCAAAATGCAACAACATTTAGGAATGATTCACGAACAATCTAAACCCAATTACCTTGGAACTCACAAAACAGACACCCACATAACATTGGCTCAATTTGCACAAACAATTAAGTGGGATAGCACACAACAACATCACCTAAGTAGCCCAAAAAAGACCTAGATGAAAATTCCATTTTATTAAGTAGAGGTCCCAGCTTCACAAACACGTGTAGAAAATTGACAGGTGTAGGTAACAAAAATACACAATTTTATAAGAATTGAAACAACAATTCAATCTTAATACAGACCTGGAATTATAACCTATCAGGAAAATATCATAGATTTGGTTAGCCAAAATTAAGTCAATTAAAGAAATATGATTATCTGATCATTTGCATTTTGACTTTACTATACGGTATATAAGGATCTTAAGGCCTAATTTAAATAAACATTAAATTGGCTTCTCAAAGAAAGGGTTACCAAAATTTATAAATTCTCAAATTTGGAATCTTTCAACATTTAGCTCATTTGATTGACTTGAAAAAATTGTGAGAAGCTAGATGTCAGAGCTAGATCTCATGCACTTGCCCCACTTGCATGGTTAGGTAAGGGGAAGGATATTTTGATGTAATAATGGCTTGGCGTGTACTCATTTAGGAGTTGAAAAATGCATCACTTTCAGTACTATACGTATCAGGGGTTTTGCAAAAAAACAACATTGGATTGGCCAGTTTTTATAATGAACTATAGTTTGTTTTTCTGTTTTTTCATCCAAATCAGAATCAGAACAGTTGTAAGTAATTTTTATTCCAAGCTCCATTTGTGTCCAAGTAAAGAACAATAATCCCAGAAACATCATGGAAGAATAAAATCCTATCTACCCTCATATTATTCGAGTTGAAGTTGTACTGCAAAAAACCATAAGCCAATTCCAAGATGCCCTACATGTCAAACCTCAATCATGAAGTTGGTGATCATGGAAATGTACAACCCTAAAGCAAATCCAAGTAAGAAGAGGTTGAGAAAGCAACTCGAAAAACTGACATGTCTTTTGATTGTTTCTCTATGATCAGTAGTATATCTAGTGGAATATACAAGCTCAATAGAATGCCATTTTCTGCTTCTAAGACACTGAAACTGGGTGTCATAATAATGAGATGCGTGTAAAAACATGTACCAGAACTTGTGATTTCAGAATGCAGTCACATGGGAGGAGGCTTCCAGTTGTCTCAATCCTTTTCTCAACTCTGGAGTAGAGAGAAAATTGGATGGATATGTTCCTCAATGTTTCCTTGTTTTTTGATTCTTCTACCCAAAATTCAACATCAATATTAAGAACAACGTGAGGAGAAAACATTTGGAAGCCTTTATTTCAAACTTTCTAGGAAATCATAAGACAACACCAACACAAGGCTTCTGTCATGAGAGCAGTGATGTGAAGCCCCAAAATCTATAGGCACACATTTATCACATCAAAATGTGTAAATGGACTTCCTCCTGAGACAAGAGATTCAAACTCCATAATTTTCAACACTGGGCCCCTTGTACCCAGTAGACCCAGCCCACTAGTCCTTGTGCTATATTCTTATTGTTTTCTTCCATTTCTAAAATTATTGTTGGTATCCTTCTTCATCGACTTTCTTTGGATTATTTATTACAAAATGTTCATAGATGTGCCAAGCCAAATAGACACCTTAAGAAAAAATTAACAATGATATTCTACCATATGATATATTAATAAAGCTATAACATATGGACAACATTTATTGGAAAGAAAAATCAACTTGTATTTCTTACTTTTGGAAAACGATTTTCACCCTAGAATGTTAGTATTGCATATTATTCAAGTCAAAGTCTAAGACCTATACAAAGGAACATAATGCAATCATTAGGAGAAAATAAACTTCTTTCTAAGTCTTTCAAATTCAATGATGAAGAATATATTTCACAAATGCAACCTACTTGTCTATCATACTTTATAATGGTTCTGAGTTCCTTGAAAATCACATCAGTCTATTGTCGACATCAAAACTAAAAGTTGTTCTTCCACACGATTTCTTGCAAAAAAAAAATATTCCTACCAATATGCAATGCTGCATCTCCACCACTCTAGAATAGACACTTGACATCTAAAATTGCACAAATATCATATTAATTGGAAGGCTTGGCTACAATGCATTTCTAGGGTGTATAGAACAATTTCAACAAAAACGTCCAGCAGTGGGAAACCTTTGAGTGCACTTGATGTTTTATTAACTTGAAATTATAATTCAATTAAATCAAATCTTTATTTTGAAATTATATAAAAATTAGTATAAACCTGACTCACAATGACATAAACTTACATAAACTGTGTCGTGCCGTTCCAAAGTTGGGATTCCTCAATGTTTGGCATTAGTCAGCCTATCATTTGTTCCCTTCATTCAGAAGTTCAAGTTGGTTTCCCGATAAAAAAAGATCAATTGCATCCCTCCTTTTGATTTCTTGATCGAAAAAAATCGATTGCATCCCTCCTTTTGACTTCCTAATAAAGAAAGATCAATTGCATCCCTCCTTTTGAGCAATTCAATAATGATAAAGGACAGAGAATTACTTCACTTTTAGCACTTTACCATATAAAGAGAAAAATTATGAAAATTTAATTTTTTTAAAATACAAGTAAGTTTTGTAATGTTGTTTCTCACCCATGATTTTGTTCTCTTTTTGAAAATGGTGTTCCTGGCATTTCCCCCCAGGGAAATTTTGATAGTTTTCCAAACTGGTGAAGCTATATAGACAACCAAAAATGTTAAAAATAAGTACTATAAAAGAGAGTGTCTTATGCTACATGTAAAAGATCATAACCGTCTTGTCAACAAACAAGCTTAACATACTAAGTTCTAACGTATATCTTGATGATCTGTTGATGCTATGAAAGTAAGAAAGAATCCTGTATGAAACTTACCAAGGGCAAGCCCCCTCCACATGAAGAAGCTCTGATATGAGTGACATTCTCTCAACATTTTTTAATTTTAGAACTTTCCGTGGATATGATATGAAAATGTAATGCTTTACCATGCAAATGTTTCTCCTTACTTCCCCATGTCACAAGAGACAACTTCTAGACCAATAGAGGATAGTATACAAAAGCATTCAAGATGTTCCCAAATAGTGCTTACACTTCATCTTGTCTTATCAATAATCCTGACAAGAGCACATCCCATTCCTAAAATGGTGGAAATGAATAACGTCCCTTACTACAATTTCATGTCCAACAATCTTAGAATAAACTTGACAACATTGTGACAGTTGCCACATACACAAAGGTTTTCTATGATTCAAATAGGGGCCCTAGGAGGGGTGCTCATAAGCCCAAATGCAATGGCTAGATTCTCACTGTGATGGTAGAGGACATGTTCGTTATGTTCAACCTCCATGTCATGGAGCACAAAGTTCATGTTTGGTACATAACCTGCCTCCTCCATTGGCCCAACCAATCTATTCAACATTGCATGAACTTCCTCTATTTGTGGGTGTGATCTATCTTCTGACATGAAAACATGTACTCTATTCTTGACCTCAATCCAGCTGCACCCTGGCTTCTTTTTTACTTCTCTGTCTTTCATCATTTTTCTAACCTTGGCTGCATCATCCCACCTACCAGCTGCAGAATAGATATTTGAAAGTAGCACATATGATGAAGTATTTTGCAGCTTCAAATAAAAAAGTAATTGTGCAACATGTCTTCCTATTTCTATGTTGCCATGAACTCTGCAATCACTTAGCAATGCCACCCAGATACTAACATCAGGTTCAAATGGCATCTTATTGATGAAATCCTTTGTTTTTTCTAGACAACCAACATGACCAAGAAGGTCAATCATGCAAGCATGATGATCCATTCTTGGTGTGATGTTATGCTCATGTCTCATAGAATGAAAGTAATAATGTCCTCGGTCTACTAGACCTGTATGGATGCATGGAGAGAGAACACCAAGGAAGGTTATGGCATCTAGCCTAATGCCTGTCAGTAGCATTTGCTCAAAAAGTCTTAAGGCTTCCACCCCATCCCCATGCAGATCATGACCAACAATCATTGAATTCCATGAGACCACATCACGTTCAATCATCTTCTCGAAAACTTTCCATGCATCTTCTATGTCTCCACATTTAGCATACATTGTAACCAGGGCATTCACCATAGACATGGATGACTCAAACCCGATACATAAAATGTGGGCATGGATGTGTCTTCCATGCTCCATAACTGCTAGCTTGGCACACACACTAACAATGCTAGCAAAAGTTGCCTCATTTGACTCCAAACCAGTGTGTTGCATTTGACAAAATATTTTCAGAGCCTCTTCACCATGCCCGTACTGCACATATCCTGAAATCATCGCATTGCAGGAGATCACATCTTGTTTAGGCCTTTTGTCTAAAACTTGACAGGCACACTGTATGCTTCCAGATTTAGCATACATGTCAACAAAATCACTTCCAACAAATGCATTTGAGTCAAAGCCAGTTTGGATAATGTGGCCATGAAGTTGCTTACCTTCTTCAAAAGTAGGTAAACTAGAACTTACATTGAGAATGCTTGCATAAGTGAACTGATTCAGTTTCACACCTATCTGTTTCATTTGGAAACTAAGATTCAAGGCCTCCTCACAATGACCATTATGTGCATATCCTGTAATCATTGCATTCCATGAGATTAAATATCCTTCCTTCATTTTATCAAACACGTAGAGTGCATCTTCTATGGCTTGGCAGTTGGCATACATTGTAACAATAGCATTGTACACATAAACTTGGCACTGGAATCCACTTCCGATCATGTAAGCATGGACCTGTTTTCCAAACTTCAAATCCATGAGAATAGCACATGCATTAACGACATTGAAAAATGTTAATTCATTTGGCTTCATACTTGCCTGATGAATTTGATTAAAAAACCTTTTGGCCTCCTCTGCTTGCCCATTTTGGGCATATCCTGCAACCATAGTAGTTCAAGAAACAATATTTCGAACCGACATTAAATCAAACATTTGACATGCAACATCTACTCTCCCACATTTGGCATACATATCAACAACAACAGTCTCAACAAATACATTTTATTCAAATCCAAGGTTAACAATTTGTCCATGAATTTCCCTCTTGTATCCTAAACCCATCATGCTTGCACATGCACTTACAATGCTGGCTAAGGTGAATTCATCAGGCTTCCTACCGATTGATTTGGCCATACAAATCCATGGCCTCAACCTGATCCCTCTCTCTTATGGCCGGTGCCCTCCATGATCTCTCTCTCCCAGTGTCCTCCGCGAACTCTCTCTAACCCTGCAGCTTGTGAGCTCTCTCTCGGTGCCCTCCACTAGCTCTCTCTAACCTTGCTGCTTGTGAGCGCTCTCCATGTAACCTCCCTGAGCTCTCTCTAACTGTGAGCTCAAGCTCTCTATATATGCGTGTGAATGGGCACAATATCATGAATGGGGGCAAGCATAAAAGTAGTTTCTTTGCATAAAGGAATTATGAATATGAGACTTTTGTTTGCACAATGTTGTTTTATGGAATGTTTAACTACAACCTTGTGGTTATGTCCTTCTCAACCATTGCTAGCCAGGTGTTGCACAATGGAGTTTTAGAGAGTGATTTAAGAGTCTCTTTCTCCTAATAATTTTTTTTCTCAAGACATTACCTCTCGACTCAGTTGATTATATCCAAGAACATTTCTTCTAAATGATGGTATGAAGCTCTTTTTCAAGACATTAGGTCTCAACTTAATTGATAATATGCAAGGACACCTTAATTGATTATTCCAAATAATGTTATAAGATAAGATTGAGGGTTGGTAATATATATTTCATAGTTATGGTCATTATAGTTATGATTAAAGCACAATAAAAAAATAAATGAGATTACTTTTTAAGGGGAATAAGTTTTTGGGGAATTATGTCTATAATTATGTTTGGAGAATTAGAAAAATCTCTAATAATTAAGTTGAATCTTTGGCCATTGGACTAGGAGATTGGATAATGAAGAATGAAGGCAAGAGAAGATTATAATTATTGGAGATTCGATCATAGTCATACGTCACTTGGTCTACAAATCTCTCCCTAAAGACCCTCATCTCAATAGATTGTTGTGTCACACCTTGTTAGAAGTATTTTTTTAGGAAGCTAAATTCTTTCATGTCCTCAAAGACATTAATCGATTAGTAGATGTAATGGTCAATAAGGATTTCTCTTTATCTCTTGGTTGTATGTGGAAAAATAGGGAGGAAGAGGTAGTTTGAAACCTCCCTTATTCTTATCACCCCCCTTCTTATTAAATTACCATTATAACAATCCTAATAAGTGGCATCACATCTACAACATGCATTTGCAAAGGACTATATGGGTACTCTGTCATGTTATTTGTTATATCCTGTAGGAGTCATTATTTATTAGCCCTGGTAGGATGGGATGGTGCAAAGCGAGTGGGATTTTTCTACATTTTCAAATGGGAATATCGAAGTTTCAGATATGGATTTGGAGGAGTGGTCTTCTAGTTCTTACCATTATCCTTTTGTTTCTTCCAATTGGAAAGTGTGGTTTCGGATAGAAGGTTGGTTTTGGAAGTGTGTCATGTGAGGACTCTAGGAGCATTGTTGTGTGAAGATTCAAAGGTTTGGTTTTGGGAACAAGGAAGCTAGGGCTCATTTTCATGCAACATTCTAACCTCAAACATCAATCTCAAGTACTATTTTGGTTATATTTGAGTCTCCTCATTCACAAAAATCAAGGAATTCTTATTAGTTTGAAAGCCAAATTATTTTTGGAACTTCTTCTAAAAGGTCCCCATTCATTTGCTCTTATAGGCATTTTGAGATAGCCTGGTATTACTCTTTCTTTGGTTGGCTCTATAAAATATTTTAAATCTTGAGTAGTTGTTCTTCTCTGTCAATTCTGAATTTTGATTCTTTGAAACAAGTAAAATGGAAAATCACAGGACCACCCTCATGAGTCTATTAGACGATGTGATTTCATATGTAATGAAAATCAAGAGATTGTAGCATAGGAAATGGGGAGAATGGAGACATGGAGAAGGGAATATCAACATATTTGTGAAAATGAATTGAAAGCTACCAAAAAGAAAATGCTCAAGATGATGGCTCGACTAAAGAAGCATAAGAGGAAAATAACCCTCATGGAAGTAGGGGAAGATAACAATAAGGAGAAGTTGGAAGAGAAAGAAGATATAATTAAAGAGTTGGGAGAGAGAATCAAGTCAGAGAAAAATCATAGGTTTATAGATTTGAGGCATTCTGCCTCACTGGTGATTTTTGCAGGTTCTTTTGAACAAGAGAAAGAAATGACTACAAAATTTTATATGGTTATTGATTATATGGTTATATGGTTTTTGTAGGTTTTTTATTATTTTGTATGGAATTTTTTCATACTAGATTTCGAATACTTATAGTCACGACCTTGTAACAAGTAACCACGTCTAGTTTACTAAATTTGATCTCCTATTCATAATCCATTGTCTCTATGAAAGTTGTGAATGTATATGCAAGGATACTTGTTGCTTCGTTATTATATTTACAATATACATAATAATTAATATCTTATCGAATATACAAAAAATGATTAGTAAATATATCACAAGGATATGTCTTCTTTCCCTCAATTGGATGAGCAAGTCAACCAAAAATTTCTCCTGTGGATGAGTAGTTTGGTGGCAACATTATTTCAAGTTGTTAGGTAAAATTTTGTATTGAGTTGGATCATCACGTGAACGCCACTCTAATTTCTTCCAACTATCATTGACTAGATACTTGGTTAAAGGTTTTCTAATTTTTCTAAAGGCATGGGGTTAAGGTATGGGAGGGTGTTGGCACATAACCCTAGAGGACCCCTTACTAGGTCCACATAACCCTAAAAAAGGTGAGATCTGTGATCTCAACTCCACCTGGGCACTCCAACCTCAGTTAGGGCATCAAAGTCCAAAAGTGGGTCAAAACTGACCAAAGTTTCCCCAAAACTTGGTCGAGGGCCAATAGAGGGTTTTGACACTTAAGGATGTTTGATGTCACCACATAATACTTAAGGAGGGTTTGATTATTGAATTACCAAGTCAAGTTGATGTCACAAAATCTTAAATTCACCCACCAATGTCATCTTGCACCGACCTCGCAGAATGAGCAGTGAATGGGGCCAACATTGAAATTTCTTCAAACTGTGCATGTATGCGTCGAAATTCGACATGGTTAGACTAGACACTTACCTTGATGATATGAGAGGGTTTCAAGACTCAAGGATGTCTGATGTCCCGACCACATAATATTTGAGATCGTCCATGTTTGCAACAATGTTCATAATGGACGTATATAAGACGATATATAGAGTGGGTCTGTGAGTGATCTTTGAGTATAAGGGAAAATATCTCTTCCATGCCATACACAAGACAAGGGAAAATGTTTCATTTCTCTACTCTTCAATCTTCTTGTTGAATTGTTATGTTTAATCCCAATTTCAGTGTGAAAGCTTAGCTAGCCTCTTAAAAATTGAAATGCCAACTCTCTTAAGGCCATTAGAAATGTTGTAAGTAAGATTGTTTCCTTGGCTCTAGAAACAACAAATTTGTTGGAATTTTCCATAGCTCAAATACATTGACACTAATTTGATTAAGGATCTACAAAGAAAAATTGTTTTAAGTTATAATGATTGTAGTTGGACCTAATTATTGTATAATGAACGTAATTATAGGATTTGTTTTGAGTGCAACCATCTACTTACTTCGTGTCTGAAAGTTAAAGATCATAATGCTTCTCATAAAAATAAGTGCATAAATTAGAAGCCAACTTGGTTGAAGGACTCTAAGATTGGTCACCATTAGGTGGAACCAATCTTGGATCAAGATTATCCTTGGCCTCTTTATTATGTAAATGTTATAGTTCCACCTTCCAAGTGCGCTAGCATTGTTCTTGACATTGTTTTGGAAAGTGTAGAAAATAACGTTGTGAAGGATATGTCCTCCTTACATTAATTAGTCTCCTTGTCTAGGTACTAATGAAAGGAGATGTTGGATCATATGAAAAAGGGAAGGAAATTAGTGTCAGCGTATAATAACATTAATGGTGAATCACAACCAAGATCCTTGATGACCCATTAGTTTTAAAGAACTCAGCTTTGAAACTCATAAATAAAAGATAGATTGAAATAAACAAAAAATAAGAAAAGGAGAACAACACTTCAAATTATATGATTCTTTGATAAAATAATTGTAAAAAAACTACCCCTCAAAGAAGCTATCATGACATAATCAAGATGTTGAATCATTTAGGGTAGTCATTAGAAGGAAATAGGAGATAAAGCATAGTCATGAACTTGCTTTAGAGCATTTCCATTATTTGTCAATAAGAGAGAAGCTAAACCACTCACAAAAAGGAAAGGAAAGCTATGAGGGGTGCCAAGAGATAAGAGGTCACATTAATGTTTTTAAAGGACCTATCAATTTGTAATGGATCACAAAATGTCTCCCCAAGGGACCTCCAAGTCAAAAGAGGTCACAAAAATGCTTTTAAGGCATACATCAATTCATAATGGATGGTAAAAGATCTCTCTATGGGCATGATTGGTGCTCAAAAAATAGCATTGAGATCTTGCAAAATGATCTTCTATCCTCTTAATCTTGTTTGCTTCAAAAGTGGAATTCATTAAGAAGAAGTTGGTATCTTTAGAGGAGCCTACAATGGAGCAGTACATAATTCTTGAGTACCCCCTATAGAAAATTGGCATAAATTATTCAAAGGGATTAAAAAATAATGAACAAGTTCAAAAGAGATCATATTTAGCCCCATACACCCTTCGTTGATTGAAATAAAGGGCCACACATATTATTTTTGTCTAACCCTTCTTCTATAATTTCCAATTTTTAATGGATTTTCACTTGGATCAATCATTATAAATTTTATTATGTCAAAGGTGTTTCTTTATTATGGTCATATCCACAGTGATTTTTACTTCTAAACTACCAACCAATTTGCACAAACTGCATGTGTGCAACAATTGTTGTCTATCCCATCCCATGTGTCAGTTTATGTTTGCATCATGTGGCAATGGTTTGAATGCAAGAGTTTCTTTGTTTGCTTATTGGGTTTCTTCCTCGTTGATGGTGTTTGTTGATGAGGGTCTATAAGATAACATCTCCTCCATAACTTTATCTACACTAGTGATAGATCTCTCTAAAACGACATTTTTTTCAAACTTGCACTTACTCCCTCCATCTTTGTTATTAGGGTTAAGTTCTTATTTTCTAGTTGTTGTATGGTATCAATGTGTTGCATTTTGAGAAATTGAGACTTAAATTGTTGGTCAGAAATATTTTTTTCATGCCACATTAAAGAAATTTGTCTACCTCTACTTTCTACTTCCCTCCTTGACTTTGCACTAGTTATCCATCCAAGGACCTCTTCCCTTGCTTCCTCCAACTAGTATAGGAGGTCTTGTACATTAGTATCATCACTTCATATATTAGTTGCTTCTTGGGTTTCTTCCATGCCCATTGCAATACTGGAAGGAGGGATTTATTTTATGCTATATGTGGTAAGGATATGTGGAGGAGTTGTTAGATCTTGTGCCACCTGATATTTTGTCTTAGCCCTCAATTTTTTACCTTGAATCTTCTTAGAACATGACGAGCTCCTTTTTTTAAGGATGTGAGAGATTGAATAGGGTGAATAGTGTCTTATTACCATACTAATTTGTTGGTTTTGTTAATTAACTGCACCAATTAACATTCACATAGTTTTCTACTATTTCACTATTACTACTTATATCCCAAAATTGATTATGCAAGATACAACCTTTTGATTAGTGAATTTTCTCTATGATTTTTGTTGGGTTTATAGATTAAGAAACATCCTTTTGACTTCTATGGTGTTTATGGTTAGAATGGTGATGGATGGTTGATTGGTTTCAATGCAGTTTTCCTCAGTTTTCACATACATAGATGTAAAATCTCTACATGTTTTTTTTTATGAAGATATCAAATTATTGAAATGGTAGTTGTGATAGGGGATAATTCCCCACTTACTAGGGTCAAATCAATGGAAAAGAAAACAAAATATACTATCGCCATATTTCTAGATCAGTTCTGTATGTCAATGCAACATGAAACATGAATATATAAAGAAGAATACATGTGGCTAGGCATCTATCCCCTTTATTTGTATTTCAAAAGTAATCCCGAGAGTGTCCTGAATACTCTAAATGATCTAATCCTCTCTTCAAATATATGAACATAAAGGGAAACAAAACCTTCCCCAAACAATCAAGTATAGAAGTCAAAAAACCCTCCCCATATTATAGTTATATAGAAGTCAAGCTTCCCCATACTTAGTTATAGATGTCATATTTATTACGTGATCTTCCATGTGAGCACTAGTGAATGGGGACACCGTTGAAATTTCTTCAATATGTGCCTGTATGCATCGAAATTTGACATGGTTAGACTAGACACATGCCTTGACGGTATGTGAGGGTTTCAAGACTCAAGGATGTTTGATGTCCCGACCACATAATCTTTGAGATCATCCATGTTTGCAACAATGTTCATAATGGGGCATCTCATATTAATTTTTCAAATGTCGTTGTTTCCATCCATAGAATATTTGTTGGAACTCTCTTGAAATGTCATGGAAATTCCAATTCAACCACCACAAATGTCATGCACAGACCCCGCATAGTGAGCACTAGTGAATGGGGCCAACATTGAAATTTCTTCAATATGTGCCTGTATGCATCGAAATTTGACGTGGTTAGACTAGACACATGGCTTGACGGTATGGGAGGGTTTCAAGACTCAAGGATGTTTGATGTCCCGGCCACATAATCTTTGGATTTTCCATGTTTGCAACAATGTTCATAATGAGGTGTCTCATATTAATTTGTCAAATGTCGTTGTTTCCATCCATACAATCTTTGTTGGAAATCTCTTGAAATTATGTCATGGAACTTCCAATTCAACCACCACAAATGTCGTGCACTGACCCCACATAGTGAGCACTAGTGAATGGGGCCAACGTTGAAATTTCTTCAATATGTGCCTGTATGCATCGAAATTTGACATGGTTGGACTAAACACATGCCTTGAAGATATGGGAGGGTTTCAAGACTCAAGGATGTTTGATGTCCCGACCACATAATATTTGAGATCGTCCATGTTTGCAACAACTTTCATAATGGGCGTCTCATATTTGTCAAATGTCGTTGTTTCCATCTATAGAATCTTTGTTGGAACTCTCTTGAAATGTCATGGAACTTCCAATTCAACCACCACAAATGTTATGCACCGACCCCGCATAGTGAGCACTAGTGAATGTGGCCAACGTTGAAATTTCTTCAATATGTGCCTGTATGCATCGAATTTTGGCATGGTTAGACTAGACACATGCCTTGAAGGTATGGGAGGGTTTCAAGATTCAAGGATGTATGATGTCCTGACCACATAATCTTTGAGACAGTCCATGTTTGCAACAACGTTCATAATGGGTGTCTCATTGTCAAATGTTGTTGTTTCCATCTGTAGAATCTTTGTTGAAACTCTCTTGAAATGTCATGGAACTTCCAATTCAACCACCAGAAATGTCATGCATCGACCTCGCATAGTGAGCAGTGAATGGGGCCAATGTTGAAATTTCTTCAATATGTGCCTGTATGCATTGAAATTTGACATGGTTAGACTAGACACATGGCTTGATGGTATGGGAGGGTTTCAAGACTCAAGGATGTATGATGTCATGCAGAAACATTTTGAAAAAATTTCAACGTTGGCCCCATTCACAGGTCATCGTTTCCCACCATGTACTCTAGCCCTAATACAATGTCTTTTAATAGTTGTTTCCTTTAAAATTCGACCGATCAGAAAATTAAAACAAAACAAGAAGAGCCCTAGTACAATGTCTTTTAATAGTTGTACTCTAGCCGAGAAGACCCGCAAACCCTTTTTGAAGTGTCGTTATTATATCAAACTTGTCGCAACTTCCGTAAAATGCAACATATTTAGAGATTTTATAATGTCTCAATTCCGACAATTGTTGAACAAATCAAAGTTGACTTGGTCAAAATACTAGGTGATCGTTGGAGGGGGAAAACCTAGTTTCCACAACGTCACAATTGCGACCACTATCTTCACAAACGTGGCAAGAGAGACGACTATGTTGAAAACGTGGCAAGAGAGATGACAACGTGGCAAGAGAGATGACAACATGGCAAGAGAGACGTCAACGTGGCAATAGCGACGTTATCGGGCAATATGGAATTTTGTTTTTTAAATTTCCTCTATTTTTCGACAGTATGGCCAATTTTGTCCATAACGTCGCAAATAGAACGTCATAATTTTTACAATATGTACTAGTGAGTGATAATCTCATTGGGAATAATCTCAACAAAATATTCATTTGGAGTTTTCTCATTTTCAAATGTAACATTTTTAGGATTTATAGAATGAGGACTTTTCTTTCTTCTTTCATGTTCTTCTCTGTCTACTCTTCTTGCTTCATCCTCTGTTACTTTTTGTTTATTTTTCCTTCCTTCTCGTGTCTTTTCAATATGAAAGGCATTGATGACATCGATGATATTTTTCTCTGTAGAGTAAATCCCTACTAACATATGTGAAAGTCGTTCAACAAAATCCTGTAAAAATAAAATATAACATTTCTATGTTAAATAAAATTAAAAAATTAACACGATACTAAAAATAATAAAGGATACAAAAAAATAAAAAAATAAATTACATTTGCTTTCTCAATGTCATCAATGATGGATGCACATAATTTTGTAAAACATTCATCCTTGTTATAATTTCTCAATTTCAAAAAATATCTATTCTTGATATAAGTCCTGCCTTGCTTGATGAGTGCATAAACAATATATGTGTTTGGCACCAACCATATATCTCGTAACAAGCCAATTGCCTAATAATTTCCTTGCACATGTTCAAACTGGGCACAATACAAATACATATGTTCTCCATTGTTTCCTTTCTTGTCTTTAACAAACCAATAATATTTCAATTTGTTTTCACCTTCCACATGTTTCCACTCTCTAACATTCTTCATTGCCCTTGATAGCGCATTTTTTGTGCTATCAATTTTGTTGCCTAGCATTCATGGAGGTCCCAGTTGCAATTTTGGATTCCATTATTGCATGTCTTGTTCTAGATACATTCACAGATAATCTATTTCCTGCAATTTTTCCTATATGAATTTTTTTTTTAGGCCTTTTACATTATAATAAATTTAAAAAAAACATTGACTATAACAACTATGTTAAAAAACATAAATTTTTTTTTGACTCATAGAGTCATTGGGGCAATGCCTCACGAACAAGTCTTGGGAGAGCCCAAGTCTAGGCTGTGGGGGATGCCCCCCTGCGACCAAGCCCTAGGTGCCAAGTTACAGTCCTGCAAGACTGTGAGTTGGTCATAGGGGGCCAACCCCACAGTCAAGCCCTGGGCATGCCCAAGGCTTGACCATGGGGTTGGGGTGATGTTTCCCCCTTGCGGCTAAGGCACGGTCCCACAGGATCATGCCTTGGCCATGAGGGGGTGGGATCATGCCTTGGCTATGAGAGCTCCCCTGACAACCAAACTACGACTCCGTGGGGCCATGAATTGGCCAGGGGGGGCTGGGGAGATGTCAGACATTGCCTCGAGTTCCCCCGTAGGCCAAATCATGGTCTTGTGTGGGAGGGTAATTCCGTGCACTAGCAATCATGGGCCAAAACTATAAAATTTTCATTAAAAAGCAATAAAAGTGTAAATTAAAAAAACAAAAAAGACTATACTTAAATTTGCCTTTTTTTTCAAAAAATACTAAGAATTTTGTTAAAATTTCTTTGAAAAAGGTCTCATTTTTTTAAAAAAAGTTGTGATATTTTTAGAAAAAAATTGAAAACATCTAATTTTTTTTATGGTTTTTTATAATTTTCGCAGGAAAAAATCTTATGTGATTCAAAGGTGATCTTATAATTTTTTTTGGTAAATGGTAAGAATTTAAAAAATAACTAACCTCTGAAATGCTAGATTCTCCTTGAATGTCTTATCGATGCTTCTCCCTTGTAGATTGCTCCAAATTATTTAATGAATGTTGCCCAATATTTCACGCAATGTAAAAAGACAAAACAAGACTGTGTATATATATAACACAAATGATATAAATTATTGTTAAGTATAATGAATGTGGGATAAATAAAAGTGAAGAAGATTGCCTACATATATACCTAAAATTATATGGATCGTCTCTAAGTTTAATGAATGCGGGATACATAAAAAACCATGAAAAATATTGTAATTAACAAGTAAATAAAGAAATAAACGAGTAAAAGTTGTTTTATTAAGGGAATAAATTGGGGGGGATTTTGGAGGGAAAAATTTGAGGGGGAAATTTTGGGGGGAATATTTTGGGGGGATATTTTGATGGGGAATTTTGGGGGGGATTTGGGGGGGGAATTTTGGAGGGAAAAGTTCATTCTGCAAGTTATAAGATTGTCATTGGGAGGGTGAGAATTTGTATCATTCTATGTTCTTAGTGAAAAGTGATGGCTTTGTCAGAGAAAAAAGATTTTATTTCTAGGCATCAACAAATTGTTCAGATAACTCTTCTTTTGGGACTAGAAAATGCGATGGAAATGATTGTAATGTAAATGAGGCATTGTATTTTTCAAATAGTCAGAAGTTTGATCATAGTGCAAGCAATGTTATTCAGCATGTTCCTTAGGAAAGTCCTAAATCAGAGGACTTTGAAGGAACCAATGATAAATAGGAGGAATATGATGGTGATCAATCTGTTCAATAGTTTCATAGTATTGAAAATAATCAAAATGTAGGTCGAAGTGGAGACTATGATAAGAGTTTAAATGATTGGGATGATAATTTTCCTCGAAGTGAGTATTTTCAAGGTACCGATGAAGATTTCCAAGGCACCAATGAATATGATGAAGAATTTCCCTCAAGTGGAAATTTCAAAAGTAGTGAAGATTATTATGGCAATGGTGGACACTCTTTCCTGAGTGGGGAATTTAAAGGCAACAATGTTGGTGATGATGATTTTCCTCCAAGTGAGGATTTTGAAGGTACCGATGAAGATTTTCCTCCAAGTGAAGATTTCCAAGGCACGAATGAGGATGATGCAGAAGTTCCCTCAAGTGGTGATTTTAAAAGTATTGATGATGATTATGACAATTGTGGACACTCTTTCCCGAGTGGGGAATTTAAAGGCATTAATGTTGGTGATGGTTATTTTTCTCTAAGTGAGTATTTTCAAGGTACCAATGAGGATGATGAAGATTTTCCTCCAAGTGAGGATTTTCAAGGAAATAATGAGGATGATGAAGAATTTCCCTCAAGTGGGTATTTTCAAAGTAGTGAAGATGATTATGCCATTGGTAGACACTCTTTCCCAAGTGGGGAATTTAAAGGAAACAATGTTGATGATGATGAGTTTTCTCCAAGTGAGGATTTTCAAGATACTGATGAAGATTTTCAAGGCACTAAGCAGGATGATGAAGAATTTCCCTCAAGTATGGATTTTGAAAACAATGAAGATGATTATGTAAATGGTGGACACAATGTTGATGGTGATTTTCCTCTAAATGAGGATTTTCAAGGTATCGATGACGATAACAATTTTTTTTCTTTAAGTGAGGATCTTAATGGAATTCATGGTCTTAAGGGTGATGATGATTTTCCTTCAAGTGAATATTTTCATGGAAGATCCAATGACATTGGTGAGGATGGTAATCATTTTTCTAGTGAGTTTGATATTCCTCTTATAAAAAATATTATCAATGAAGATGATGATGGACCTAGGAATGAAGATCATATTCTCAATAATTCAGCTGCAACAAATCAAGGTGATCACCATTCTCTTGTTCAATCTCCTGACAATGTTTTGCTTGATATTCCTTCTAGTGATGACGAAATTCTTTCTAGTGAGGATGATGAAATAATGGAGACATTGCAAAGAAACATTGTGTCTAGGACCAAGACTTTTCCTCTTTATATCAATCCAAATCATTCTATTTATACAAGGTCTATGAAAGAATTTCTCACTAAATCAATTTCCATAAGTGAATTGATTTCAAGTGAATGTTGTCAAAATAATTGTTTGAAAAACATGGACTATATGTATTCCTTGAATAAAAGGAAGACATATTTGTCAATGAATAAGAGCATGGAAAATTCATATTTAATGGGGTGCATGATATCCACCAAGACAGGATATGATTACCACATAGAGAATATTTTACTTTGCATAAAGGATTTCAAAAAAATTCACTCAATTGGTAATCTTCGTCTATCAAGAATCCAATAAAGGTTGGAAAAGATCCTTCATTTTATTCAAAGGTACATCATGGACGAGAGAGTGGGCCATTAAAAAAAACTACATTGTCATGGATGCGTGACTTATTTTCCAAACATAGAGAGTCTATGCTAGATAGAGACACAATACATATTCCCGATAATTTCTCAAGGAGGAAAATCTACAACTTGTACAAAGGATATGCCGAATGTGTTGAAGGAAATGGTAATTTTATTACATATGCATATTTTACAAGAATATGGAAGAAACAATTCAACAATGTTCATATTCCTAAGAAGTCAAGGATGGGGATTTGCAGTGTATGTGCTACTCTTAAATCAAGGAGAGATAAATCTGAAGGGGCAGAAAGAGGTATGTATTTACTATTAATTTTTTTTTTTTTAAATTGGATAGTTATCAACTATGAAAACATATGATCAATATTTTCATTTTATTTCATGTGTAGATTCCATAGTCAAAGCACTTCAGGAACGCCAAAATCAACAATCAAGTTAAAGGAAAAATTTGTACAAACATCGAAAGAAGTGTTATGATGCTCCAAACAAATATTTAGGTATGATAATTGATGGCATGGACTAGAATAAAACACTTCTACCAAATTTTTTTCGTCCAAATTTTGTTCGTGCACAAAAAGATTTACAGGAAGAGAATTTCATTAAGTTTCACTTGGTTGGTTTTATGATTTTCAATGGAAAAATGTGTCCAAGGGTTTACTTCACAACTCCAAATATTCATAATGATGTAAATTTGACCATCACCATAATTAATCACATGCTCATTCACTAGCCTGTCAATCTTCCTCAAGTTCTCTATATGCAGTTGGACAACACTAGTCATGAAAATAAAAATCAAATTGTGTTTGGATATCTAAGCATGCTTGTTGAAATGAGAATCTTTCAAAAGGTGGAAGTTGGTTTCCTTCTTGTTGGACACACTCATGATAATATTGATCAAATGTTGAGTTGTTTTTTAGTAGCATTGAAGAGGAAAAATGTTGGAATCCTACCATCATTGATTGAATTTACTAAGAAAGCATACATTCGAGAGCCTGCTTTTCATATATTAGAATAAAATGTTGACATGCAAAGATTTATTCAAGGATCACATCATGAAGAAAAATGCATTGAGCAACTTAATGATATTAGCTTCCAACATCATTTTTGTTTCAAAAAAGTTGATGGGAGAACACTTATATGGGGAAATAAATATTCAACTACTGCAGAATGGGGTCCTTCATCATGTTTAGCATTTTTTAAGTTCATTCCAGATCGTCCAGTATTTACATCAAAGTTATTGTTATTACAATCAGTTTCTGAAATCCATAATGCACAAAGGAATAATATAGATGTAGATTATTCTGAATGCCTGGAAGAAATAAAAAATCCATCAAAGATACATATGAGTACTTTGATGTTTTGTTTTTGTTTGGTGGGAGTCTTTTTTCAATGTTCAAAGTGACATAATTTCAAGCTCAACAAATGAATATACATTTTTGAAGACTCCATTTCATTGGCCACAAAATATGCCAAATGAATCTGAAGAAAGAAACATTGTTGAACAACAAGAATCTCAAGGTGTTATTGAGTTTACACAAGCATATGAAAGATGAATGCATATTGGTTATCGAAGGTCAAGTGCACAACGTGAAGCCATGGAATACCTTATAGGGGTTCAATAGATGATATTAAGGAGGGTAACATGATTGCAGGCTTAATGATTGAAGATCCACATGGTTATCCATTCTGGATTGAAAATGTTATAAATATTGAGAAACAAAATCACTACTAAATATGACCAAATTTGCCACATTTTTTGTTGCTATTGAGACACTTCTTTGTTGCAATTTCCACGAAAGTGGGTTTTATTTTTTGTAGATTTTTTTACGTCGCTATATCGACGACCAATAACTAATTGTGTAAATATCCACGAAATATGGCTACCACGTGTCATTTGTTTGATAAGCATTTGCTGCAACACTTTTTTTTACAAACATTTGTCTATATAGTGACAAACATCCATCTATATAGTGACATAAATCATGTTTTTTTTCCACGAGAATGCTATATTTGCCACGATTTTTTCGTCGCTATATAGACGAATGTTCATGGAAAAACACAAATGAATTTTTTTTGTTGCCACAAGAATGCTATATTTGCCACGATTTTTCATCACTATATAGATGGATGTTCATGGAAAAACACAAATGAAAATTGTTTGTTTCCATAAGATTGCTATATTTGCCATGATGTGTCATCGCTATATAGACTAATTTTCATGGATAGAAACAAATAAAAAGTTTGTGTTGCCACGAGTACACTATATTTTCCACGATGTTTCGTCTCTATATAGATGGATGTTAGTGGAAAAACACAAATGAAATTTTTTTGTTGCCACGAGAATGCTATATTTTGCATGATGTTTCATCTCTATATAGACAGATGTTCGTGGAAAAACACAAATAAGATTTTTTTGTTGCCACAAGAATGCTATATTTTCCACGATGTTTCATCGCTATATAGATGGATGTTCATGGCAAAACAAAAATGAAAAGTTTGTGTTTCCATGAGTATGCTTTATTTGCCACGATATGTTGTCACTCCATAGACAAATGTTCATGGAAAAACACAAATAATTTTTTTTTGTTGCCACGAGAAAACTATATTTTCCACGATGTTTTGTCACTATATAGACGAGGACTGTAGGTTTTAAAAAACAAAATTGCATAGGGGCATGAAATCCACTGTAATTCCTATAAATACATTTCGGGGGAAATCCATTGATCTTGGGAAGGTCATGGTTGGCCACAAATGATGCTTATATTGGATGAAGAATAAGGTCTATGATAATTTCCAATGTATGATATAAAGAAACTGACCCTTTACCCTCCTTCTAAACCAAGTATGGAAATTAAAAATCATTTTTGGGTTGATTGTGAGGAAGGAGATGTTCAACCTCTGCTTACTATAGGGAAAGCTCTTAGTTTTAAAAATGAGACAGAGGAAGATACAATCAACAATTTTATTAGTGACCCAATGGCTGTGACCAAAGAAGCTTACCAAACTCTAGATAATGTGATGGATGAGACAAAACAAGAAGAAATCACACAAAAACATTGGCTGAAATAATTATAGCTGAAACAACTGTAAAAATAGTGGATTCTGTTAATGAAAGATGATGAATTTATATGGACTAATAGTTGTCAGTTTGATCATTTACAACTATATTAGCGCCCATTTTCAAAACGAATTTTTTTTTCTCAAATCGTTACAGATTCAGGTTATCACTTTTTCGATGGGGAGGATATTGCTCCTGCTCCATCGAAATATTAAAATTTTGACTGCGCATTTTTAATAAATCATGTACATAAATAAATTGCACATTGTTTCGATTAGGGTAAGAACTTAGTTAATTTATTTTATTTTTGGTTTTATTAATAATCTCGACAAATATTTGTTTTGGTAGACTTGTTGTTTCAAACATTATAGGAAGCAGAAGCATAATCGGAGTAGCATAGCAGATGGAGAAAGTTCTGCGCTATTTTTTTCTGCCATTTCCCTGAAACATCATCATTTTTCCGCCATTTCACTGAAACATCGCTATTTTTCCACCATTTCACTGAAACATCGCTACTTTTTCATCATTTTCTGAAACACCGTCATTTTTCTTGTTGTTTTCGACAAATTCCTCTTTTCTCTGCCAAAATTTTCGACAAATGCTGAGACATTACCATTTCTCATTAATTAGTTGTGGATTTATTAAAAAGTGCTACCAATTTTAAAAATGCCAAAGCAACATCATCAGTTTCCATTGGTAAGTGTCCAAAGGTATGTTACTATTCTTTGCATGTGTGATAATGTGGGATATGACAAATGAATAATGATTATTCCTCTGTGGAATTCCATGTTATTTTCATCGACCAATTATACTCGTTTCCAGAGTATGCCACTTTATCATCCATTAAACCTCGCCGACTCTACCACCATTCCGTCCAATCATCATTGCCAAATATTTCACCACCTTTCCTTGCCATAACTAATTTCCCTGCTACGCATGCATAAGTTTGAAATTATGTGACTCTGAGTCTGAAACATAGAGACGAGTTGAAATTCCAAGCGTTGTAACTGATAAACTGAATTGTCAAACATGGGTGGATCAGTTGTGTGACATGAGCCTGAATCTTTGTCTGCTTTGCTCCAGTTTCTGATAGCATATAGAAAGTTCAAGGAGGTAGGATGGATTAATTATTTTGAATGGTTGAGAGGGTTTGATAGTTCTATGGCACTGGAATTTGCTTAAAATTTAGAAACATACCATTCAAGGGTAGAAGGAATAAGAGTTGAAGTAACAGAGGAAACCATAGAATAAGTTACTGGTTTACCCAGAACCGGTACACAATTGTTTTTCTGGAAAACACCACTTCCCATAACAAAGACAGAGTTTTTGGAAGAGGGTGAAGAAGTTCAACCTAGAGGACGAGGGAAAACACTTGAATATTTACCACATCCATGGCATCAAGTTGCTATATTCTTGAAAAAGTACATCACCTGTGAAGGTAGGTACAAATTTGTTTACAATCATGACTTCATTTTGTTATCCCATATTCGCCATGGTAGATTAGTAAACATGCCTTACTATCTGTTAAAAAATATGCAAAACATGGCTCATTATGCTATACGGGCAAGAGTGCCAGTAACATACATCACAAATCATGGATTGATAAAATTGCTAGTAGATAGGGCACTAAATATGAAAAATAGAGGCCCTCAAAGACTTATAGCCAATAATGTAGAGGAAGAAGTTGAAATTGAAACTAGCAGTGACGAGAGAAATGAAAACAATTTGGAAGAAGAAGGGCATAAGAGTGGAGAAACTGAAAAAATCAATAGCCCTGCAACTATGTCATAAATAATGATGTGTTTAGATCATAATGACCAGGAGGGTTTTGACCCTAATTATGTTGATCATGAGGAGCCTACATAAATCTTTGAACATAGTCCTCAAGGATCACCCACATTGGTCCAATTAGAGAATGAAGGGGGCAATACTAAGAAATAAGTGAGTACAAGAACACCCTTTGAAAACACTGAAATTCTACCAGAAAATGTTCCGATGGAAGAACCCGCATAACTTAATATAGAACGAGAGGACATGCAGGAAGAATCATCCACTCTGTGTGATGATTCTTCACATCCTGTTCTCAACGATAAAATATAAGTCATTGAAATAAGTGAACAAATTCCTCCTACAAAGTTTCAGCCATGCATAATTGAGGAAGAAAATCCTCCATCAAAAAAAGGCAAGAAAATATATTCATCAAAGTTTATTTCTAGTCTTCCAAAATGGAGAACCAGAGCCTCTGTCACAGCTCAATAAAAAAAAAATGTTTTTGATATTGTAATTCCTATTCTTCATCCTCATTCACTTGTTGTTACATAAGAACCAATAGGTGAACAACAACAAAGAAAAGCTGTAACTGCTCCACAAGAACTAGTTGACAACCCAAATATTAATGTTGTCGATACACAAGGACCTATTGTTAGATGAAAGCGAGCAAATAAGACATCCAAAGAAGCCAGTAAGAAGGCCAACGAAAAGGAGAATCAACTTGAAGAATTGATTTATGAGAATGAATTGCTAAAATAATAGGTCTCAAAACTCCGGGTAGATTTGGAATAAATGATGAAATCCAAGGCATGATATTGTACCTTGGATACATTAGCAAGTGCTGCATCAACATTTGAAAATATGGGAGATGAAATTGAAGAAGGACCCCATGAATATATGTGTCCTGAATGTGCTAACATATTTAAAGGGGATGGATATAAAGTGATTTTGCAAGAGGAACAAGTACTTGTCAAGGGAAAAGAATAACTTGTTGAGATTCCTCCTGAAACAACAAAAGAGATATAATCTGTTAAAAATTGGAAGCCAAAGGACACCACTGTCACACAAGAACTAGTGGTGCCAATTATGGAAAAAACTCAATTGTTTTATGGAGAAACACAAGAACCTCCATCTGTGGATAAATAAATACAAAATGAAACCCCAACTAGTACTGTTGATGAAGCCATACAAACAAAGGATCTCTTGGAATTTGCTGATTAGGCTATGTAGACTAAAGACCTATTGGAAGTCATGGATAACGATATGCAAATAGAATCTCAACCTAATACTGAAAATGTTATTTTTCTATTATCTGAAGCGAATAAGTGGAAGTACCAAGTGTTGTTCCAGAGTTTGTACTTAAGGCTTTAAAAAGTATAGTGTCTAGGCATCCGAAAGTTAATAAGATGTAAAAAGGGAGGAGGGTATACCTTTGGGAAAAGGAAGCTAGGGTAGATTTCTGGGTTGTCGTTGTCTGGCTTCCAACTGTTCCTAGATGTTTATATCCCTTTCAATTGTAGCCCATGAACGTTCAAGTTCTGCCCAGGTGTTAGCCATTTTAAGTATGGTACCAAGGAGATTTAAAGCGATATGGGTTTGATCTGTCAAGCTGGGTTCAATATTGGGTTGTCTTACAAGAGGGACAGTCATAGAGGAACAAAAAATTAAGAAAATACGAAAGTTTTTTATGTTGTATCAATTTGATTTTATAAAAGAGAACTTTAGAAATCAATATTAAAATCAAATTGCAAACCAAAGGCCTTCTTCTGTAACTGCGTTATATTTGAAATAAATGGTGTATGAACTATGGGAAAAACATTAAGTTGTCTATAAAATAAGGCTCCTATCAAAAGAGAATCTCACTTTGTAAACAAGAGAAGAAAATAAGATAAGAAATGGTCCGATGAAGCATAAAATATGAAAACCTAAAGATTTATAGGTCTTGTACCTGCTAGTCCGATATAGAGGAAAAACTGTAAACAATAGATAGCTAAACATTAATCACTGCAGTAGAAGTTTTACTAAATTGCAATGTGACATTCATCAGATATATATAAGTGAAATAAAAATGAATATGAAATAATAGGGAGAACAAAATCATAACACAATAGTGACGGAATTAGGAATCTCCAGATTTCTTTGTATTAATTCTTGACAAGAGACAGTCTCTGTAATGTCCCCACTTTGGGACATCATCACAGGGCAGATATTTATGATGACCAGAGTAGCCAGATGGATGCTATAGAGAGTATAGGAGTATTTGAGAGGCATTGTGGGGTCCATCTTGCATTGATGATCATATCCCATCATTATGATCCATTCCTCACAGGTTGGCTTTGGTTTCGTCTCATTCTGACGATTTCCAGGATTTTGACTATTTTGAGCTATAAGTCAATGGAATTCACTGAAGAGTTCATTTTGGGCACATTACTTGGAGGAACCTCTCAGTGTAATAGTTCATTGGAATCAGGAGGAGCAACACTACAGGATGGGATGGCTAGAAGTGACTTTCAGTGGCCAGGGAAGCCACAAGGAGAGATAAGGAGCTTTTCAAAGGTAAAAAGGTTAATTAATTAACTAAAGTGATTTAATTAATTAATTAAATATTAATAAAATG
>ML777495.1:1164906-1211602 GCA_009831015.1 Picea engelmannii
GAAAAATGCATGAAGTATTTTTCCCACAAATGCATAATTAAATGCATGAGAAATAAAACTCAAGAAAGCATCATTTTAATCCACTTAAACACTTTTGTCGCCACCTTAAAATCAACATGGCGCAAATTAAGAAGTTCTTTCACATGCAGAGATCCATTCGGATCACATCGGTACCATTACCCAATTGAAGATTTTGTATACGAAATCCGAAGCCTTGTCCTCCCAAAGCTTAGAATGGTATATATGGACTGGCTCAACATCCGATGGAGCCTAGCTCCAATTCATCAAGGGAAAAGGCGTCATAGAACATATTTCACCCATGAGATATGCGAACATAAAAAATGAAGCATCTTTCCCGCTCTCTTTTTGCGTCCGATATTCTGTAATCCGACTGGTCAGGCTATCTGATAACATTTTGGCCTAGTCAAAAGAAGAGCCTTCTGCTACTGAGTATATCAAGGGAACCCATGGGAGGAAAAAATGTGTGGTGTCTTCCCTCCCATACAATCTACAGGTCATCATCGCTACGTATTTGAACTGTGGTTCCAAAGAAGATATGGAATAAATCCCATTGTTGCCTGCCCTGTACTTCACTGGGTGTGAGACCCAATCCTTGATCAAATCAGATAAACTTTTCGCGTATTGATCGCATTCCTTCTATTTGAAACCCTCTAGAAAATCTACATTGTATGTGAAGTCTGACGTAGGTGGTAACTTGTACATCGCCTGCAAGTTTTCTGGTCTAAAGGTCCCAACAATGACCTTCTGCTCATTGATGATGGTTTTGGTAGGGATGTCTACATGATCTAGTGCCCATCGGATCATGTCATAGTAAGGCAAAAGGTGTGGCATGGCCGCTACTTTGTGCATCTCTGCTTGGACAACGATTTTGTATTTGGTAGTCATGTCATCTTTCTCGTTGTGACTGGAATCGTCCGAACAGTTCACCACATCTGATTGCAAAACCTCTGAGACGTATGACCAGGTTCACATGGAATCAATGCTCCGAGGTGAAGTATCCGAAACATTATCAGAACCTTGTCCTGAAACCTCAATGCTTGCCTTGGATGCTTTTCGCGGGGCCATGACAGGGGATTGTAACTTAGCTCTTCTGCAATAAAAATGCATATACATATAGAAGTTAGCTTACTGAGAAAAAATTCTCTGTGCGGGATAGAAATGAACTTTATGAATAAGATAGGAAGCAAAATATCTATCTCTTCGAACATTTAACATATCGATGTCCTTACGAACAAAACGGTCCAATCATATTTAGATAGAGATTTTGGCAATAAAAACCATATCCTTACTTTTTCGTTTCGCCTTATTTCCAATTAATGCCATAAAATTTTACGGTTCATGGTACAAGCTGGCACAAGGAACATTTGAAATTATCTCATAAACTATGCATTATTATCATTTGAATTAAACATTGATTATGCTGGCTTGGCTTCCTTAATCAGGATTTAAATCAACATCTCAGCGTTCGCTATATAGGGACTTTTAACTCTAACCTTTCGAGCCTCTAAAACCCAAGACTGCGATGATTAGATTTAATTAAGCAAGGACATAAATAAGATTAAGTGTTTTAATTAATTATTCTTTTATTTATATTGCGACTTCGAGGCTCGGGACTTCGAAGGTAAAGTTTCCAGGAGGAATGTAAGTCGAGTTGTGAAATCTCGAGAAACTTAATCATGGTCAAAACTAATCAACCCTGACTTTAACCTGGGTTAATTAGGTAAAAGTTTCGTGGCTTCGTGTCTAAGAGTTTTAGCGGTAATGTTTTAGGAGAGAGTGAACGCCGAGACGCGAAATCCCGACAACACTTGACTAGGGTTTACACGGTCTCACTCTTAACTTTCACCTGAGGTAAGATTTTAAAACTCTTCGCGACTTTGCACATCGGGGTTTGTAAATCTTGTGACTTGTAACTCACGAAGAGAGATATTCCGAGGTACAAAAAGAAACGACCTTCGTTTAATGATAAAAAGTGGTAACTTAAAAAACATCACATCCCTCGCTATTTCGTATGATGAGACTATTGAGATTTTTAGTAGGTGAATGCCACGAAGCAAAAAAGAACTTAAGAACCAACATTTGACTTTTAAAATAGATTTGAACCAAATGAAAAAGGCAGCTCCAACATAGGCTCCAACTAGGGATCCCGTTTCCATGTGAGGCGGGAAGAACAGTAGACCACGTGGCTGTATTGGGTAAATGGAGTCACTGGTTTCACTTCTGTGAAACTTGCTTTAGGGAAAAGATAAATAGAGGGAGGAAAATTTTTTGTCTTTCACCACTGTAAGGCTTTTCAAAACTGAAAAATATTTCTCACTTAGCCATAGTCCCTTTCACAACTTTCTCTTTCTCTTTACTGAGTTTTAGGTCTGCATTAAGACAAATCAAAACAGTTCTAGGAAATCCAACAGATCTTGCAGTTTTTGGATTACACCCAACAAAATTTATTGCATTTTTTAATCGGGGAGTCCTGTTTGGATTTAGGATGTGGATCCCATATCGAGAAAGTTGATTACCAGAGTTGAGTGAAATTCATGTATAACAGCCTTACAAATATCTCAGACATTGCTTCACTACCAGCGGGCCTGTTCAGTACCCCGGTGAAGTTATCTGCCCTTTTTTGCTGAATTTCCTTTCACCACTTCGAAATGTATTTATGCATTTAAATGTTGAGATGAGGGAAATCATTTCTGAATTTCCTTTCATTGTCTCTTCAGACTAGATGAACAATTAGATATGACTTTCCTTTCATCATCTGTCTTATAATTTTCTTTTTAGAATACGAAGTGGGGGCAATCAGATTGTATGAGGGGTGATATCTGCGTAATATTTTGCAATGTAGGTCTGTCAACTTACTTTGATTACTCGGTGCCAACCTTCCTTTGAATTTCAAAACACCTTGGTCCGCAGGGAGAAAAAAGGGGGGAAACATTTTTCTGGGGGTTTTCCTTCGGGTAAGCCTTAACCCTTCGAAACTGTTGAAAAACCTAGAAACATCAGGATCCACCTATGCATAACTTGTTTAGTAAGAGACTGAGGAGTTGTGAAAACCAACCTTCTTTCCAAAACACGCTTACAACTTTCAACACATAATCTCTTCTCCCTACGTATATAAATCCGAAAATACATTTGGCATTTTTAAGAAGACAAATCTGAAGGCCGAAAGAAAGGTGACAGACAGATGTTTGTATGTTGAGAGGCAGGGGTCGAAAATTAAAACCGCTTTTTGGAAAACCCTTCCCCAGAGATGCTTCACTTTCTGTTTGTTTTAGCTGGCACCTATCTGTGTTTTAAGTTAAACTTATTAGGATCCAGAGCAAGTAACTGTACTTTTTAATAATCAATTAAGTAAAAACATTAGATTTATAGGACCTTTATGATGTTTTGGATATCTCTGCTTTCTTAAGGAAACATAATTTTCAGGAGTTCGTGCCTTTACCTTACCATTTTTAAAATAACTGAAAACCTTTTCTGTCACCTTTTTTCGGCGAATGCAAATCTCCGATACACGACCTTCTATTTTCTTCATTTGTTCATTTAGTTTGCAAACCGAAATCCTATAAACACAAAGAGTGTCCTTTTAAAAAAGTAGAATGTATTTGAAAACCGTGTATCTCTATTATATTCACCTAATTAATAAAAATTGAAAACTTACCTCAAGGGAAACATGAAATAGAAAGCAAATACAAACCAATATATACAATGGAAAACCTTGGAGAACTAATTATGTCATGTAGTGTTTTAGATAACGCCCGTTGACAGGGGCATTGAAGATTTTACCATCCAGATTTTCTAATAAAAATGATTTTTTTCCTTCGGAAGTTGCAACTCTAAATGGTCCATACCAAATATGATCGAATTTACCGTGTTTCGCCGAATCTTCCTTCCTAGCATCCCATCTTAAGACCAAATCACCTGGAAGAAACTCTTCTTCTTTTGTCTTACGGTCAAATAACGTTTTCATGTCGTCTTGATATTTTTGCAATCTTTCATCTACCTCGGCCCTGTGTTGTTGTAATTCGATCAGCTGATTTATTCTCCTTGTGACATGGTTTGGTTCTTCTTTCTCATCTTGCCATAGTTTCATTATAGGAAGTGCCAATTTTATAGGTAATACCACGTCATTCACGTATACCATCTGGAAAGGAGAAATGTCGATGGATTTTTTTGTGCCAATCCGATTTTCCCATAGTGCATATTTTAAATGTACATGCCAAGATCTCTTGTTCTAGTTCAACACTTTCTTAATTATGTTGATCAGACTCTTGTTCGAAGACTCAGCCAGTCCATTTCCTTGGAGATAATATGCCATAGAATGGCTGAGTACAATATTGTATTTTTGGCAAAAACTGATCATAGCCATAGATTTAAGAGCCCGAGCATTATCTGTTACTATTTTTCGAGGGAAATCGAATCTAGTTAAAATATTTTCTTCTAGGAAATCTATTACCACCGAATCTATAGCCCTCCTGGTAGGAATATCCTCTACCCATTTAGTAAAGTAATCTGTGGCAGTTAGGATTCATTTGTGTTGAGCACTGGAATGGGGGTTAATTTCGCCTATAAAATCCAGTCCCCACTACTGAAAAGGAGCCTCTATTTTGAATAGAACTAAAGGTAATGCTAGGAGTTTATGCTTGCCTGCGAACAGTTGGCAAGGGTTGCAAGCCCTGAATTTGGCATTTACCTCTGGGAAAAGTTTAGGCCGATAATACCCTGCCCTCAGGACTTTATAAGCTGTCGCTCTCTAAGCGTGATGTCCCCCACACATTCCTTCGTGGAATTCGCTTATGACCTTCTCTGTTTCAGATTCAACCAAAAAAACCAACAGGAAGCCAAGTGGGTCCTTCCAAAACAATTTACCTTCAGATATACAGTATTTGACCGCATGTAATTTTAGCGTTCTAGCTTTGGATGGAGATAAATCACTTGGGCACTTCAACATTAGTAGGTAGGATACTATGTTTTTGTACCAGTTGGAGGATGTAAACTTCTCTTCGATTCTGACTTCCCTCGTTTTCTTGTTCATATCTTCATATTCTCCACATCCCTGTATGCTATTTATGCCGAGGGCTATGAAATTGGATTCAGCTAAGAGTTTAGCCAAACCTTGACCCTTTATCAACTTCGTTGGCTTTATTTCTAGATCAAATTCTTGAATTTTTGCGAGCCACCATCCCCTTCTGCCATCACTGTCAGGTTGCACTAAAATGTCTTTTACAGAGCTAGTAGGCACATACGCGATTATCTTGGAATGCAATACATAAGTCCCAAAAGCCTTTAATGCCTTTACCATAGCATATGCTTGTTTTTACACTATATCATATTTTAGTTCCGTGTCTCTGAGACTTTTGCTGAAAAAGGCTATTGGTTGTTCGAAACCTTCCTCAATTTTCTAGAGGAGCACCGCGGCAATAGTGTGCTCGGAAGCGAATGAGAAAATGAGAAAATCCTTTAGATAGTTGGGACTTGCCAGTACAGGTACCTTGCTTATAACGCTCTTGATACGTGCAAATGATTCTTTGGCCTCTACTGTCTATTTTACCTCGTTGTTTTTCTTTAACATATCTGTGATTAATTTCACAATTTCAACAAAGTTTGGAATAAACCTTCTCAAAAAGTTTATCTTTCCTAAGAATGACTGGATTTCATTTACATTTCTAGGAATATTTATTGTCTCTATAGCTTGAACCTTGCTGGGATCAATTTTAATTCCATCTCGGGACACAATATGACCCAGGAGTTTACCTTCCCGCATGGCAAAGTGAGACTTTTTAGGGTTTAAAGACATACCGAACCCGCGACATTTTTCAAAAGTCTATTTGAGATGTATTAAATGGTCTTCATCAGACTTAGAAAAAATGGTTAGATCATCGAGGTAGATAACTACAAACTTGTCTCTTTTGCCAATGAAAGTGATATCCATAGCACGCTGGAAAGTGGCACCTACATTCATTAGACCAAAAGGCATTTTATCATACATAAATGTACCCTAGGGTGTAGTGAAAGATGTTTTTTCTTTATCTTGTTCATTTACAACAATTTGATTATACCTAGAGAAACCATCGATCATAGACATCCTATTTGCTCCGACTACCTTTTCTAAGACGTGATTCATTTTAGGTAAAGGATAGTTGTGTTTTAGGGAAGATTTATTTAAATTTATGAAATCAACACATAGTCTAATCTCTCCACTCTTTTTTCTAACCGGAATTAGGTTTGCCACCCAATCAGAGTATCTCAGTGGTACTATTATTTTCATGTCTAAAATCTTCTTGACTTCTCTTTTGACTACGGGTAATAAGATAAGGTTGATTTGTCTAAGATTTTGCCTAAAGGGTTTGATACCAGGCTTCAAAGGTATCTTGTGTTCGATCACGGTAGTGTCGTAAGTCCTAAGCTCTTCTTAAGACCAAGCAAAAACATCTTTATATCGTGCAAGCAAATCTTTATACTTATTTTTCACCTCGGGAGGAAGATATTTTGATATTTTCACCATCCCGGGTTCTTCTTTCGTCCCTATATCGCAATATTCGACCTCTTCGGGTTGGGGTTGAAGAGTAGATTTTAAAGGCATGTCATTTTGATCGAAAAGTCTCTCCAGGGGGATTAGGCCCTTTGGGATTTGATTATTTTTTAAAAATAACATGCGATGGTTGGCAATTTTTTCTTGAAACTCCTGAGGGTCTTCTCCTTCTTGCATGATCCATGTGTGGTCATTTTGATTCTCTTGATCGATGTGAGTTTCAAAAAAGTCACCCATTGCTTCGAGGAACTTTCTGATCTGTTCGTCATCCTCGAAAACCTTCCAGTGTTGTATGTTGTTCGGGATGGATGGTCTTGTGCCTTACCTCTATATGATATTTTAATTTAAAAGTTGTGGGGGGAGCGAACGTCGAGGCTGCCTTAGCTAACGAATCGACCTACAAATTTTCGGCGCATGTTATGAAGTGGATATTTACAGACGAGAAGAAATTTTCCATTAGATCCCAGGCACAATTTCTATACGCTCTCAATCTCGAGTGTTTGGCCTGATATTGTCGATTTATCTGTTTGACTATCAACTCAACATCTCCATATACTTCCAGGTTCTTTATGTTCAGTTTCTTGGCAGCTTCCAATCCTAATACTAAGGCTTCATATTCACATACATTGTTAGTGTAGTCTATATCCCATTGAAGCCTGTAAGAGAAAGGGATGAAATACCTATTTTCAGGTGCCACAAAAAGTACTCTTGCACCGGCTCCTTCACATGACAGAGCATCGTCAAAAAACATTTTCCAGATCCCTGTACTATGCATATTTTCTGAATCTTTCTCGTCTATGCAGTTTTCTTCTGTGCAACTATCTATACCATCATCAAAAGACAAAATACAATTTCCTAGATCTTGATCAACAATGTAAACAAGAAAATTGTTAGGATTTTGAGGATCGCTCACGGTATAGGCTAACCTCGTTTCCCTGTATAACCTAGTAAGTTGCCCACCAAATACAAGAATTGTGGCATAAGTCATGTCCAATTGAAGGGATCCCCAAAGTTTGGCTCCCCATGACCTTGATAACAGTAATTCATATTTTGGGGGGATATCAGCAATAACTACATCCATTCGAACACTTTTAACTGGGACCTGTGCAAGGGTGACTACTAAATCTTTTATCATACCTAAGCACTTGACTCTTCTTGAATCAAAAGAGTAGATATCTCCATAAGGTCGGGTGATCTCGAGGCCTAGTCTATCCATAATAGTGTTAATATTATGGTAGCTTCGAGAGGTATGAACCTCCATTATGACTTATGACGAGACTAGAATCCTCCGGAAGGAAGCAAAGAATTGAAGGAAACCCTAGACAAGTTGTCGGTTGAACAAATATAATTATATTGAATTTATTGATGCCCAGAAGGAGAAGTCGGCCCCAGTTAGACTGGCCAGTCCACTATAAATACAGGGCGCTAGTTTCATTATTACACATCTCAGTGGTTGCAGTGAGAGCAATATTTGCGCAGGCAGTTGCAGGCAACAACAGTTTGGTGCGCAAGTTTCTGGGAGAGCTGGGAAAGTGGTGCGCTAGCTTCTGGGTGGGATCATCTGTTCAGATTAGTTTCTATTTTCTTGCTTGGTGCATTTAACCTCTCTTGGCTATTGATTGCAGCCAAAATTCTCTTCTCGGTCAAGGTCAAGGTGCTCGGAGGGTGGCTTTGGCCTGTGGTTGGGTGACGAGGGTATCGTCAATGGTTAAACAAGCACAATCCTCTATATTCTAACAGGTTATGGGCCCACACCCCCTTCATTCAGCCTAAAACGCTAGAAGGAAACATAACCACTAGGTATTGACCTCATTGAGGAACTGCCGCTAGGGTTACTAGCAGGAGCAACTTCCAAAGAACTGCAACTAGGGTTACTAGTAGTAGCAATTGCAGAAACCCTAATTCTCAGATTCGACACCTTGTGATGGAGCATCTTGCTCAAGGAGAATATATTCATATGCGCCCTAACTCAGTGCACCTATTGACTTTCTCAGAAGAGAGAGATGACACAGTTGAAGTTTTGGATCAAGGCATGACCAGTTATCAGTCAACCGAAGACATGTGTGAAACAATCAGTCTCTTACCTTACTCAACACTTACCGAGACAATTGAAGACGATATGTGGATAATCGACAGTGGAGCTTCTAGGCACATGACGGGAGATCAAGCTAGACTCTCAGATCTAAATGAGATAAATACATCGTACAAAGTGGATCTTGGAGACAAAAGCACCTACCCCGTCGAAGGATTTGGACAAGCCTCCATCAAATTGGAATTGCGTAATCATGTTCACTTAAGCAATGTTCTATATGTACTTGGTTTAGAAAATAATCTTGTATCAATATCATGTTTAGAAGACAAAGGAAACAAAATAGCCTTCATAGATGAAAATGTGTTATCATGGCATAAATATTCTAGCATAGAAGATGCTAGGGTTATTGGAAGACGTGAAGGGAATCTATATAGACTACTAGAATGAAATGAAGAAGCCCTAGTACATGATGAAGTCAAACCTAATGAACTTTGGCACAGAAGGTACACTCATATCAATTATCAAGCACTACCTTTCCTCTGGAAGATGGTTGAAGGGATACCAGAATTGAAGTCTACACACGAAGGAATTTGCAAGGGATGTTCCCTTGGGAAGAACATCAAGAAACCATTCCCAAGCAGCAACCACAGATCTAAGGAAATCCTAGATCTAATACACTCATATGTTTGCGGTCCAATGCCAGTCAAATCTTTAGGAGTATCTCTCTACTATGTAACATTCATAGATGACTATTCAAGGAAGACGTGGCTATACCTACTGAAGTCAAAAGATGAAGTATTTAGCAAGTTCCAAGAGTTCAAGGCAGAAATAAAAAACCTTACAAATAAGAAGATCAAGACATTAAGAACAGATAATGGAGGAGAATACACCTCGAAGGAGTTCATTGCATTCTGCAAATTAGCAGGGATTAGGAGGGAGCTAACTGTTCCTCATAATCCTCAACAAAACGGTGTAGCAGAAAGAAAGAACAGGTCCATCGAAGAAACAGTAAAAGACCTATTGAACGATCAAGATCTATCCATGTTTCTATGGGGAGAAGCAGCAATGACGACAATATACATATAGAACAGGAGCCCTCATCGTATATTAAAGGACATGACACCAGAAGAAGAATTATCAGAATATATATTCCAGATCAACACTAGATAGAAGTAAGCAGAGATGCAACATTCAATGAAAGAATGGCCTTCAGAAAATCTATTGAAGAAACTATAGAAGAAGAAGAAATTGAAGAACTAAATGAAGAAAACACAGAAGGTGAAAATAACGAAAAGGATCAACCTGATCATCCTATGGAGATATGTGAGAACACTGATCCAGATAATATACCAAAGAACAAGAAACAACCATCTTGGCTTGAAGCCACCTTACAAGACACAGAAAGAATCAAGGTTCCAGAAGGAACATCCAGGAAAACTAAAAGACCGAAAAGATTCTCAAGTTATGCAACATACATGACAAAGCTTCTAGATGAAGAACCTACTACGTTTGAAGAAGTAGTTAAAAGGGGACAATGGAAAGAAGCCATGGCGGAAGAACATCAGTCCATTATGAAAAATGAAGTATGGGAAATTGCACCTAGACCTAAAGAGAAATCAGTTGTAACTTCAAAATGGGTATACAAGATCAAACATGTAGCAGACAGAAGCATGGATAAATACAAGGAAAGATTCGTGGCCAGAGGGTTCTCCCATAAGGAGGGAGAAGACTATGACAAAACCTTTTCTCCGGTGGCAAGGTATACCTCCATTAGAGCTATCATATCTCTTGCCGCTTCTATGGGATGGAATCTACACCAGATGGATGTAAAGACAACCTTTCTCAATGGAGTTATTGAAGAAGAAGTATATATTGAACAACCTCAAGGATTCGAGGTACATTCTAGAGACACTTATGTTTGCATATTGAAGAAAGCTCTATATGGACTCAAGCAAGCTCCAAGGGCTTGGTATGCCAGAATGGACAGCTATCTAACTAGACTTGGCTTCTCCAAGAGTCATGCAGATCCAAACCTTTACTACAAAGTCGTGAACAATGCACCTGTAATTCTACTATTATATGTTGATGATCTATTCATAACAGGTGAAGAATCTCTAATCATCTAGTGCAAGAAGGATTTAGCCTCTGATATGAAGGATCTAGGTCTCATGTACTATTACTTGGGACTAGAAGTATGGAAGAAGTGTGGTGAAGTATTCCTTGGACAAGGAAAATACGTAATAAAGATCCTTCAGAAGTTTGGAATGATGGACCGTAAGTCCATGGACACTCCTATGAATGCGGATATAAGAAAAGTGAAATTCCCAGATTCCGATCCGGTAGATCCATCTCTATATCGACAGTTAATCGGATCATTGATGTATTTGGTAAATAATCGACCATATATTTGCTTTGCTGTAAATACATTAAGTCAGTTCCAGGTGGAACCTAAACAAGAGCATTGGATAGCTGCAAAGCATGTCCTAAGATACATTCGTGGGACAATAAACTATGGCTTAAGATATACCGCATCCAATGATATCCAACTTCATGGATTCACAGACTCTGATTGGGTAGGAAGTGCAGAAGACAGAAAGAGTACTTCAGGTATGTGTTTTAGCTTGGGCTCCGCTATGATATCTTGGAGCAGCAGGAAGCAGAAGTTTGTCACACTCAGTATAGCAGAAGCAGAGTATATGGCATCTTGCAAAGCATGAACATAAGCAATATGGCTAAGGAAGTTAATATCCGATTTATTTGATCAAACTCCAGAATCGACCACAATATATTGTGATAATCAGAGTTGTTTAAGATTATCTGAGCATCCAGTGTTTCATGAAAGGTCGAAGCACATTGAGATCAAATACTACTTTATCCGAGATAAAGTCCAGGAAGGAGAGGTAAAGCTCGAGTATATCCCCATTGATGAGCAGACAATAGATATCCTGACAAAACCTCTTTCCAAAATCAAGTTTGCATATTTACGAGAGAAGATGGGGATCGTGGAAATAACTACCTTAGCTGAAAGGGAAGATTCTCCAGGATAGAGAAGGTATGCAAAAATATTCTTGAAAAACATTTATTTTGTGATTGAAATAACTCTCTAGTTAGGAGGGAGCATTTATCTTTGTAATAGTCCAGATTGGATAGATGCTTTCCTGTTCGGAAAGTGGATTGATATTTTTGATGGACATTGACTTCCCATTGTAGTTAACATGGGAGGCAGACTGATTGCTGATGTATCATAGACATCGAATTCCCATTATGGGGAGTGGTGTAGGACAGTTATTCTTCTTGACAATCACTCTGAGTAGTGGTCAAGTAGAATGGTCCGCCTCACCGAACAGTCATTCTTTCGAAGTTCACAGTTGTGAGCAGTTTCGAAGAATCATCTGTTTTGGAGGTTGATGTAGGACAAACATTCCTCGAGGGTTATACATTCTCTCCATGTTACACTTTAGTGTCGGGGGAATGGCCCAGGGTGGGGAATGGTCCGGACAGTTACTCCTCGAGGGAAGACTCATTCTCTCTAGGTTACACTTTGTTTAGTGTTGGAGGAATGGCCCAGGGTGGGGAGTAGTCCAGGCTCAACAATCAGGGACAGTTATTCCTCAAGGGCAGACTCATTCTCTCTAGGTTACACTTTGTTTAGTGTCAGAAGAATGGCCTAGGGTGGGGAATAGTCTAGGACAGTCATTCCTTAGGGAAAACTCATTCCCTCTAAGTTACACTTTGTTTAGTGTTGGAGGAATGGCCCAGGGTAAGGAGTGGTCCAAACATTTCTCGAGGGTAGACTCATTCTCTCCAGGTTTAACTTTGTTTAGTGTCAGAAGAATGGCCCAGGGTGGGAAATGGTCCAGGTTCAGAAATCAGAAACAATCCTTCTTCCTTGGTTGAGAAGAATGGGGCAGATATCCCATTATTAATATTCTATATTGAGGGCAGACATTCTTTCAGACCTCATAGATGTGAGTGAAAGATTGGCCCAGATGATTATTGTTGATATTCTATACTGAGGGCATACACTCTTTTAGATCTCATAGATGTGAGTGAAAGATTGGCCCAGATGATTCAGTTTTTATCATAACATTGTTTCTATGCAGATGAAGACTACTGTGGTGGTAGACATTCTTTCAGATCTCACAGACGTGAGTAAAAGATTGGCCCACATGATACAATTTTTATCATAACATTGTTTCTATTTAGGATGCTCTTAGATATTTGTTATGAAGAATGAATGACAGTAGATATGCTATTGTTTGTGATTGTGTTTCACAAGATTGAGTAGTTGTGTACTACCGGAATAGACACAGGTGTGTTCTATTAATTGATATTGTACCAGTTGTCATAAGAGATTATCCAGTCGGATAATAATGACAGGTGCTCGTGGTGCTACCAGTTGAATGATCTGTTGTGCTCAAGACCATACCTCCCTAGCTAGGAGGGAGTGTTAATATTATGGTAGCTTCGGGAGGTATGAACCTCCATTATGACCTATGACGAGACTAGAATCCTCTGGAAGGAAGCAAAGAATTAAAGGAAACCCTAGACAAGTTTTCGGTTGAACAAATATAATTATATTGACTTTATTGATGCCCAGAAGGAGAAGTCGACCCCAGTTAGACTGGCCAGTCCACTATAAATACAGGGCACCAGTTTCATTATTACACATCTCAGTAGTTGCAGTGAGAGAAAAATCTGCGTAGGCAGTTGCAGGTAGCAGCAGTTTGGTGCGCAAGTTTCTGGGAGAGCTGGGAAAGTGGTGCGCTAGCTTCTGGGTGGGATCATCTGTTCAATTTAGTTTCTATTATTTTGCTTGGTGCATTTAGCCTCTCTTGGCTATTGATTGCAGCCAGAATTCTCTTCAGGTCAAGGTCAAGGTGCTCTAAGGGTGGCTTCAGCCTATGGTTGGGTGACGAGGGTATCATCAATGGTTAAATGTGCACAATCCTCTATATTCTAACAAATAGCTTTGGGCATCACATTATGTGAAGCTCCGGAATCTAGCATGAAATTATGTAGCAGTCGATCATGCACATTTAGGGTGATATAGAAAGGGGGAATGGTGTCTCTGGGGCCCTCGAAATGTGGACCGAAAGTGATATTTGGCTTTTCATCTTCCAAATTTATTTCTTCTGATTGACTTGCTTGGTCTGAACAACCAATCACCTTAGTTATCTGTTTTCGATATGCAAGGTTTTTTGCTAATTCAACCAGCAGAATCGATATTTTGATCCTATTTATTTAATTTTTGACACTAAAACCACCGCCACCTTTGTTCATTTCTCTGGTTAAAACCTCGAGCTCTTTCTTCTCTAACTTATTTGTCTGAGCTGATTTATCATTCGTGATTTTAATTACCAATGTTTGTGTATCGACCATCTTGATCTCCTTTGTTTGGGTCTCAACCTCCTTCATCTTTGGATCCAATAACTCAGTCCCTTTAGATGTCTCAGTCTCCTTTGGGGTGGGTACACATACTTCACCTCTAGGGAGAATTTTCCTGGGTTGAGAAGTCAACGCGGACTTGTTTTTAGACCTCAGGTTATACCTAGGTTGGACTTTAGCCATTATTGAATTTGTTACTTCTTGATGGTCTGAGACATATGTGTTGTTTATGTCATCATCTGCATCTGAGGGTTGCTGTGTGCTTAAAGACTTCTCATAATCTTCTTTAGTTATATAAGGTTGAGTGTAGTCGTCACCCAAATTTGTCACATATTCTTCCAGACCTTCGAAGTCTTCCAGATCATTTCCTCCTATAAAATTTTCATTTTTTAAAGGGGTTTGAATTTTCTGATCTTCATTTTTAGTCTTCCTTTGTTGATTTTGAGGGTTGGGGTTTCTTATGAATTCTCTTTTAACGAAAGGATCACTCTTGGAATGGTCTAGCTCCATTCTGGAAATCTTATTTGACAATTCTTTAATTACCCTAGCCATATCATCCATTTTGTCGTCTGTAGATCTATTAGATCCCGAGGGCCCCGCTTGTTCCCTAAAACATCTGGTTTCTCTGTTCCCCATTTCTATCCTAGATTTCAACTTACCATAGGCCATCATGTTAGACTCAATTTCCACAACATCATCCTGCATTCAGGTTAAGGTAGCCCCTCACCTTTCTCTTAAGAGAAGGGCGAAGTCGGGTTCGAAAGCTCCTGCGAAGGTTACTTTGGCTGTAGGTTGGGAGGGTTTGACTTTGGCTGGGATATTATTATATAGTTTATTAAATCTTTGGATAAATTCCATAACTGGTTATGAATTTCTTTTCTTTAAAGATCCGAAATCGGTTAGATAATATAAGTGGTCTTTCCTCTCACCCCATTGTCTAAGAAAGGCATCTTCTAAGGCATCGTAAGATAGGATAGACCCTGCGGGTAGGCTTCAAAACCAGGTTCGTACCCGTCCTTCAAAATTTTGAACAAATAATCTCGAATAAACGTCTTCGTGTTCTAGACCTAGAATATCAGCGAATTGATCGAAGAAATTTATATGTTCAGCCGCAATTAAGTCCCCTTCCCCTGTAAATTTTGGTAATTTTTTTATATAATTTTCAAGAAGGTTATGAAGAGGCGCGGGTAGAACTAAAGGTGCATATTTCGCAGCTACTTTAGTGAAAACTCTGGGGGGCAGGGGAGGCGCTTGGCCACCAACTCCTCCTCCGACGGCCACCATTGGTATTACCTAACGGAGATAGGGTGTGTTATATAGCGGGTTCTGGAAGACTAAAAATGGATTCTTAGCTTCTTCGGGAGATGAGAGAAGCGAAGACGAGTGAATGGAGACGCGAGGACTTGGCTCTTCGGATTTGTAGGAGATGTAATTAGGGTATCCCGCGGGTGAGAGATTTGAGTATATAGTATACTCTTCGAGACTTGGTGATGTCAGGATGTCTGAAAGGAGAGTCAGCGGGATATCAACGACTGATAAATTTATTGCCAGGATTTTACCTTTGTGTCCGACAGAGGTTTTCAGAAGGATTTCACTTTTAACCACATAGATGAATAAAAATGAATTAGTGGTTTCAGAAGGTGTACTATGCGAAGTTGAAGGTTCACAAGAACTTTTGGTCTTGGGTTGCGGGTGTTTAAGCTGATAGACTGTAGTAGTCAGCTTAAGAGAACCTCTAGCTTTTAGTATTTTTTCAGGATCTGAAACAGGCATGGTCTGCTTGTTGTTTGGGTTTTGTCTGGTATTCCTTCAACCGGATGCCAGCTTACTTATATGTAGAGTCGCCAACTGAAATATAATAAAATCCTTTAGAAAGTGCTCACTCTGTGTTCACTATCAAAGGGTGAAACTTGAAAATATGTCGTTCTTCCCAGGGAAAAGGTTTCGTAACTTCGTCCCCAGCAACGATGCCAAAAAGATGTTGTTCTAGAGTCTATACTTAAGGCTTTAAAAAGTACAGTGTCTAGGCATCCAAAAGTTAGTAAGATGTAAAAAGGGAGGAGGGTATACCTTCGGGAAAAGGAATCTAGGGTAGATTTTTAGGTTGTCGCTGTCTGGCTTCCAACTGGTCCTGGATGTTTATATCCCTTTCAATTGCAGCCCATGAATGTTCAAGTTCTACCCGGGTGTTAGCCTTTTTAAGTATGGTATCAATGAGATATAAAGAGATATGGGTTTGATCTATCAAGCCTGGTTCAATATTGGGTTGTCTTACAATAGGGACAGTCATAGAGGAACAAAAAATTTAAGAAAATCCAATTTTTTTTTATGTTGTATAAATTTGATTTTATAAAAGAGAACTTTAGAAATCAATATTAAAAGAAAATTGCAAACCAAAGGCCTTTTTCCATAACTGTGTTATATTTGAAATAAATGGTGTATGAATTATAGGAAAAACATTAAGCTGTCTATAGAATAAGGCTCCTATCAAAAGAGAATCTCACTCTGTAAACGGGAGAAGAAAATAAGATAAGAAATGGTCCGATGAAGCATAAAATATGACAACCTAAAGATTTATAGGTCTTGTATCTGCTAGTAGCCGATATAGAGGAAAAACTGTAAACAATAGATAGCTAAACATTAATCACTGCAGTAGAAGTTTTACTAAATTGCAATGTGACATTCATCAGATATATATAAGTGAAATAAAAATGAATATGAAATAACAGGGAGAACAAACTCATAACACAGTAGTGAAGGAACTAGGAATCTCCGGATTTCTTTGTATTAATTCTCGAGAAGAGACAGTCTCTATTACAATTAATTAAAAAGGTCCAACCCTTTTTCTTTCTTCAAAATGTATATTTATACAAATTTTTATGTGCTAGAATCTCAATAGTTCCAGAGGTTCTCGGTTACAATCAAAGGAGTTGAAACGTTTCGTTTCTTAATCTCTGTTCTCATCTGGTACCAAAAACTTTCCTCTTTGCATGCTCCTTGCAAATAACACACTTCTCCACCAGCTGTGATATCAACTTAGATGGCTCTGCTTGATTATTTGCCTCAAAAATATAACAGTCTTTCATCAATAGCGACAACTTTCCTTCCACTTGTTGATCTTTGGCATTGATAGAGCATAACATTATACTCGGTCTAATTAGCCATTTGTCTATTTGCACTATGTCTGTTTCAGTTATTTGTGATATTTTGACTAATTCTCTTTCTTCATTTTCCTTGATATTTAGCATATATTTAGCTATATTGATCTGACCCAGTATCTCCATGCTACTTTCACCATCGGAACCCAAACAAATCTCACTTAACAAACTGAAAATTTCTTCGTAAGATTTCCTTAGCTTCGTAGATTGTTGTTTGCCCTCAGATATATTTCCCTCCCATTCTTTCAACAAGATATTACCCCTGGTCTGCTCCGCAATGGGAAAACTAGAACTATTGCTTGTTTCCCTTCTCGTTGTGGCTATAATAGCCTCCTGGAACACCACCCGAGCTGCTTCAACATCCCTTTCTTTAAGAGAGAGGTTTTCCAACACCCGATCAATGACTTGGAAGCCGCTTTGAATTGTTTCTACTTTAACAAGCAGACTCTGTTGCGCCGTCGATAACCTTTTTCTGATCTCTATTGCGTGGGATTGAAATATCCCGATATCGATTACCTGGATTTCAACGAATTCTAGTTTGGCCCGAAGCTGGTCTATCAATTCTTCCTATTGGCTTATTTGAGTCTGACTCGTCTGAACCTTTAACTGTGTCTGTTCGAGATCAAATTTAAGCCGCTTGATTTCTTTTTGATCTTCTATTCTTGCTTTCTCTAAAGTTGCACTTGCCCGATCTTTAGCAACAACCTCTGTTGTAGCTAGTTTATCCTCTAGTGTCTTGATCAAATGATTTTTTTGCTTTAGATGATATTTTAGGGTCTCGAATAAATACAAGTTCATCGTGGCGAAAGCACCCAATGCTCCTGCTATTTGCGTCGCGAATTCTACTTTCTTCATATTTCTCCCATCAGTTAAAATTTTAAATTTCTTAGAGACAGTACCTGTCTCTTGGTAGAGTTCTTGTCTCACAACCACATTCCTCTTCTTATCGAAGAAGAATTCATTTGGAGGTAGCTCTTCTACTGATATAGGTGTCAATTTTTCACCCAAAATCCAGCCTACGTCCGGGATTTCCTTTGCAGACTACAGGGGGGTAATGGAGGCGATGGGATTGCCAAACTGTTTAGAAGATTTCCTGGGAGTAATGACCAAAGTTGGCTCACTTGGAGGACTGGAAGCCTCGACTTCCTGTTTCGGGCCCCCAACTTGCTCTTCTTTATCCTGTTGTTCTTCTTGGCCGGGTGCTGAACCTTTAGAGCCTCTGGCTTCTGTTTGCTGCTCCTCTGCTATCGTCATATTTTCACCCTGTAATACTAGAGGAAGGCAAATCTGCCTATGTTCTTGGAATATAAAAACATCGACCCTCTCTTCAGGCGACAGGGCTTGTATTCGAGCCAAAACCTTGTCATAAGATTTCGCGCCTCGAAAAATATCATCATGAGGCGAATTCTCGTGCTCAAATCTTTTAAGGCCACAACTGGCCAAATGATTACTCACGACCCTATGTGGATCGTGTTTCTTGAATTCGATGTGAACCAACTTTATATCTTCTAGGACTGTTGCCTCAACCTTTGCATGCCTGAAGTCTAATAATGAATAGGTTTTTAAATGAACATGAAAAGGTAGCCATACTTTTTTTGAAAACCTTTTCAGTTCTTTACTTATACCATCGATTACGGTTTTCCTGGCGATCTCGCGACAAGCCAGCCTATCGGGTATAAGTAAGGGTAAAGCATGAGGAGGGATGGAAGTGCCAAAAACCATGATGCATGAAAATTCTTTCTCCACGTACCAATCAACTACTCTGCTTAAATTTGTCATGATGCTATCCGATATCCTGGGTGGCAGATTACCGAAGATGGCAACATGCATCGGTACCATTACCCAATTGAAGATTCCGTATACAAAATCCGAAACCTTGTCCTCCCAAAGCTTAGAATGGTATACATGGATTGGCTCAGCATCCAATGGAGCCCAGCTCCAGTTCATCAAGGGAAAAGGCGTCATAGAACATACCGTGTCCATGAGATATGTGGACATAAAAAATGAAGCAGCTTTCCCTCTCTCTTTCTGTGTCTGATATTCTGTAATCCGACTGGTCAGGCTATCTAATAACATTTTGGCCTAGTCGAAAGAAGAGCTTTCTGCTACTGAGTATATCAAGGGCACCCATTGGAGGAAAAAATGTGTGGTGTCTTCCCTCCCGTACAATCTACAGGTCATCATCGCTACATATTTGAACTGTGGTTCCAAAGAAGATATGGAATAAATCCCATTGTTGTTTTCCCTGAACTTCGCTGGGTGTGAGACCCAATCCTTGATCAAATCAGATGAACTTTTCGTGTATTTCTTGCATTCCTTCTGTTTGAAACCCTCTAGAAATTTTGGATTGTATGTGAAGTCTGGCGTGGGTAGTAACTTGTACATCGCCTGTAAGTTTTCTGGTCTAAAGGTCCCAACAATGACCTTCTGCTCATTGATGATGGTTCTGGTAGGGATGTCTACACGATCTAGCGCCCATCGGATCATGTCATAGTAAGGCAGAAGGTGTGGTCTGGACGCTACTTTGTGCATCTCTGCCTGGACAATGATCTTGTATTTGGTAGTCATGTCATCTTTCTCGTTGTCACTGGAATCGTCCGAACAACTCACCACATCTAATTGCAAAACCTCTAAGACGTATCACTAGGTTCGCACGAAATCAACGCTCCGAGGTGAAGTATCCGAAACATTATCAAAACCTTGACCTGAAACCTCAGTGCTTGCCTTGGATGCTTTTCGCAGGGCCATGACAGGGGATTGTAACTTATCTATTCTGCAATAAAAATGCGTATACATATAGAAGTTAGCTTACTGAGAAAAACTTCTCTACGCGGGATAGAAATGAAATTTATGAATAAGATAGGAAGCAAAAGATCTATATCTTCGAACATTTAACATATCGATGTCCTTACGAACATAACAGTCCAATCATATTTAGATAGATATTTTGGCAACAAAAACCATATCCTTACTTTGTCGTTTCACCTTATTTCCAATTAATGCCATAAAATTCGACGGTTTGTGGTACAAGCTGGCACAAGGAACATTTGAAATTATCTCATAAACTGTGCATTATTATCATTTGCATTAAACATTGATTATGTTGGCTTGGCTTCCTTAATCAAGATTTAAATCAACATCTCGACGTCCCTGTATCGAGACTTTTAACTCTAACCTTTCGAGCCTCTAAAACCCAAGACTGCGACGATTATATTTAATTAAGCAAGGACGTAACTAAGATTAAGTGTTTTAATTAATTATGCTTTTATTTATATCGCGACTTCGCGACTTGGGACTTCGAAGGTAAAGTTTCCAGGAGGAATGTAAGCCGAGCCGCGAAATCCTGAGAAACTTAATCATGGTCAAAAGTAATCAACCCTGACTCTAACTTGGGTTACTTAGGTAAAATTTTTGTGGCTTTGTGTCTTGGAGTTTTAGCGGTTATGTTTTAGGAGAGAGTGAACGCCGAGATGAGAAATCCTGATAGCACTTGACTAGGGTTTACATGGTCTCACTCTTAGCTTTCACCTGAGGTAAGCTTTTAAAACTCTTCGCAACTTCTCACATAGGGGTTTGTAAATCTTGTGACTTGTAACTCACGAAGAGCGATATTCCGAGGTACAAAAAGCAACGACCTTCGTTTAACGATAAAAAGTGGTAACTTAAAAAACATCACATCCCTCGCTATTTCATATGACGAGAATACTGAGATTTTTAGTAGGTGAATGTCACGAAGCAAAAAAGAACTTAAGAACCAACATTTGAATTTTAAAATAGATTTGAACCAAATGAAAAAGGCGGCTGCAACACCAAGTATCACTATTTAAACAAGGTATGATTCCCTTACCTCAACATGAAGAAGCCATTGGGTAATTAAGAGAAAAATGGGATGAAGAATTAGCATATCAGAAACATAGATATGAGAAAGCAGAAACTGAGTTAAAAGAATTAAAAGAGATAAGAACTCATATCAAAATGTTGAGACGGGAGAAAAATGTTATGTATACAATGATGCATCAAGTTTTAATTTCTAGAAATCCTTCTCCCTCTTACTCTATTTTCTTATATGAACAATTGACTCTCTTCAAGATGAAATCCATTATGAGAGATCGACCACACAAAATCAATTTGGTCCCTGAATTTTTATAAACTTTCTTTGAAAGTGGTATAACAGATCAACATTTTCTTTGTGAACTTTATTTACATGAGCATGCATGTCAACTCGACAAAAGATTCAATATGACACCTTTTTTAGGGGACATTCAACTTCGAGCATTCACCTCTTTTGTCAACAATTATGTCACATGGTTGAATGCTTTTCAAATGATACACACTAATGAAGGACCATATACACTATGGATTAGAAGTGAACTGCAAAGCTCTATCTCTGCTATTATAACTCATAAAAAATTTCTTTCATCTCCATAAGGGTTGAATAGTGTAGAGGCCCTTCACAAAAAGGTAATAGAATGATGTCAAAAAACTATTGTTGATCAACAATCTTTAGCAACAGAAGGAAGTAGAGTGAGATGGGAAATATCCATTGAATCCTTAAAGACAAAGGAACCATACAATCATGATAATTTTATACAAGCTTTATCTCGAGTTCTAGAATATATAAAATGCATTCAAACTTGTGGATCAAAGTGGCCAGGGATGAAGTTTCATTTTCCACTTATCTGGCTTCCTATGAAAAAGTATCAATCAGTGTATAAGTTGTCAAAGAAGGTTGAGAAACAATGTTGGGCATAAGTTATATGGACTAATGGCTTTAGACCCGTAGGAACCAAAACAGAGTCATCATATAACATCTCCAATATTCATAGGAGGAAATCATTTTCAGACTCAGACTCAGATTATCCAGGATTGCATGAGGACATGCAATGGATCGTTTAGGGGGAGATGTTGGGTGATGGAAATGACCCTTTTTCCCACTACTTTCTTATTCTTTTTCATCCCTTTTTCTTATATTAATCCATCCATACTACTGTCATTGATACCAAATTATTCCCTTAGGAAGCAGGTAAAGCATATTATTCATTTTGTCATATTCATACATATTATATATGAAAAGTAGAGTAACATTGATTTATTTGGACATTTATTCATTAAATTAATAAGATTTGCATGCAATTTCAAAAATCGTTGAAACAGGGGACTTTGAGTATCATGTGTTGATACACGGTCGATCGGTGATCCACCACTTCATATTGGGTCCTATGGAATTCCCCAACTTAGTGGGAGAACTAAAATAGGCATGACGAATCATCCAACTCAGTCGATCAAGAATAGAAGACCACATGCTGAACAACCTCAAGAATGATCACACGGTTGCATTATTTCTGGAATGTAATTATTTTGATGTAACGATCTCCCTTTCTAAAATATTGTGAACAACTTGAGAATCTTTGTTTCTCAAGACTGTTCTGCATAAAGAGATCTTGTTTCCTATTCAGGGAAGATAACATTTAAAAAAAATGTGTAATTCAAACATTTTGGGGGGGTTAAGAACTCGCATTTGCATAAGAATTGTATGAGATACAAAACAATGTTTTGTAACAATTAATTTCACAGTTAATGAGAAATTTGGTAGCTTCCAGAAATTCTTGAGCAATTTTTGTGTGATATTTGAGTTACTTCCAGTCGACTGTGAATGCAGCAAGGGCCCACTTCCAATAGATATCGTCTTATTTTTTTCTCTTAGCATTTCGATTTTGCAAGAATTTTCATTTGTTGAAACAACTAAACAAATTTTCTAATACAAATGCTTTCTTATGTGTGTTGAATTAATTGATGAATTGATTTGGTTGAAGTGTGAATTCTCATGAGAAGTGTGTGTTTCAATCTCCTGTAGTGTGTTTATTGATTGTTGATACACCTTATGCATCTCACTGGAAGAATTGATAATGTCTGGTTGAATAAATCATTGAAGCAGTTTTTGGTTTATATTGTGAGTGATTTAAATTCTGCAAGAATGCTTTCCTAAATAACAATTTTCTCCTGCAATAGTAGAATAATTTTTCTTTCTACAATTGTAACTTAGGTTTATATTTTTGTAATGCAATCCAAGATTATTTAGTGCAAACATATGTATTTTCAAATCCATGTCGTGTTTCTCCACTACTTTTGAGCACCCATAGCCCTGACATAATCACCTCAACACCATAGGAATTACTCCATTGCTAATGAACATCCATAGTCCTGGTGGATAAATTTACATGTCCCCGCGATTAGTTGAATTTTCATTCCTAATCTTTTACCAATAAATATTTCTTTATCATACACTTGATGGGGGAAAAATGACCCTTTACAAGTAGGTGGGTATGATGTTTGTTTTTAGTGATAAGTTTATCGATTGACCATGCCTGAGTGACAATAATATCCCCTTAAGTTATTTATCCCTAAATGTTCAACTTGTCACCTTTCGTTATGGTTCATTGATTTTATCATGAGTGGATGGAATCCTTTATCCAACTAACTCATTAACTAGCATATTGATTTTCCAAGTCATCAAGGATTTAGTCACTTGGAATGTTCCAAGTCCACCATTACTCTAATAATCTTGGAAATCCTTATAATTCATAGCTTTCCCCCCTCCCCCCTTTTTTTTTTATCATGATCGTGTAGAATATAGGAAGTTTACAAGGATTGGCTAAGTGTACATTATATTCATGGACCTTATTTAAAATAAAAATTCAACAAATGTAAACTTCCATCAGTGTAATATCAACCAATAATTATAAAAAATAAAGAAAAATAACTGAAATAAATTACAAAATTACAAAATAAAGAAAATAAAGAAAATAAGAGTAAATATAAAGCAATGTAAGAAAATCTATAATTTCAAAAAATTAAAAATGGAATTCTAAAGAACGAAATGAAAGAGAAAATATGAATTGAAATCCTTAAAATTGAAGGAAACAAAAAACCTATTAAATACAGGCTAGATGCCTTAGTGTCATCTAACTAAACTATTGTTGTAGAATTTGGTCATTGAGTAGGAGGAGATCCAAATTCCCCTCCATGTTTTTCCATTAGTATGTCCATCACCCATATAACATGTGTAACAACAGCTATAATAGTAGCATGTAATAGCCAAATAAGGTACATATATCAGACCCGTAACAACAATGAATATCAATCATAAAGGGGTTGTTGTGACAGTCTATCAAAGGCACATACAACAAAGTTTTAATCAACAAGAATTCAGTCTGTGTTGAGTCGTTGGAGAGCTCTTTAGGAGAAAATTTTCATGGTGGAAATGTTGTAAGTGGTCAATCATTATCTTTGAAATAAAGGAATATTTGTTTGTTGGGCTTTTTCTCCCTGTATAAGGTTTCCCTAGGGTACTTGTGGTGTTAATATGCATGCTAGTTATTCTCTATGGTTTACATTGTTAAGTTTTGGTTATGCATCGCGAATCTAAGTTAAAAGTACAGTCAGATTTAAAAGAATCCTATAGCCAATCGATCAAGCCCTAAAATTTAACAATCACATAGGTGTCTAGGTTCATCATACTCAATGTGGAGGTAAGAATGAAGGGGTATTGAGTATAGAATGCCATCATCAACCATAAAGGATATATACATTCATCAAGTCATACATCTATCACGTGGCAAGTAAATTTCTAACCATGAATCATCCCAAAATAAGAGTCCAACTAATACTATAAAACACCAAATGATCTAATGTATAAGACTATAAAAAACATGCAACTGTAAAAGACTATAAAAAACATGCAATTGTATGAAATGTGACCTATGCTCTACTTACTCAATTATTTGTAGCAAACTTGGAGAAAGTAAGAGAAATCCTGGATACTATGACCAAGAAAGGACTCGAACTAGATGCTCAAACACTTCATAACTAACAAGAAAACAAAAAGTAAATTTTGAAATTGATTAAACGAAGTCATGCAAATATCACATATCGGAGGTGTCGAGGTACATAGTCCTTGTCCTACTTCATCTCTCCATTTCTATCGAGCCCTAGATCTATTTTTAAAGCTCCAAAACCATTAAGTTCACTACACTTGGCATTTAATTCTATGGTACTAATGTGACCTCTATGATGTTTAGAAATTTGACTTTCCCCTTTTGATTCACATTTCTTTTAGGTTTAAAGGGGAACTTCAAACAAAATTATTGGGAAGAAGTTGTTGGTTTAAATTTGAACTAACATGTCAATAAGTAGTAAACTCTAAAATGCTTATTGCTCACAAAGTGGCACTAACATGTTGCAGTTGAAGATGGATTGTGGAGAACTAGTGAGGGTGAATATCCTATTTGTTAATGGAATATGATAATAAAGTTTTGATAAACATCTATGGGTTGGTGTAGTAACCATGCTTGCTCAAGACTACATGAATCTATTCAAAAGAGTTCATTGCGAGAGTATAATGTATGATTTAATAAAAGATATTCCGGAGAGAGAGCCAACTACCTTGCTTGCAATGTACGGTGAGCGAGAGATAGAGAGAGGCGACTTCTTTACTGGAAATGTATTGTGAGCGAGAGAGAACCAATTGTGTTGCTTCCAATGTATGGCATTGACAAGATCTATTGTTGTGCACTAGTGTTAATACCACTAGCTAGAGTGTTCATATCGATTTAGATTCCTTATACTATTGATCTATGGGTGTAGTGGTTCCTCATGGGTGTAGTGGCTAAAGAGTGTGTATGTTTCCCATACCTTGATTAGGTTAATGGTTGTGACCCATAACCATTTCTTAGCTTCCCATATCTGAGTTGTATTTCTAAGTGCCTAAGAAGCATGGCATCCTATTCCACATTGTTGTTTTAGTTGAGCTTGCTAATGTTACTATAGTTAAGGTTGTTTTAGTTGATAATTTCGTTTCAATTGATGGTGATATGATCGAGGTTGTTTCCATGAAGTTTGTTGAGTTAGGTCCACTTGATAATACAATGTTATGGTTGAATCTATATTGGAATTGCACATTGTTGAGATTATGTTTCTTGTATTGTAGGTTTTTGGAGATACCATTGAAATTAAGGATGTTGTTGTGACTTGTGGTGTTCATATGCATGTTGGTTCTACTACTTTGCTGTAGAATTGACCAACAAGGTTTTTTACCCAAAAATTTCAATACCTTGTCCAAGGAATATGGGGACCAAAAAGGGTTCATAGGGTCAGAAAAAGGGATGATGGGGGGGGGGGTTCCTGTGACTCTCACAGTTAGTCTTATAAGGGGGCCATTAACAGGCCCAGAGAAAACCTTAGATTGTTCCTTCTTAAATTAATAACAATAATATACCAAGCTATATTTTGGGCCCATATGAAATATTTCCTTTCTGCAATTGTAACTTAGGTTTATATTTTTGTAATGTAATCCATGATTATTTACTGTAAACATAGGTGTTTTCATATCCATGTCGCGTTTCTCCACTACCTATGAACACCCATAACCATGACAGAAACATCCCAACACCATAGGAATTAATCTATTGTTAATGAGAATCCATAGTCCTGGTGGATATATTTACATGTTGATCTAGGTGGATATTGGTGGCCACCCACCATTTCCAACTCACCCAAAATAGTTTTCTGGCAATTTTGGCAATTTACTATTTTTAGCAGTTTTTAACTTCCAGGGCTATTTTGAGAGCCTAAATAAAGGTTTTTCGGGATCAAAGGCCTTGATTGAGTCCCCAAAATGAATCTCCTTGATGATACCTTTCCAACGGGCTATCATGCGCCTAAAATAGAGATTGTATGCAAACGTTACAACCTCAAGAAGTTGATGTACTAACTTATCCAAATGGGGCCCACATGAATTTTGGCGCTTCATCTCCTAGGGTTAGGTTTTTGGATGTCTAGGGTTTTTGAAATTCTTGTTTATTATAAAAAATTCCTTCAGAGCCTCATTGTTATCATCTTCTTGTGAATAAGCGCAACCGTCACATCTCTTCTTAAAGATAAGCCACCACCATTCCAATAAGCTTGTTTTCCATTGCATTTTATAGTTTCAACTTATTTCCTTATTGAATGGAAAACTGGTTTTACTGTATCTATGTTTTTCTATGTTAAGCATATTTTAATAATTTGTATTCATTTCATTTTGCTCATAAAATTTGGATCAATGGTATCAGAGTGGTCTTCTCCTTGTCGTCTTAATGCATGTCCCAAACGAGGTCAGGGCATAAAGAATTGGGTCTCGAACTTCTTTCTCTTGAGGACAAAAGCTCTCGCATGCCAAGTGACCTCTCATGGAAGGATAAAAGAAAGATGATGGGACATGAGATCCTTTCAAATTTTTTCTTGAGGAAGCCCTCATGCAATAGAGGAACGAGATGATGGAGAGTTTCGTGTAAATCCTTCGGTGACCACCAAAAGGGGATGCATCTTCCTTGAGCGGAGGCGTTGCCCCCTTCAAGGTACAAATAATCTTCGATGTTCCTATATTTGAAGGTCAGATAGACACAAATGTTGTAGACAACTGGTTGAATCTACTAGAAGGGTATTTTTCTGTCCATAACTTTTTGAATAGAGAAAATATTACTTTTTCACTCCTCAAAGCCTTTCCCCATGTCAAATATTGGTGGGAAACTTTCTGTGAGCAAAAGGAAACAGAGGAAACGTCATTATTTATAGTCACAGCCAACTGGGAGTCCTTTAGGGATGCTATTAAGGAACAATACTACCCTGCCGTAAGTTACGATGACTTGTATACCAAATGGACCACACTGCGGCAAGAAAGAGACCAAGTGGTGCAAGAGTTCACAAATATATTCCATACCTTGCACACCAAGCTAGGTATCAAAGATTCAGAGCGACATCTGGTGCTCTGCATAGATACATCCATAACAAAATGGAATTTCTGGACATCTTGTCCTTTGGTGCAGCCTACCGATATGCCGTCAAAATCTAGCAGAAGCTCAAACAAAATGCGCGACAATTTGGGCCTAGGAACCTCGCACAACAAAATCTAGGAAGGGGCAGCCCCAACCCATAGAACAAAAGACATAGAAAATATGGATAGTATCAGGACAACCAGTCCAAGCCACAAGAAAAGAAGGACACCGGAAAGACAAAGAAAGATACCGAGAGGTGGTGCGGCTTCCATAAGAGCCCTTTGCATAACACCACTGACTGCCGCTCAAAGCTGTCGCTGGTGGTCTAAGTGAAATACTCTGAATCATATGTGATTTCTAACTTTGAGTTAGAACCATAAAGGGAAAGATGAATCATTGACGTGGAACCCAGTGCCACCGTTGCTACCACCAAGCTCCATCCTTGTGAACTAGACGAGCCAGAAGAAGGTGAGCACCTCTTCCATTCACAGATGTGGGTAAAAGGCACCTTGCTGCACTTCATCATTGATAGCGGTAGCCAAAAGAACTTCTTCTCAGCAAAGGTCATCAAGCGGTTGGCCCTGCTGACAACGTCGCACCCACAACCCTACACCATTGGATGGCTCCGCCAAGGAAGCGATCTTTGTGTCAGCCAACAGTGTCTACTATCGTACGACATCAAGACCTTCAAAGACAAGGTATTGTGTGATGTTTCTCCTCTCAAAGTTTGTAATGTTCTTTTGGGCCAACCTTATTTATGGAAACGTCATGTTGTATATGATTCTAGGCCTCATAGTGTTATTATTACTTTGAACAGGAAATTGTATAGGATACACGAGGTAGTCCCTCCGAGTGATATTTCCTTGATCTCTACCAAGCAATAAAGGAAGGTCATCTCTCAGACTGAGAAATTTGTATTCTTCATGATTCACTCTCAGAGTGAGCGAAAGATTGCAACCACATCCAGGGCCTCTGCGACCGATCTCTCTACACAACAAAAACAAGTGGATAAGGTCATGCAAGAATACTTAGATATATTCTCCTCTACTATTGGGGTACCTCTTCACTTCTAGGTCAAGCATCCCATCGATTTGACCCCTAACGCACCGCTACCCAATGGGCTAGTCTACCGCCGCTCTCTATTAGAAAATGAGGAGGTCAAGAGGTAGATCCAAGAATTTCTCCACAAGGGGCACATACGTCCCAATTCATCGCCTTGTGAGAGCCCAATCATGTTGGTGCAGAATAAATATGGGACTTGGCGACTCTGCATTGATTATCGGGCCTTGAATAAAATCACAGTCCGAAACCAGTACCTGATTTCCCGAATCGACGACCTCCTTGATCAGATCATGGGGGCCAAATACTTTAGTAAGATTGATCTGAATTATAGCTACCACCAGGTCCCAATAGAACAGACAGATGTATGGAAGACCACCTTCAAGTCAAAAGAAGGTCTTTTTGAATTGCTGGTCATGCCCTTTGGTTTGACAAATGCTCCAACAACTTTTATGAGGATGATGGACGATATCTTATGACCTTTTACCAATACTTTTGTAGTGGTGTATTTGGATTAAATCCTTATCTACAAAAAGACTTGGGCATAACATTTGCAACCTATTCAATAGGTTCTGCATACCTTGTGGCAGCACAAACTATATGCAAACTTGGAAAAATGCTCCTTCGACATGGATAGGTTCCATTACTTAGGCTGCATTGTTGATATACATGGTGTGAATGTGGATTCAACCAAGATCCAGGTCATCTGTGACTGGCCAACCCCAACCACACTCACTGAACCTTAGATCTTCTTGGGCCTTGCCAATTTCTATCGCCGGTTCATGTTGGGATTCTCTCATATTGCATGGGCCCTCAGCTAAGTAACCAGGGGTGGCGGTAAGGAAGAATTTGTGTGTGGCCTATCCCAACAACAAGCCTTCGATGACTTGAAGAAGTGTTTGTTCTCATCCCCAATACTTTCATTACCGGACCTGCAACATCCCTTTGAGATCGAGACATATTCTTTAAACTATGTCGTGGGCATCGTTTTCACTCAACACGACCACCCCATGACATATCATAGTGAGACACTATCAGATGTTGTCCGTAAGTACCCTAATTATGAAAAATAAATGTACTCCATTGTGCAATCCTGCCTCTAGTGGAGATATTACATTCTTGGGAAGGAGACAATCATCCACACTGATCACAAGCCACTACAGTTCATGTAGACCCAAGGAAAATTCTAGGATGGCCTCCATCAGAAGTGGTCCACATACTTACAACAGTTCCACCTCAACATCAAGTATAAAACAGAAAGTACCAATCGAGTTGCTGATTTCCTTAGCCGACCTCTAGTTGTGGCACTCACCATGGTGCTAGAATCTTGCCGTCATGAGACCTTCATATGGCCCCACCTCTACAAGATAGACCTTGAATTTTCCACCACCTACCAAATGTTGGGCGCCAACTCAATGGTCACTAATTTCCATATTCAAGATGGGTTTTTGTGTCGTCTGGGACATCTCTACGTTCCATCAAGCGAGTGCACAAAGCTGATTTGGGAAGCTCAATACATTTAGGTGGAAGGACACTTTGGTGTCGAAAAGACAATGGCAATGCTACAAAAACATTTCTACTGGCCGAAACTTCAACATGATGTCAACAAGTATATCAGGTCCTGCACTGCCTACACTATTGCCAAACCGACCACTAAGAAATAGGGCATGTAAACCCCTATTCCTACTCCTAATAGGCCATGGGAATCCATATCAATGGACTACATGTCGGGCCTCCCATCCACCAAGACGGGAAATGACTATGTTTTTGTGGTTGTTGATCTCTTTTCCAAGATGGCGATTCTAGCCACTTGCAAGAAGAACATCATAGTAGAATCCACTTCCAAGATCTTCTTTGAACGAGTATGGGTACATTTTTGGATCCCAAAAACCATTATCTTAGACCATGTCAGTCAGTTCCTCAACACATTCTGGTCAAGCCTCTGGTCACTACTGGATACCAAGCTCACCAAATCCACTGCCTTCCACCCCCAGACAGATGGCCAAACTTAGGTCGTCAATCAGATGATCGTACATATCTTACGCATGTACAATTAAAAACACCCCCACACATGGGATGAGAGTATTCCATATATCCAACATAGCCACAACTGAGCCTTGCATAACTCAACTGGCCACAATCCCTTTCAGGTGGGGTTGGGATTCCAACCATTGGGTCCCATGGATGGTGCACTACCCCTGGTGACTCATCCCCTACTCCACCAAAAGATGAAAAATCCACCCAGTTCATTGAGTGGATCCAACACATCCACCAAAAGGTTCAAGATATTGTACAAAATTCTAATTCCAAGTACAAGGAACACCATGATCAACATCGGGTACCACATAAGTTTTAGGTGGGAGACAAAGTTTGGTTGCACTTGCTGAAAGAACGCCTTATTGGGCCCCATCGAAAGCTTCACCCACTCCTTTATGTGTCGTACACTATCACCAAGGCTATGGGTGACAATTATTTTGAGCTCAACATTCCCCCTTTCCTTGGCCTGCATCCAATATTCAACGTGGCTCTCCTTTGCCCATATTTCCCACCATTATTGGACACCTCAGAGATAGCAGAGAATTTGACACCAAAAGAGCTCAACCCTGACTGCATGCAACATGCATCCAATGATAATATTGTGGACACACATATCAAGGGAACTCGACAACAAAGGATCCAACTTTATCGAGCTCTTAAAGCAGGGAAGCTTCTGTACCAAGGCAAGTGGCTCACCCGGGGCCAAATTCAACAGAAATTTCCTCATCTGATGGGGGAAATCAATGCAATGGATAAAATTGTTTCCTAAGGAGGGAGGATTGATCCAGGTGGATATCGATAGCCACCCACCTTTTCCAACTTTCTCAAAACAGGTTTCTGACAATTTTGGCAATTTACTATTTTTAGCAGTTTTTAACTTCCGGGGCCATTTTGAGGGCCTAAATTAATGTTTTTCGAGATCAATATTCAAAATTATATCTGAAGGCTCTGATTGAGCCCCCAAAATTAATCTCCTCAACGATACCTTTCCAACGAGATATCGTGCGCCTAAAACAAAGATCGTATGCAAAATTTATGACCTCGTGAAGTTGATGTACTAACTTACCCAAACAGGGCCCACATGACTTTTGGTGCTTCATCTCCTAGGGTTACATTTTTGGATGTATAGGGTTTTTGACATTCATGTTTATTGTAAAAAAGTCCTTCAGAGCCTCATTGTAATCATCTTCTTGTGAATGAGCGCAACTATCACATTTCTTCTTAGAGATAAGCCACCACCATTCCAACAAGCTTGTTTTCCGCTGCATTTTATAGTTTCAACTTATTTTGTTATTGAATATAATTTTTTTTTTTACTGTATCTCTGTTATTTTGTGTTAAGAATCTTTTAATAATTTGTATTCATTTCGTTCTGCTCATAAAATATGGATCACATGTCCCCATGATTAGTTGAATTTTCATTCCTAATCATTTATCATTAAATATTTTTTTATCATATACTTGATGGGGGAAAAATGACCCTTTACAAGTAGGTGGGTGTGATGTTTGTCTTTAGTGATAATTTTATCGATTTACCATGCCTGAGTGATAATAATATCCCCTTAAGTTATTTATCCCTAAATGTTTGACTTGTCACCTTTCGTTATGGTTCATTGATTTTATCATGAGTGGATGGAACATTGGTCATATCCAATCATAACACTTAATCATAACAAGATTTATAATCATACCAATAATCATAGCAAGGTATCCAAAGATAGAAATAATAATAGCAAGTTATGCAATCATATCATTAATCATGATCATAGCAACATAAATACCACATATATACATCTTCAATAATAATATGAAACCAATCATGGCAAGGTGTCCAACACAAGTGCATAGATATCATTAAATATCTCTTTAATAGGGAATCCACATATGTATGCATCATATGAGGGTGAATCATATATATGCATCATATGAGGGTCAATTGACACGCATGGCATGCATGCATGTCAAGGGGCATGCAAGCATAAAAAAAATTCATGCATGCATAACAAGTGTCATGCATGGCATGCATGCATACATGTCCAGTTATAGGCTAAGTTGGCATTGCAGTGCGAAGTCACCTAGCCAAGTTGGATTTCCAAGTCAACATGCTAGCTCTGTTCATGTAGAAGTTCCAAGTTAGTTTAGTTCAATTAAGTTCGGTTCTAACTAAGTCACTGCTTCACTTCTAATTTGTGCTTAAAGAGTTAAGTTCAGTTGTCGATACATGCAATGCCTTGGGCTATTTTAAGCCACTCTTCTCCTCCTTTAAGTAAGTAGTCGACCCTCATTCTAAATAACTATACACAGGATGCTTTTGAGTGAGAGGAGGCAGGTAAATATCAATCCATAACTAGGGTGTATATTAGTAGACTTACTGGGTGAATATCAGTCCACAACAGAGGCACATATAAGTCCAAGACAACACTTATATTAGTCCCAGATCCGAGCATAAATATTAGTTCGAGACTTAAGAGAATAAACAGGTGTAAAAACAACTGTAGCAACAACATGCATCAGCCATATACCAGGTGTAACAATAGTTGTAATAGCAACGTGCATCAACCATATAAAAGGTGTAACAACATCTGTAACAACAACATGTAACAACCAGATAAGGCACATATATCAGACCTGTAACAACAATGAATAGCATTCATAAAGAGGCTATTGTGATGTTCTATCAAAGGCACCTACAACAAAGTTTTAATCAAAAAGAAGTCAGTCCAGGTTGAGTCATTGACAAGCTCTTTAAGAGTAGAGTTTCATGGTGGAAATGTTGTAAGTGGTCAATCATTATATTTGCAATAAAGGAAGATTTGTTTGCTGTGGTTTTTCTCCCTGTATAGGGTTTCCCCATGGTACTTGTGGTGTTAATATGTATGCTAGTTATTCTCTATGGTTTACATTGTTCAGTTTTGGTTATGCATCATGAATCTAAGTTAAAAGTATAGTCAGATTTAAAAGAGTAGTAAGCACCAAAATGCTTATTGCTCACAAAGTTGCACTGGCATGTTGCAGTTGAAGATGTCTTGTGGAGAACCAGTGAGCGTGCATATCCTATTTGTTAATGGAAGATGATAATAAAGTTTTGATAAACATCTATGGGTTGGTGTAGTAACCATGATTGATCAAGACTACATGAATCTATTCAAAAGAGTTCATTGTGAGAGTATAGTGTATGATTTAATAAAAGATATTCTAGTGAGAGAGCCAACTACAATGCTTGCAATGTATGGTGAGCGAGAGAGTGAGAACCGAATTCTTTGTTGGAAATGTATTGTGAGCGAGAGAGAAACAATTATGTTGCTTACAATGTATGGCACTGGCAAGAGCTATTGTTGTGCACTAGTGTTAATACCACTAGCTAGAGTGTGCATATCGATTTAACTCTCTTATACCACTGATCTATAGGTGTAGTGGTTCCTCATGGGTGTAGTGGCTAAAGAGTGTGTATGTTTTCCATACCTTGATTAGTTTAATGGCTCTGACCCATAACCATTTCTTAGTTTCCCATAACTGAGTTCTATTTCCAAGTGCCTAAGAAGCATGGCATCTTGTTCCACATTGTTGTTGTAGTTGAGATTGTTTATGTTAGTATAGTTAAGGTTGTTGTAGTTGAGAATGTCGATTAAATTGATGGTGATATGCTCGAGGTTGTTTCCATGGAGTTTGTTGAGTCAAGGCCACTTGATAATACAATGTTATGGTTGAGTCTATATTGGGCATTACACATTGTTGAGATTGTGTTGCTTGTATTGTAGGTTTTTGGAGATATCGTTGAAATGAAAGATGTTGTTGTGACTTATGTTGTTCATATGCATGTTGGTTCTACTACTTTGTTGTAGAATCAACCAACGAGGTTTTACCCAAAAATTTCAAAACCTTGTCCAAGGAAGATGGGGACCAAAAAGGGTTCATAGAGACAGAAAAGCGGATGGTGAGGAGGAGGACCTACGACTCTCACAGTTAGTGTTATGAGGGGGCCATTAACAGACCCGAAGAAAACCTTATATTTTTCCTTCTTAACTTAATAACATTAATATACCAAGAAATATTTTGGGCCTATATGAATTATTTCCTTCCTACAATTGTAAATTAGGTTTATATTTTTGTAATGTAATCCATGATTATTTACTGTAAACATATGTATTTTCATATCCATGTCATGTTTCTCCACTACCTATGAGAACCCATAGCCTCGACTGAATCACCCCAACACCATAGGAATTACTCCATTGCCAATGAGCATCCATAGTCTTGGTGGATATATTTACATGTCCCCGTGATTAGTTGAATTTTCATTCCTAATCATTTAACTATAAATATTTCGATATCATACATTTTATGGGGGGAAAATGATCATTTACAAGTAGTAGGGTATGATGTTTGTTTTTAGTGTTAAGTTTATCGACTAACCATGCCTGAGTGATAATAATATCCCCTTTAGTTATTTAGCTCTAAATGTTCGACTTGTCACCTTTCATTATGGTTCATTGATTTTATCATGAGTGGATGGAACATTGGTCATATCCAATCATAACACTTAATCATAACAAGATTTATAATCATAACAATAATCATAGCAAGGTATCCAATCATAGAAATAATAATAACAAGGTATGCAATCATATCAGTTATCATGATCATAGCAAGGTATCTACCACATATATACATCTTCAATAATAATATGAAACCAATCAATGACAAGGTGTCCAACACAGGTGCATACATATCATTAATATCTTTTTAATAGGGAATCCACATATTTATACATCATATGAGGGTGAATCATATATATCTGCATCATATGAGGGTATATTGGCATGCATTGCATGTATGCTTGTCAAGTGGCATGCGAGCATAAACAAGTGTCATGCATGGCATGCATACATGTCCAGTTATAGGTTGAGTTGGCATGGAATGCAATGCCAATTCACCTAGGCGAGTTGGACTTCCAAGTCAACATGCTAACTATGTTCAAGTCGAAGTTCCAAATTTAGTTCAGTTCGGTTCAGTTAAGTTCTAACTAAGTCGCTCCTCCAGTTCTAATTCAGGATTAAAGAGTTAAGCTCGATTGTGGATGCATGCACCGCCTTGGGATATTTTAAGCCACTCTTCTCCTCCTTTAAGTAAGCATTCAACCCCCATTCTAAATAACTATATACATGTTGCATATGAGTGAGAGGAGGCAAGTGAATATCAGTCTAGAACTAGGGCATATAATAGTACACTTACTAGGTGCATATCAATCCACAATAGAGGTTCATATCAGTCCAGGACAACACTTATATCAATCCCATGTCTGAGCATAAATATCATTCCAAGATAGAGGTGATTAAACATGTGTAACAACATCGTGAATCAACCTTATACTAGGTGTAACAAAATCTATAAAAACAATGTGGATCATCCATATAACAGGTGTAACAAAAGTTGTAATGACAACGTGTAACAACCAGATAAGGCGCATATATTAGACCTGTAACAAAAATGAATATAATTCATAAAGAGGCTAATGTGATAGTCTATAAAAGTCACCTACAATAGAGTTTTAATCAGCAAGAAGTTAGTCTAGGTTGAGTCATTGGAAATCTCTTTAAGAGCAGAGTTTCATGGTGGAAATGTTGTAAGTGGTCAATCATTATCTCTTCAATATAGGAAGATTTGTTTGCTGGGGTTTTCTCCCTGTATAGGGTTTCCCCGGGGTACTTGTGGTGTTAATATGCATGTTGGTTATTCTCTATGGTTTAGATTGTTCAGTTTTGGTTATGCATCGTGAATCTAAGTTAAGAGTACAATTGGATTTAAAAGAGTAGTAAGCACTGAAATGATTATTGCTCACAAAATGGCACTGGCATGTTGCAGTTGAAGATGGCTTGTGGAGAACTAGTGAGGGTGAATATCCTATTTGTTAATGGAAGATGATAATAAAGTTTTGATAAACATATATGGGTTGGTATAGTAACCATGCTTTCTCAAGACTACATGAATCTATTCAAAAGGGTTCATTGTGAGAGTATAGTGTATTATTTAATAAAAGATATTTTGGTGAGAGAGACAACTACATTGATTACAATGTATGGTGTGTGTGTGTGTGTGTGTGTGTGTGTGTGAGAGAGAGAGAGAGAGAGAGAGAGAGAAATTATTTGCTGGAAATGTATTGTGAGCGAGAGATAACCAATTGTGTTGATTACAATGTATGACACTGGCAAGAGATATTGTTGTTCACTAGTGTTAATACCACTATCTAGAGTGTGCATATCGATTTAGCTTCCTTATACCACCAATCTATGGGCGTAGTGTTTCTTCATGGGTGTAGTGGCTAAAGAGTGTGTATGTTTCCCATACCTTGATTAGGTTAATGGCTGCGACCCATAACCATTTCTCAGCTTCCCATAACTTAGTTGTCTTTCCAAGTGCCTAAGAAGCATGACATCTTGTTCCACACTATTTTTGTAGTTGAGATTGTTGATGTTACTATAGCTAAGGTTGTTGTAGTTAAGAATGTTGATTCAATTGATGGTGATATGGTCAAGGTTGTTTCCATGGAGTTTGTTGAGTCAATGCCACTTGATAATACAATTTTGTGGTTGAGTCTATATTGGCATTGCACATTGCTGAGATTATGTTTCTTGTATTGTAGGTTTTTGGAGATACTGTTGAAATTAAGGATGTTGTTGTGACTTGTGGTGTTCATATGCATGATGGTTATACTAATTTGTTGTAGAATCGACCAACAAGGTTTTTACCCAAAATTTTCAAAACCTTTTCCAAGGAAATGTCCAAGGAAATTTCAAAAGTGAAATTTTCAAAACCTTTTCCAAGGAAGATGGGGACCAAAAAGGGTTCACAGAGTCAGAAAAGGGGAATATGTGGGGGAGGGCCTGCGACTCTCGCAGTTAGTCTTATGAGGGGGCCATTAATAGGCCTGAAGAAAACCTTAGACTGTTCCTTCTTAACTTAATAACAATAATATACCAAGAAATATCTTTGTTTTTCCTAATTCCAAAACAACTTATGGTATACCAGGATACATTAAATTCATTTAAACTAAAAATAACCTAAATGCAATCATGTGTTACCGATTTTTTCATCTCGTTGTTTATCTAGCTCTCTCCTCACTCCTCCTATGTCGCTCTAGCCAAGAAGGGAACTCTCACAGGTTATTCTCCTTTGTGCTCGACCAACAAGGGAACTCTCACAGTCGATCACTCTGCGTCGGGTTATTCTTAGGCTGGATCTCTCAATCTGTGTAGGGTTGGGGACTCTCACATTCGGTCAGTACTCCGTGCATTGATGACCCACAACTCCATTCCCACTAGTTAAACCTAGCCCAAACTGAGAACAAACTTGAAGCCAAAATCTCTCGTCAAAAGAAAATAAAATTGTGCAATTTGCGTTCATGGTAGCTCCGTGGTTTTGAAACCTATCACCAAAAGAAATAATTGCCATCACTGATAAAACTTCACATTTGATAAAATTTTCTTTGTATTGCCAAGACACCACCATTTTCTTCCTAGAAACCACTAGAACACATTTCAACATTGACCCCATTCACATTAATTATTCTATAGGCTTTTTGTTTGATTGTCAAATTATTCGTGTGAGTCATTTTTGAGTCCAACAACCCTCCCAGACTATCAATGCATGCATCTAGTCTAACCATGTCAAATTTCAGTCTGCATAAGCACAATTGGAAAAATTTCAACATTATCCCCATTCACATTAATTATTCTATAGGCTTGTTGTTTGATTTCCGAATTGTTTGTGTGAGTAATTTTTGTGTCTGGAAACCCTCCCATATCGTCAGTGTATGCGTCTAGTCTAACCATGTCAAATTTCATTCCATACAAACACAAATAAACAAACCCAATACATTGATATAATGGAAAGTAACCATGAAAATGTGGGTGAATATACTTGCATTTTTATCTTTTAAACCAAAGGCTAAATCAATTTCCCTCTGTGTAAGAGCAATAAATTCATGTCGATAATGATGCACTATTTTAATCATCTTACTGACCCCTTCCCATGATAACGTACTATAGTATTATTCACATCGCTCTATCCAATACTCCATCCAATAAAGATTGTTTCCAACGTATAAATGTAGAGCATCTCACTCTCGACCAACTATATGAAAAAATAACAATTGAATATCAATAATTATCTATCATTGGAAAAGTTTAATATCGTTGAGGGTGTTAACACTCCGTAATTTTCCTGACTGTGGGAGGAAAACCACGAAGGTAACCACAAACCAACTTTAGGATCAGAAGCTATCCCTTCCAACCCAGAGAAGGCTCTCTCTTTGTACTCAATCACTTAATGACTGGTTGTTTAGGCTTAATGGCTAGATTTTTAATGGATGAATGTTTTTAAGGTGTGGCAGAGCAGAGTGAAGTGTCCATTGGGAATGGAGTCAAGTTTAGCGCAATGAGAACTACTAGTGACTGGTTTTAGAGCTATCTAGGAAGCATAGGCAAGGTAGATGATGGAATTTCAGTCAAGATATCATTAAAATATGATATAAGGAGGATAAAAAAACTAACTACACTCAGACTATCAACTTGGATGAATTTGTTTTTAGAGGAAATTGGAGTACTTAACCATTTGATTTAGAGCATCATAACAAGATGAATTCCAAACCATTCAAATTCAATTAAATATTTGCAGGTTATAGTTGAAATGAAATAAAAACAAGAAAATATATACAGAAAGAACATAAAGAATAGGCACACATACTTCAGACCACCATCACAAGAATCTGTGCACTGATATTCTATTAAGTTTCATAAAATTACAAAGTTGCACAAAATTTTTTCTAACCCCCTTCATAACTTTCTTTTCTTCAATTTTATATTAAACATACATAATTTTGATATCCTAACAAAAAGGAAATATGTTCTAGTAATAATTACAAAAGTATTGTTAATACTTAGAAAACAAACCAACTTACTTGAATATTTGCGCTGGAAATCTTCAATAGAACGCTGGAGGGACAAGAGGTTCGTTCGCTAACCATAGTGGAGATAGAGATTCGATGCTAGATAATTGGATATAAATTTTCTTCCTTGAGATCTTCAACCAAAATATCTTCACAAGTATCCCAAGGAGATTTGATATTTCTAAAAATCGGGTAAAAATCATCTGCTTTGCTGGACTATAGGCTTCATGGTGAGCTGGACTATCCAAAAATAGTATTCAAGATTGAAATATGGAAGTAACTGGAATTCTTGACACATACTACCTCCATATCCCTTCAAATGCCAAAATTGATTCAAAATTTCCACCTGATAAAATTCTGGATAAGTATGGCTTCTTTACATAGTAAATCACTACTAGGCGATTTCATCGCGATTTATCCACAGTATGAAATAAAAGTGCTACTAAAACGCTTCGTAGCATTTTATTTAAGGCTTGGAAAAAGGATCGCTACAAAATTAATCTCCAACGCAACAAATTTTTCCTTCATCAATCTGACTTGTCAAGATATGAAAACAACGATTTAAGCTGATAGATTGAGGCCCTCCTTCTTTGAAGCTTTGACCTTCTTCCCTTTCTTGGACTTTACTTGTTTTTCTTTTGTCTTTGGAGTCTAGTCGACATTAATGATATGATCTTTAAGCTTAGTATTTTCAATCAATTTGTGCTTCAGTCTGAGCTTGTTTGAGGGTCTGGTATGCCGCCTTTGAACGTAAGGATCAGGGATAAACTTTACCCTTTTTGCTTTCTTTTTCTGAACACTGTTAACTTCCACAGGCTCGGTTTGTTTTACTACCTTCTCTGAAGACTGAGAAGACTCAGGAAGTATGAGTCTCCTTCTCCCTTTCTTATAAAAAAATAGAAGGAATTTCTGGAGTTGGCATTTCCACAACAAGGTTCATGATTTATTGGCTTTCATTCTACGTATTATTTCTTTTTTCCAACAGTCTAGGAAAAATCATAGTTTTTCCCTGTGTCTTATTAACATTGCTTTGTTCAATAATTCTAGGGTTTCAACCACAGTTGATGCTTGAGGCTCACTTGTGTCTTCGCACTTTCTTTTCCTCACATAAGTATTCTTACTGGGAATAATTGATCTAGGTTACCTGTCTTTTTCTTTAGACTATTTTTTCTGTGTCAATGTTAGCCTATGCCTTATGTTATTAATCACTAAGTCTAAATTGTCACTTATATTTGTATTATTTATTTAGGATATTAGTAATATATTCTCAAGTGATGACTAATGAGTTAGTTAAGATTTCCTAGTCTAGTTATCATGCATGATTTTAAGATCTAGAGTAAATTTCTTTATGAGATGACATCACCCATTGTACTATAGGGTTTGATAGTGAGCCTTTTCCGTCATCTTATTGTTCCTGTCTATATTTTATCAATTGGTCATTTTATTGTTCTTGTATATATTTTATCAATTAGTATTAGAACATTTTATCAATTCGCATCATAACATTTTATCAATTGGTATCAGAAATGATGATAATATCAGAGCTCTTATGGTATTAAGGCCTGGCAACATCTTGGTAGTTTTCCATGGAAGTTTTTCAATCTCAATTGATGGTGGTGGCGGTTATTCTCAACAGATTCGACTAGATGTTTGATACACTCGCGCTTCACGTGAAGGAGATAAGGACAAGGACAATGAATCTGATATTATAATTTTCTTGAAGGGAATCGAACTCGTGGTTGCAGAAAACTCAAGATCAATTGGACAGGATATTGAGGCTCGAACACCAAATCTTTTGGTCGTGAAGATGAACAAATGTTGTTGCGAAGATCATGGAGATGCATCATGCATTCAATTTATGAGGCCACATCCATCGTGACAGAGTCAAGGGAGAAGAGGATGTTCAGATTGTTGTTATAGAATGCATGGTGGATGCATTCCATTGGAAATTGGAAGACCTATAATTTCGATTGCTTGCAAAAGCCCACTAAAGAAATAGAATCTACTACGTGGAAAAAAAATCCTGCACCTGACACTCCATTTAAGTGAAATATCTTTCGCCTCAGCCTAGTGTATCGATTATAGTTGACTTAGCCTGGTGCTTGAAACCGCACAGATTCAACTCAGATCCATGGAGCATGAAAAAAAAAAAAACTCTAGCTATATCGATTATCCATCATTTTGCATGAATTTGAAACTACCTACACAGAGAACGTTCAGAAATTATAACTCTAAAGAGAATAGTGAAATGAGAAAAGATCCATGCAGCGCTATTCCGAGCCTCCAATAACAACGATTTGATATCCAACAGAGTGATTCGAGCCTCCAACAATTTGATCTGCTCTCTGCTGCTCCCACACACTGGTATTACTTGGAAATAATGGAGTAAGCGCCAGTGGTAACCACCAGTTATAAGCTTTAGTTGTGAGAGGCAGTTGTAGGCGTGTTAAGAGTCAGTTCTTAATTAAGAGTCTAGTTGTTTTTGGTTTGCATGTAACAGACTCGATAGAGTCTTTTCCTATATAAAGATGTAATCCATCTTCATTGAATAATACATAAGTGAGCATAGCCTCACTATGTTGTTTGTTTCACATAATTTATCTTGGTATCACAGCCACGGGGAGAGGGCCTGGGTAGCATGCAGAAATGTTTGTGGAGGGCGAGCCGTGAAGGTTATATTCTTTTTGCATGCGTGGAGGTTTTATTGATAAAATCGTGAAGTCACAGCGTGGATAGCATGGATAGCGTGAGAAGCGTGAGAAAGGAATCGATTGCAGCATGAGCATACCTCCTTGTTGGAAAGCGTACGAATCATCCAAGAGCTGGTTTAGTTGAAAAGGGCCGTGAGCAAATAGTGGAGTTTTTCCGTGAAGATCCTCCATTTCACGATTTGCGTGAGTTTAATTTGAGTTTAATTCAAATTTGGTATACACAGTTGAGCTACAAATCGTGAAGATCTATTTTTATTTGAAGTTTGCATGGTGAGTGGAGTTTTGAAACACATGCTTGGTGGTGAGTTTTGAATGCATGTGTGGTGAGTGAGCGTGAAGTTTGCATGCATAAGTGCTTTTTATTTTTTGAGAGTTTAAAAATAAGAAGTGCCACGACTTCTCTTATACATGCAAATAAGAAAAGGGAGTTATTCATTTTTTTATTATAATTAAAGTGGATGCATGCATGTGTATTAAAACAAAAAAGGGAGGTTTCTTTTAAGGAACCTTTTATATATATATAAAGTTATAAGTCTTTTAAATAGTGAAGTGGCTATTTAAAAAGTGGATATTTTGGATATTAAGATGCATGCATGATTTAAGATAAAGTGGATATTTTGGATATTAAGATAAAACTCGACGGAAAGTTGCATATCCTTGGTATTTCACTTGCAGAGAATATCTTGTAGTGATGACGAATCCGCTTGCGGAGACCTACCTCAACGAAGCCAACAAGTTAGATGGCTCAAATTTCATTAACTGGAAATTCAAGATGCAGACGCTCATGGAGGGCTATGGTGTCTGGAACATTGCAAAGGGAACTGAATTGAAACCTGATGCGGCTACAGGTGCGACAGTAGCACAGATCCAAGATTGGGAGAAGCGCGAAAACAAGGCAAAGGTATTGTTGTGCATGTCAGTTAAAGATAGCATAATTCCACATATTAGAGATGCTACAACTTCTGCTGCAACATAGACAACTCTTAAAGCATTGTATGAAACTAGCAACACTAATCGCATTTTGTTCTTGAAAACTAAATTGCTAGGCATTAAGATGGATGGAAATGAATCTGTTAGTTTATTTTTGAGTCGTATTAAAGAGGTGAAATACAAGCTAGTAAATATAGGGGAAACTGTTTCCAACACTGATCTAGTCACTATTACATTAAATGGTATGCTAGAAGATTATCATATGTTCATAACAGGTCTCGTAGCAAGGGAGAAACCTCCTACGTTTGAAGAACTAACAAGCATTTTGCCTCAAGAGGAAGAGAGGCGTGGGAATCTGAAGCCTTAGAGTAAAGATTTGGCACTGTGGTCAAATAATAGATCTGCGAGAGGGAGATTAGGAGTAAGAGGCAGAGGAGGCAGTTCATGGCAAAGAGGTGGTTCATGGCAGAGAGACAGTTCATCGCAGAGAAGACAATCTCCAAATCAAGGTATGCAATCTGACAGGAATGAGTATAAGGGTTGTTTTTATTGTGGTCGACCTGGACATATGGTTAAAGACTGTCATAAGAAGAAAAGTGATGAGGCTAGGAATAAACCTAGAACACATTCAAGTCATTATGCAGAAAAATATTCAAATCAATATTTCAGATTATTTATTGCTAGTGATGATATTGATGAGCCCCCGAACTTTGACTCATAGGATCTTAGGTTGTTTGTGTCTAACACTGCTTTATTTGCTGAAACGGATGATTCTGATGCCTGGTTTGTGGATTCCAGAGCATTAGTACATATGATTTGTAATAAAAGTTGGTATGCTAATTTTAAAGAAACACAGAATGGTGCCAACATATATCTTGGAGATGACCGCACTTATCAGATTAAGGGATATGGAGACATTCCTGTGACATTGGCGAATGGTTCTGTTCATCACATTCGCAATGTGGTGTATGTGCCAAGAATAAAGAAAAAATTGATCTCTGTGTCCACCATTACAGATCAAAACTTGAAGGTTGAATTCTTAAAAAATTATTGCATAGTGAAGGATCTATTGGACCACTTCCAAACTGTTGCAACGAGAGTCAGAGTAGGAGGTCTATACAAACTTGATGTTACTAGCAAAGCACATCATGCACTGACTTATGCAACTATGCCAACACATATTCTTTGGAATCAAAGGTATGGACACATCAATCATCCTGATTTATTGTTATTACAGAAAAATAATATGGTTGAAGGACTTCCCATGTTAAAGAATGAGAAGGTTGCTTATGATGGATGTGCATTAGGAAAGATGCACAAAGATGAATTCCCCTCTAATCCTGATAAGAAACAGAGAGATGTGTTAGATCTTGTGCATACTGATGTTTGTGGGCCTATGCAGACTAGGTCTTTAGGAGGTGCATTTTACTTTCTGTTATTTATTGATGATTGCACGAGATACAAATGGGTTTACTTCCTTAGAAGAAAAGTGATGTTTTCGAGTACTTTAAGGAATTCAAAACCATGGTGGAAAAGTAGACAGGAAAATCCATCAAAATCCTCCGTTCAGATCAAGGGGGAGAGTATAAATCATGGGACTTCAACAAATATTGCAAAGATAATGGAATAGTACATCAGTTTATAGTACCTCACACTCCACAACAAAACGAAGTCACTGAAAGGAAAAATAGAACTCTGGTAGAGTGTGCACGCAGTATGATGAAAGGTAAGAATCTCTCAAATGCATTTTGGGCTAAATCCATAAATACTACAGTTTATTTAAAGAATAGAAGTCCAACAAGGTGTCTTGATAATGTTACTCCTTTCGAGGCCTTGTATGGTTCCAAACCCGCAGTTCATAATTTGAAAGTATTTGGGTGTAAGGATTTTGCTCATATTCCAAAGGAGAATAGGAGGACATTGGATGCTAAATCCATTAAATGTATTTTCATTGGGTACTGTTATGAATTTAAAGCATACAAACTGTTTGATCCTGCTACTCACAAAGTATTTTCAAGCAGAGATGTACTTTTCCATGAGCAGGAAGCATGAAATCATGACGACAACAATCATGAGGAATGGCAGAGACTTCTTGATGAAGGAGTTAAAGAAGAGAAGCAACAACAACAACCCACACAACAACATCCATCACCGCAACGACAACAACAGTAGCAAGAAGGACTCAGTGATATGGACAATTCAAGCAGTCACAGTTCACCTACAGGTGAAGACAGATCTTCACAAAGTGGGGAGGAAGATAATCAATTGAGAAGATATTCAAGACAAATTCGGCTTCCTGAGAGGTATAAAGACTATGCCCTAATGAGTAGCATTTCAAATATCATAGAAACCATGAGTTTTGATGAAGCTAATGAACATGATGAATGGTAAAATGCAATGGAGGAAGAATATGAATCTATAATGAAAAACAATACTTGGGAGTTGACTGAATTGCCTAAACATAAGAAGCCCATTGGATGTAAATGGATATACAAACCCAAGTTTAAATCATATGGTAGTATAGATAAGTATAAGGCTAGATTGGTGGCAAAGGGGTATTCACAAACATAAGGTATTGACTATGTTGAAACATTTGCACCAGTAGCTGAAATGAATACTATCAGAATGTTAATTTCTTTAGCTACAAAGTACCATTGGAAGCTGCATCGGTTAGATGTTAAATCTACATTTTTGAATGGTGAGTTAAAGGAAGAGGTTTACCTTACTCAACCTGAAGGGTTTGTTGAAAAGGGTCAAGAACACTTAGTGTGTAAGTTAAAGAAAGGTTGTATGGACTAAAACATGCACCTAGGTCATGGTATGAGAAGATAGACTCTTTCTTTCTTCAACAGAGTTTTATGAGGAGAAAATGTGATCCAAATCTGTATACCAAATTTGATGAACATGGGTATATAGTATTGATTTCATTATATGTTTATGATTTAATAATTACAGGAAATGCAGAGAAGTTAATTGATGAAATCAAGGAGCAATTATCAAAGGTATTTGAAATGAAAGATCTTGGTGAGTTACATTACTGCCTAGGTCTTGAAGTTTGGAGAAATGCAGGCCAAACTTTT
>ML777495.1:1211652-1243213 GCA_009831015.1 Picea engelmannii
ATCTTGGTGAGTTACATTACTGCCTAGGTCTTGAAGTTTGGAGAAATGCAGGCCAAACTTTTGTTTGTTAGAGTAAGTATATCAGAGAAATACTTAAGAGATTTAAAATGGATCAGTGTAAGTCTTCTACTGTTCCCATGCAGCAGAATATGAAACTTTCTTGTGATGATGGTTCGAAGGAGGTGAATGGCACTATGTATAGACAAATGGTGGGTAGTCTGAATTATCTCACCACAACCAGATCTGATATTTCATATTATGTGAGTGTGTTAAGTCAGTTCATGGCGAAACCTCATGAAATCCATTGGAATGCAGCAAAGGCAGTACTCAGGTATCTAAAAGGTACACTTGATTATGGTATTAAATATACCAATGCATCTGATGTTGAGTTGATAGGTTATTCAGATTCTGATTGGGCTGGCAATCTGGATGATCGAAGATCAACCACTGGATATGCGTTCAGCATTGGATCCGGGGTTGTTTCATGGAGCAGTAAAAAAACAACCTACTGTATCTTTGTCTTCTACCGAAGCAAAATATAAAGCCTTGTGTGCAACAACTTGTGAAGCTATTTGGTTAAGAAGAGTTCTTCAAGATGTTGGAGAAGAACGAAAGGAACCTATGATGATAAGATTTGATAATCAAAGTTCAATCAATATTGCGAAGAATCTGATTTTTCATGCAAGGACAAAGCATGTTGAAGCTCAGTATCATTTTGTTCGAGAAAAGTTGCAGTCAAATAAAACAACTCTTGTGTATTGTAATACTAGTGAAAATGTTGCTGATCTTTTCACTAAGCCTCTTGGAAATATTAAGTTTGAACTGTTTAGGGAGATGTTAGGTGTAGAAGTCAATCCATTCTCCATTAAGGGGGAGACTTAATATTAACCACTATGGTTTATAGGATGAGTAATCATGCTTCTCTATATGCACATGCGTTTCATTCCATTTTGGGCTTATGAAGATATGGATTTTATTACTCTTACCACAATGGCCCGCACCTGGAAATCATTGTACCCGGCGCGTGTTACTATTTTTCTGATAAATGCATTTGCATTTCCAGATAAGATCGCTATGGATGCATTCAAATTCATTTTGCCCAATTCTCGCAACATTATGGATTTTTTTGCAGGTTTTATAAGTCCTGATCTGAAGCAAATCACTCATTTTACTTTACATGGACGTTCCTAGGGTTTCAATCTTGTATCATTGCTAAATCTGCATGTTTTAAAATATGATGACAATGAATAACTGCCCTACATATGATGTAAATCTCTTCTTTCAGTTTGAATTTTGAAAACATCAACTACATCGATAATTTCTTCACTACTTTGAATAAAGTTTCGACCAAGCACACAAACTATCCCATCGTATCCCTGGTTTGTCAAGGTCACTGGGACTTGGAATGATTCCATCAAATTCATCCCTGGCTTGCACCTTACTCATGTTGTCGAGTCGTTATGGCTAGTGCGCGTTTTTGGATGCGGAAGTCAACTCTCTTGGCTGCATTAAGGCAACATGATATCTTGCGGTAGGGGTGGTTGAACCTGAGTTTGACCACTAAAATTCTTTGATTTCACCACTTTACCACAAACAATATTTTAATGCAAAGATTGCTCTGTCATCATTTTCCTCTTATCTGCTTTTAATTTGGTATCGTACAAAACACCTTCTCTTACACACATAGGAGGGCTTTGTACTTACTGGGGCTTGAATTTGAATCTATGTTATTTGCATGAATACACCCCTAGCCCAACTAATAAGCTACACACCTGGCCCATCCAGTAAGTTAGGCAACCATATTAAGATATATTTGTCTGATAAGGATAGCAAGGATAGCAGAAAAGATAAATCCAATATAAATAAAATGATTTTTAGTCCATAACTAACTACTCTTCCTATCAGTGTTAATATTTACATTAATGTTACAAGTAACTCAACCACAAAGGATTAAGTGTCCAACATTCCTCTTTAATTTGAAGGGGTGTGTGTGAGTCTAATCATCATTCTGAACTTGTCAATTTTTTCTCTTACAATTTGCTCATTTGTGGAACAATGTCTCAAATGAATAGTCTTGGTCTCTGCACGATATCGAACCAATTTATACTTTGTCTCGGTCTCTGCATGATATCTAACCAGTTTATACTTTGTGTTGATGTGCTTAGTTCGATCATGGAATCTAGAATTCTTGGCCAACTTGATTGCAGTTGTTGTGAAATCTGTTGGCACTAATTGTTTGTGTGATCTCTAGGAGACAGTTGTTGATCCAAGGCTCATGAGATAACTGAAGTTGATACTCCATTTTCCCTATCCCATCAAAATATGAATCAAAATATCTAAAGTCATCCACCTTAGAGTACCTGAGTCCAAAATATTGAGTCCCTTTCAAGTATTTTAGAACTCTTTTTGCAACAGACCAATGTCCTTCACAAGGATTTTGCATGAACCTGGGAAGAATCCCAACAACAAATGAAATGTCTAGTGGTAGTAATATAGATAAGTCTTCCTACAAGCTATCAATACTTAGTTGCATTCTCAAATTCATTCCCTTCTTTTGATGCGAGTTTCAAATTCTGTTTCATTGGAGTAGAAATAGGATTGCACTAAGCTATGTCAAACTTGTTCAACAATTCTCCAATGTACTTCCTCTGGGAGATGAATATGTACTTTGGATTTTGTATCACTTCAATTCCCAAATAGTAGTAAAGATGTCCCAAATCTATCATCTCGAAGCCTTTCTTCAACTCTTTCTTTATGGATGTAATGGGTTGACTTTTCATACCAGGCTTCGATGTTGTTTCAAGCCATATAAGGATTTGATGAGTTTGCGTACATTATGTTCTTGTCCCTTCACATCAAAGCCTTATGGTTGAAACATTAACACATTCTCTTTCAAGTCTCCATTCAAGAAAGCAGTCTTCACATCCATTTGATGAATTTTCCATCCATTTTGTCTGCCATGGAAAATAGAGTGTGGAGGGTATCCCATTTTGTTGTGGGGGAAAAAGTCTCATCATAATCAACTCCTTCTTTCTATTGAAATCTTTTTTCCACGAGCCTTGTTTTGTGCTTGTCAAGTGAGTTGTCTAATCTATAATTGTTCTTGAATACCCACTTGCAATCGGTTTAGTTCCATGTGGAGGATCTGTTGATATTATGGTAGATGCGAGAGGTATTAACCTCCATGTGTAACCCTGACAACAATAGAATATTCCAGAAAGCAAGAAGAAACCCTAAAGCCTTGGACAAGGGGAAAAAGTCTCCTCATAATCAAATCCTTCTTTCTATTGAAATCCTTTTTCCACGAGCCTTGTTTTGTGCTTGTCAAGTGAGTTGTCTAATCTATACTTGTTCTTGAATACCCACTTGCAATCGATTTAGTTCCATGTGGAGGATCTATTGATATTATGGTAGCTGCAGGAGGTATTAACCTCCATGTGTAACCCTGACAACAATAGAATATTTCGAAAAGCAAGAAGAAACCCTAAATCCTTGGACATAACCCTAGAAGACAAGTCGGCTAAATAAAATAATTAATTTGTTCGATGGGATTTCTGTGGTGAGGGTTTTCAGTTATGTTCGGAAAAACCACACTGTTGTTGATGGATTGTCGACGTTTCAGATCCATATCAGGATCCATCTTCGGGACAAGGAGCATGGATTAATATTAAAAAGAGATGCTTCATATAAATGCTAATTGGAGAGAGGAGATTTTAAATGTCGGTTGGAAATAACCCTAATTCAATATTAATTAATTAAGTTTATTCATAATTTTTATTTTTTCAGTTTATTATTTTTATTTATTTCTCTAGGTTTTTAATTTAATTTGAAATTTTCAATTCATTTGACAAATTTTATTGTTGTTATTAATTTTAAGAGCTTTTAAAGTTTTCTAAAGAGATTTTAAAGTTTTTTAATTTTTAATTTTTTATTGAGAGTATTCTAATGATGTTTTTCAATTATTTTTATTTAATAAAGTTTTTGTTTATAAAGATTGAATTTGAGGATTAAATTAAATTGTTTAAGTGTTATAGTATTTAAGAATGCTTAATCTTGTGTTAGAAAAAAAAAATTATTTTAAGATTTATTAAATTCAATTTGTTTTTTTATTTTTTATTTTTTAAATTAGGGTTTTCCTAAAGTTAATTAATTTTTATTCATTTTTATTAAGGGGAGCCAGATTTCATTCAGTTCTAGGTTACTATCTCTATTAAGGTTGTTTGGATTTATTTGAATTTCAATTGCTTCCCTAATGCGACATTTAAATAGGTGATCCTCGTTTGCCAGAATCTTTGTCTCTTCAAGGCATACATGGTGTTTTGTTTTCAGGGAGTGTTCTGCTAAAGCTGAGGTACGAATGCACTCATTCTTTATGTTGGCTCCATGTTCTTTAATTATAACTTGAAAGGAGTGCCCCGTTTCACCGATGTAGCACCTACCGCATGATTAATATTGAGTCTTTAGCCTCCAGAAAGAGAAGTCGAACCAGACAACTAAGAAAGAGAAATATAAATATAGGATGCCAGAGCTCATTTGTACAGACGCAACTCGCAACTGCAGAAATTCAGTAAGTGCACAAGTCTGGAGAGTAGTTGCAGCTGTAGCTACTGCAACTAGTATTTTCGGTTTTAGGCTTGGACTTTCTCTTGGTTATGGTTTGTACTTTCTGATTGGTATGCTAGCTCTGGAGAGTGGTACGCTACCTTGATTGGCTTTTGGACCTAGGGTTTGCTTCCAGAATTATTCTCTCTGTCAAGGTTAAGGTGTTCGAGGGTGGCTTCAGCCTATGGTTGGGTGACAATATCTCTATATTGTCTATGGTTAAACAAGAACACCTATTATTTCTAACAGGTTATGGGCCCACACTATCTTCATATAGTCTAACCGCTGGAAGATATATTGGTCGGAGGATTTGCTCAGTTACAATTGTAGTTGCAGTCAAAGTTTTTGCTGCAACAACGAAACCCTAAGCCTCGTGTTGAGGCACAGGTGAATATATTGACCTAATTTCTGGATAGCCTAGTGCGCCCTAACCTAGCGCACCTCCTGGTATTCTCAACAAGCTAAGACGTCAAGATTGGTCAAAGTCAAAGGTTGACCAAGTAAAAAAAGTCACGACTTACTCTATGAAGTCAGAAAATAAGTTAGAAAGGGCTTCTAACTTCAGAGAATGGAATAAAAGGATTGACCTCATCCTTGCCAAGAATAAAGTGTTGGATATCGTGAAAGGAAAGATTGCAGAACCACAATTTGAAGAAGGAAAAGAGAAGGAACCTCAAAACGTTGTAGTTATGGAGAAGTTCAAGGACAATGACATCAATTCCATGAGTATGTTAGTGGACTCTGTAAAAGACCACTTGATACCCTACATCTCTCATCTTGACTCATCTAAGAAGATGTATGATGCCCTAACTAATCTCTTCTAAGTTAGAAACATTGGACAAGTAATGAGTCTAAAGAATGAGCTTCGTGACATGAAAATGAATAATGATGATCTCTCAGTTAAGAGATCAACTACAAGATATTGAAGAAATCATTTCAAGGAACTGGTAAATATAGTATTCAAAAGCCTTCCCAAGACATGGGATGCATTTGCCACAAGCATGAACACAAGAAAGGAATATCTCACATTTGAAGAACTTTGGACTTCTTTTGCACAAGAAGAATCAAGGATTAGCACAAAAGAGAAATCCCAAAATAAATACGATGATCAAGCCTTCATAACAAAAATTCAAGAATTTCAGGAATAAGAGGAAGTCCAGCCTCAGGAAGAACATATACGAAGCATTAGTTGTCGAAGAAAGGGAACCCTCAAAGAAGGCCAAGTAGGATAAAACAAACTTCTTCTTCTAAGAAAAGGTAACAAAATTCTTCATAGTTCTTGTACATACAAGTTTACATAGTTTATGTACATATCTTGCATATCTATTTCTTAGAAGATAAGATGTTCAAGTGAAACAATACCTATAGAATAATAACAATATAAGGATTGGTATCACGATGACTACAAGTCAAGCAATACACATGAAAATATGAAGTACATTGACAATCCTTGGTAACAATTCCTGTGGAAGCTATTACATAAGTAACAACTGCAAGATAAGCCGAAATCAGAATCGAACTTGAAGAAACCTAGAAGAAGTCAAAACAAAAATTAGTTAACAATCAAGAGGAAATTAGAAAAAGACTTGTGACACTTTGCAGAAGACAATAAGGATGAAGACGGAAGCATGGACTCTCTTAGATGGAGGGAGATGATTACATAATTCCAAAAGAAGAGCATGCATTCATGCATGAAGAAAGGATTAGGAGGGAGCTAATCCTAAATGATATGATTCATTGAGGATTATGAAGTATCTGTTCATGTTCCAATTGAAAGTAGCATCCATGATAAGCAACATGTGTTTAGTTTGACTCTAGAAGAAGTCTTCTTCGAAAAGAAGCCTTAAACTATCCTTGGTTGTCCATCTACATACATGATCCTATGATGAAAGGAAGACATTGGAATCTTCAGGGTATATAGAAGACCCCATAGCTAAATATAGACATGAGGAATGTAACACACCCATGATGGGGCATAATTTTTTTTGTTTTTCTTAAAGGGTAGATTCTCCATCGATAGTTTCTAATTTGGAAGGTTGGGGAACCAGTCTGACCTCCCGGTCAAGGATCTTCGATTCTAGAGCCAAATGACTCTCTGAGACCTTGACGGTTTCATTCTATAATTAGACACAGACCCTTTTGACTTCCTAGTGCAGGTCTAAAGGTACCCGCAACCCTCCTCTTCGCGCTTGCGAAATATCAGAGTCTAGGCGCTAGCTCCTTTTCTAATAAGCGCCTTCCTTGATATGACCTTGGGCGATGGCCTTATGTAACCATGCGATTGCATGCGCGACCAAGGGTGGTTTGAAACCAAACTACTTTTTCCCCCGCAATTCAGCTTGAGCCTCCACATTTCCTTTCTCCAAAACCGTGGTCTGGATTGCGGCCCGCCCTCAACTTTTTAAAATTCGTGCACCTTCAGTCCTTGCAATGAAAAGGGACTGTCAATTTCATGACCTTGACAATGTTTCTTAACTTGATGGCTTAGATCTATCCTTTCTGAATCTACAGATCAGATCTAACCTTTCTAAATCAACAACTGTGATTTATTTCGTGATTCGGGTTTCGGGAGTTTCAACTCTCAACCCTTACCTTCTCCCATAGTGACAGATCTCCTGCCACACGTCCTCTTTAATCAACGGCCTTGATCACTTTGTGATTCCGAACTTTGGGAGTCTTAATTATCAACTTTTAATTCCCCTCAAAGTATGTGGATTTATGCCACATGTCCACTTGAATCGGACGATTGAGGCTTACTTCGGGTATTCACCCAAAATCCACAGATTCATGCCACGTCCCCCTTAATTTGGTGGCTATAAATTACCTTGGGACTTTACCCGGAGTCCATAGATTTACACCACGTTTCTTCTATATCAGACGATCCATATTAACTTCGGGTCTTCAGAGTTCGACAGTCTCAATTTTCAACTGAAAACCTAGTGTGATTCACCTAGAGACACCTATCTATCGACACGTACCTCTCCTGACGATCAACGACCATGATCTACTTCGGGTCTTTAGATATTTTCAACCAAGACCAGATCAATGACCTTCAGCCCCCTTCTCGATTAATGGTTGAGATTCCACTTCAGGACTCCAATGCTCTCACCCTCTACTTTCCTCCAGAGTATTTCATACCCGGAGTTCTATATCTGGCGGTGCGCTTCCAGCTTAAATCGACGGATTTCATCGCTTCGGGACTTCGGCCTTCAGACATCTCAAACTTCAAATCTTCCTTGCTTTGTTTCCTTTGGAAAGTTCTATCTGAAGTTTGTGATCTGATGGCATGTGTCCTCCTTTAGATTGAAGGTGCCCAACTGCTTCGGCTATTCAGGCTTCAACGATTTCAAACTCTTATCCATCGCGTTCTCCCGGAGTGTTTTCACCCGGAGTTCATGATCGGTCACCGCGTGCCCTCTTGATCTGATGATCTAGATTCTCTTCAGGTCTTCGGGTTTCTTTCACCGAAAGACAACAAATCTCTACCACGTGTCCCTTTCGATCTGACGATTGAGATTCACTTCGGCTCTCCGACTCTTCGGGATTCACAAATTTCAACTCTTGATTGAAATTCTTGAAGTGATTTCTCTGAAGTTACTGATCTGCTGAAACGTGTCTCCTGGTGATCAATGATCAATATCTACTTTTGTTCTTCGACAATTCTTCTCTCTCCTTGACCACAAGCTCTCACTTAGGAGTTGTAGATTTTGCGCCACTTGTCCCTCTTGGCTATAAACGGTCCCAATTCACTTCGGGACTTTGGGACCTTGGCCATTCAACCCTCCCATGCACACAAACGTTAAAACTCATGCACTTTACCTTAGATCGGGTGACTAACATCCCTTTGCACTTAGATCTGACAGTTAGGATCTGTTCCTTCCCAACGCTTCTCCTCTGCTTCCCTAGATGTTGATCTAACGGTCCAGGCTTCTCCCCGCAACCGATATGACGACTGTTGTCGCTCCTCCTCCTGATATTTGACTTCTTCCAACTTGGAAGAGTTTGGTATATGTTCAAAGGCCTCAACCTTCATTCCTCCTGCGAGTCTGACTATCTTGGGTCCTATCTTCAATCTTGAAAACATTATCTCTTTTGAGTTTTTCTATTTTCTCAGACCGACGATACTAAGGGACTCCGTTACTTCATGGATTTCCAAAAGGGATCACAACCACCCATCTTGCAAATATTCAGGGTCTGGCAGTCATGATCTGACCAATACCGAGGTGTATGTTAATCGACGGTTCACAACAATTGTGAAGTCCCAACGTGTGTGCTCTTTATCATAGAGCTTCAACCTTCGCAATTTGGAAGTACTCGCTCGAATCTAGTCTAATCCTAGTCATTGGTATTCCATCCCCAATGAGATCAGTGACGTGGGTTGTTTGCGAGCCATGAACTAGCAGGTTCGCTAAATTCACCTTCACACTCTGTAATGATTCCCAACCTTCGATTAAATCGAGCGGCTGGTGTTTGATTCAGTAACTCCAGTGATTATTTGAGTCGATCTAACGATCGAGATGGCCTCTCCTCCTGTTAAACGGTTTGCATCCATCTCTGCTATCAGATTCTTAAGTCATGGGTAGTTCTAGTGACTTGACTATCGTCTACCTCCTAGATTTGATGGTCGGGATGGTTCCTGGGAATCCTTAGACCTAAGGCTTAGAGTTAACTTCGGGACTTTAGGACTTCAGATATTTTACCTCCCTTACGACAAACTTGCTCAGTTTCCCGAACTTGCAAAGTCCGAATGACTCCAAGGGTTAACTCCCATGCTCTTTCCCATATCCAACGATCACAACAGACCGTGGCTTCTTCCGAACAAATTTCGTATGTTCATCTTCCAAACAAGGGACCTTGCCTTTTGATACTTCAACCTTGCTTTTCTTCATGAGCTTCGTCATCTCTGAAAGGCTTAAGATATTTTTCTCTCTTTCTCTTGAATTTAACGTTTGGAAGAATCCTTTCGTGCACCCCTTACGCTCATTCTTCAACTCTATAACTTAAGTGGTTCTCGGTCTTTGCATACCTCGCAGAGAGCCTGTGCATGCGTGCACTATATCTCCTGAGCTTTAACAGAATCCTTCCTCTAAGGGACTTAAAATGACTAAGAGTTTCGACATGCATATGTGAAACTGTAACCAAGTTCGACGAACTCACAATTCGTGGATCTAGCTTAAGCCACCACAGGGCGCAAGCATTTATGAATACAAAACATGTCCAATCCCCACTTTCTTAAATACACAATTTAAACAAGAATAAAAATATACAGTATAACCATTAAACAGACATACACATCCCTGGGTCATTCACAGTATATCCCATTTCATTAAATAATTACAGCTTAACTTCATAGGGTATGAGAATACTTATCTATTACAAGTTGCATCCGACCAATTGACTGTGGGTGTGTGCCTTTCCACCAAACCATAGGCTCAGAGGCATTCATTCGTATCACTCTGGTCACCCCCATACCAAGCCATGATATCACTAGGGAATTTATGCCATATCTTAGAGAAACTCTCTCTGTCACAACGACCCTGTGAGGTTTGTCAGATGCTTCCTCAGCATCAAGCTTGTGTTCGGTTCCTTTAGTCCATGTTCTTGACACTTCCTTTGGGTTCACACATCTCCCTTATGAGCTTGTGCTTTCGTCCCCTCGTATCTCCTCTCTTGTTGTGTCTATATGTATCTTACCTTCCCTCCTCTGGAAGGTTTCCGACCTGTCCTGTTCCTTCTGTCAGAAGGAAGCTCGGGTCTGCAGGTCTTTGTGGTACTTCGAGCTGACATCCTGCAACTAGGCCTTTCTTCCATTCATGGGGGTGGTTGATGATTCAACCACTGGTCCTTTCTTTATTAATTGATTTCTTTCCTATAGAGATATCATGGCTCGTACTTCAAGGATTCATCCCCCAACAGTCAGTTATGGCCATTTTAACAATAATACATTTACATTGTCCACATGCCTTAGCATGGTAATCCTATTTTATAATTAATTACAAGATGGGGGAAATAGGGGTGTTACAATTCTCTCCCCCTTAAAGGAACATCGTCCTTGGTGTTCTTTCTAAAAAACACATGTCATGCCTTTCTCATTCAGTTGTTTCAGAAATATTGATCCTTCTTCCTCGGTTAGGTCCTCTTTTAGACCTTTAATCTTGGTCACTTGCTTTCAATAATTCTTGGACAACAAGCACATTAATCATAGTCTTATGAGAAAACATTGCATAAAATTTCTAGGAAAATTTCATAATCTTAGAACAATAATTGTCTAGGCAGTTTGTGGATTTCTATCCACATGGTTGTTTTTTAATCCAGGGTCATTATTTTTCCTTGACATACCCATTGGGTGCATCATCCCCATCAATATTTTACAAGAACTATCAAGGTTTCATCTTCCTTGCGATCACTCACCCTCCAGGTCCAAGCTCAGGCATCCCCTTCTCTGCTATACAGTCCCTCGGGTGATCCATCTTGCCTTGCCAAGGTTTTATTGCACAAGAAGAACTACCCATCATGTGCATGATCCCAATAGTTTACAATAACTATCATGGTCTCCTCTTCTTTGCGGTCACTCACCCTCCAGGCCTAGGCTCAAGCATCACCTTCCATGCTATACAATCTCTCGGGTGATCCATCTTGCCTTGCCAAAGTTTTCTCACATAGGAAGAATTCTAGAGACTTTATCAAGTCTTACAGTCGAGGCGTCCCTCAGACTTGCTCTGGCGAGGTGTCCCTCCAGCTTGTGTTACCTCAACACAACATATTCTAGGTGATCATGGCTTACACGGGGTTCTCATGGCTCGACAGTAGCCATTTTTCATCCTTTTACAGCTTGACAGCCTTCCGGCCTAGCTAAAGTTAGGGAAGAAAGTTACTCTCCTTCTCCTAGCACCATAATAGATAGGGATACAGGTTACTCTCCTTCTCCCGGTACCATAATATATAGGGATGAAGGTTACTCTCCTTCTCCTGGTACCATAATAGATAGGAACGAAGGTTACTCTCCTTTTCCCGATACCGTAATAGATAGTGACAAAGGTTACTCTCCTTCTCCTAGTACCGTAATAGATAGGGATGAAGGTTAATCTCCTTCTCCCTATATCGTAATATATAGGGACAAAGGTTACTCTCCTTCTCCCAATAATTCATTCTTTACATAGCCAAACAAACTGTTAGTCTCTATTTCATGCGATCAGATTATACTCTTTCCCACAGTTCTCCCTCGAACCCGATAGTTGAGTCTCTCGTCTCTATACTCTTCACAGATCTTTTCCTTTCACCTGTATCATAAGTATACATAAATTCATGAGACATAATCATAAATTTTTAAATTCAGAATTTCCTTGTAAATTTGTCACCTACAGATTTCCAATTCCATATTTGTTCCGCACAGGAACCAAATTCATAATTATGGGACTTTCCTTCCCATAGTGGTTTGGCTCACCAGGAAATTGGTCTTCCTCATGGGCTTACAACACTGCCATATCCAAGACCCTTTTGCTTCCTGCAATTCATTCTTTACACAACCAAACAAACTGTTAGTCTCTCATGCATCCAGGTATATATATCTATATTCAAAACCATGCATACTAATAGTTCATCACATCTACATAAACATAAAAAGGGAATCCCATTCCTTGCCTATGCCTCATTTCAACATACCAACCCTTTCAAAATGTAATTCAACATTTCAAAGGATTTTAACAAATGTGCCAATTATTCATGGCCACATTCATACCCAATGCACTCTTGGATTGTTTTCAAGTTCGTCACACTTTATGACTGGTTCTTGGCCATGGTGTGTTGGAATTTAACCAACCATTTCCTCATATGGCTTATTCATTTTTTTTCATTCTTATAGTAGGACCATATTGCCTGTTATAGGCCGATCACGATCCCAAATCAGCACACATGAACTCAAAAGTTTCACATGAATTCCTTTAAGCATTCCTTGATTGGTCAATTCATTCATGACATATTAGTTCATGAATTCTTCCAAGGGTTACAAACAGTGTTTACTACCAGAGGTTCATACCTCCATCAATTAGGTTCTCCTTCTTGAATCATACCTTACTCGGGTACCCAAGGCATACAACTACCTTTCAAAAGTTCATTCATAACACTAAGACAATAAAATATTTTAGAAGGGGTTCTTACCAAATCCCTTCATACCTTGTGCCACATAGGCACAAATATCTTTATACCGGTTCTTGGCTTCTAGCACCCTCTTTCTGATTTTTACCTCATCAATGGTGCTTTATGGGGACTTTTACAACCCTGTCAACAATCTTTCAACCACATTCTTCTCCTGGTCATCCTCTGGTTGAGGTTTCCCTTTCATTCGCAACTGTCTTCCTCAATAGCTCCAATTCCTTTTTATACATAGCATGCATCATCATAGTCACAATTACATTAGTTTTAATATTAAACCAAATGCATGTATCATAACATTCGAATTCATAAAACATCTTCAAAATGTCCGAGCATATCTTTATGCACTTCATCACATTATCCTCAAATGTTTCCGCAAGTGAAACACAAACATATTTCAATTGTATCTTTAGAAATACAATCCTTATCACTATGGTGTCAAAACCTTTTTACTTTCATTAGCATACTGGATCTATCATCCAAGAGAAAACATAATACTCAACAAGGAAAGAATTGAGGACTCTCCCCTTCTTCCAACTCTTTCTACACCGCCTGGGACTTTTTATCCCAGTCGAGTTATCTCTAAGGCCTCACTACCTTTTCTTAATGATAGATTCAACCAAGCCTATTTAGTTAAACATACTCATTTATTCATTTAATCATACTCAGGGGTTTTACTTGCCTTTTACCAACTATACTGGTTTCCACAACTGCTCTTTTAATCCTACGACTCCATTAAACAATTTAGGGTTCTTAGGGTGAGGAAAATGTTCCTCCTTTTCTCCCCCTTTACTTCTGCAATCTACTTCTTATTGTGATCTTTCTTCTCTTTTCCTAAGCAACCCTAGGTTAGGCTCATCCTAACTCTTAGGATACATCAACATGCTTTAATAGACAAATATTTTTTCCATAATGAATCATGAATCTGTGTATCCTGCATGTTACCATTCGGTTATCAGAATGGTCAAGATTCATTATTAGTCTTCTATTCATTACATGATGTTTTTCAAAATATTTTTTCCATAATGAATCATGAACCTGTGCATCCTGCATGTTACCATTCAGTTATCAGAATGGCCAAGATTCATTATTAGTTTTCTATTCATTACATGATGTTTTTCAAAATATTTTTTCCATAATGAATCATGAACCTATGCATCCTGCATGTTACCATTCGGTTATCAGAATGGTCAATATTCATTATTAGTCTTCTATTCATTACCAATTCGATGGTTATTGTCACTCCTCCTCTTGAGCTTTTGACTTCTTCCGATTTGGAAGATTTTGGTAGATTTTCAAAGGCCTCAACCTTCGTTCCTCCTGCGAGTCCGGCTATCTTGGGTTTCGTCTTCTCTCTTGAAAACATTATCTCTTCTGAGCTTTTCGATTCTCTCAGACCGATGGTAGTAGGGGACTCTGTTACTCCACGTATTTCTAGAAGGGCCCACGACCACCCATCTCACAACTATTCAGGGTCTAGTAGTCATGATCCGACCGATACTAAGGTGTCTGCCGATCAATAGTTCACAACAATTGCAGGGTTCCAACGTGTGTGCTCTTTATCAGAGAGCTCAACCTATGCAATCTGGAAGTACTCGCTTGAATCTAGTCTAATCCTAGTCGTTGATCTTCCATCCCCAAAAAGATCAACAATGTGGGTTGATTGTAGGCCGTGAACTAGCAGGTCTGCTAAATTCACCTTAGCACTCCGCAATGATTCCCAACCGTCGATTAAATCGAGTGGATGGTGTTTGATTCGGTAAATCTGGTGAGTATTTGAGTCGATTTGATGATCGGGATGTCCTCTCCTCTCGTTAAACAGTTCGCGTCCATCTTCGCTATTAGATTCTTAAGTCATGGGTAGTTCTGGTGACTTGAATATCGTCTACCTCCTAGATCTGACGGTCGGGACGGTTCCAGGGCATCCTGAGATCTAAGGGTCAGGTTAACTTTGGGACTTCGGGGATTTTACCTCCCTTACAATGAACTTTCTCAATTCTCCGAACTCGTGAAGTGTGAATGACTCCAAGGGTTAACCCCCACGCTCTTTCCCATATCCAACGGTCATAACAAACTATGGCTTCTTTCGAATAGATTTTTTCCATTTTTGTTTCAAACAAGGGACCTTCCCTTTCGATAATTCAACCTCGTTGTTCTTCCTGAGCTTCGTTAGCTTTGAAAGGCGTAAGATCTTTTGCGCTCTTTCTCTTGAAATTAACGCTTGGAATAATCCTTCCATGCACCCCTTATGCTCATTCTTCAAATCCAGAACTTAAGTGGTTCTTGGTCTCTGCCTGCCTTGCAAAGAGCCTGTGCATGACTAGGAGTGTCGACATGCGTACGTGAAACTGTGCCCAAGGTCGAAGAACTCATAGTTTGTGGATCTAGATTAAGCCACCACATGGTGCAAACATTTACGAATACAAAAAATTTCCAATCCATACTTGCTTAAATAAACAATTCAAACAAGAATAAAGAGATACAGTATAACCATTAAGAAGACATACACATCCCTGGGTCATTCAAAGTATATCCCATTTCATTACATAATTGCAGCTTAATTTAATAGGGTATGGGAATACTTATCTATTACAAGTTGCATCCAACTAAATGACTGTGGGTGTGTGCCTTTCCACCCAACCATAGGCTCAGAGGCATTCATTCTTAGCACTATGGCCACCCCTGTTCCAAGCCATGATATCACTAGGGAATTTACGCCATCTCTCATAGAAACTCTCTTTGTCACAACAACCCTATGAGGTTTATTAGATGCTTCCTCAACATCAAGCTCGCATTCGGGTCCTTTAGGCCATGTTCTCTGTTAGCACTCCATAAATATATTTGGCTGATGAACAGATGACGAAGATAAATTTTTCAACCAACTTTGAAACTCAAAACTAGCCTTTCGGATATGGAGAGGGCTCTCTCAGAAATGGCACGGTCTCCGTGCGGGATATGGCTTTATGAATGATGGCTAGATTTTAAAACTGGTGATGAAATGCTTTTGGTTATATTGGTGCAAGTAAATAAAACTCGAGCTATGGGGTCGGTCTGAGGAAAAGGCTAGGCGAGCAACAACCTTCAGTGTTAATCGTAAAGTGTGGCGGAAGAAAAACAAAGGGAGCAAACTCAAGAGCGCCGCTATGGACAAATTGGGAGTTAGCTTGAGAAGAAAATGCTTTGTCTAAGTGGCACGAACAAGGGGCACAGTACAACGAATCCACAGGTTCGAAAATGCATTCCAAAATAGACGATTTGAGATATGAAATTAAAGATAACAAGAAGGAACATACGCAGAGAAAGAAACACAATACATCCAACTATCGCAACTAGAAGCTTTACATCAAAACATAAGACCTTTGCATTAAGTTTAAGTAAAAAACACTCACACTTCTTACAATAGCATTTGTTTCTTAAAATTGCCAACCAACCCTGGTTACATCAGAAAGATGAAATATATAAACCAGGGTGCCGCTTAGGCTTCCCTCTATTCTAACTACTAACTCTAGACTAGGAAAAAATCGTGCCACATGCGCAAGAAACTCTTCGCATGGCACCATCCAAAAATAGGCAACAATCATGCATGTCTACTAGTAACCATCTTCAAGCTTCGCCACGAGATCGGGTTGTTGGTCAAGAATCGACGTAGGGAAAAAATGTGTCATTGTGTCCCTCGATCAACTATCCTTACGAATAGGTGTTTGCCCAAAACCGGTCGTCTGCAATGTTGGTCTCACCTCCTGTTACATGCCTATTTGCTGGGAGATGCGCACAACAAACAACTGTGCGATTCCCATGATTGTTACCAAAATATTGAGATGTTTTCAAAGGACGCGTATCACTCAAAAACTGTCTTGAAGGACAATCCCTCTTGTTAAGCTTTCTTTTCTTGTGCAAAGGCGAGAGCCACATAGACTTCTCTTTCAGCTGCCCTGCCTTCCCCAGGATACTCTATGTGCCCTTCTCCTACTAGCCTTTGTGCTTCCCGCAACAGTACAATAACATCCTGAGCCTCCTTAAGCTACCTTTTCATCCACGTCACGTTTCCTCTGTGACTCTATGCAGCTGATACCTCTGCATTTTTTGTCACTAGTTCTCGTTTTAATTCCCTATTTTCCTAATGAAGATCGATAATAGCCAGCTTTTCCTGCTTCAACTGATGAGATGACATTTTCTCATTTGTCCCTGTGGCTTCTACCTTCATAACCTCCTCGTTCTTTCTCGGCTTGCCTCTTCTCCGAGGTAGTTGTTTTCCAGAGGCAAACCCTCCTGCCGCCTTCCCCTTCTGTATGAATTTCTCTGTCTCAACCCTCTCTCATCTTAAAATGGTCTCTTCTGTAGGTGAAAAGATAGATCCTTCTGAGATTTTGGGAATGGTTTTCGCAGGCATGAAAGAAATCCAATCTCTCTGAGGTTCAGACCTTGCATTTTTGCTGCTCCGTGCGCCCTTTCCTGTACTTTGAGAAAACGCCATGACACGACCGAGGTGAAAAATGTGCGCAAATGTTCTGAACAGATGTATCGAGGAACATCTCTGAACCAATTGGATTGGCAAAAGGAAAATACGATAGACAACTTGGGCTGAATTCTATGACTGGAGGAACATATTGAGCATCTGAGATTTATAGCATATCGACTCAGAGAGGAGGAACTATTGGACATTAATGAATTTATGGCGACGAGAAATTTCAAGTCGATCCTCAGGCTGTTCATGGAAAATCCCCACATGTTGAATGGAGGTGATACAGTTTTATGTGCAAGCATCATACAAACGCTGCAATTCTTCATTCCTTCGGCCTTCATAATAAAATGATAGTAACTGTGGCACTTGCCAACATGACCTTTATTTAACCACTTGAATCGACAGGGGTACATAGAAACTATTTTCTTAATGGGATTCGACCTTTGGGAAAAGACAAGACCGTACCACATATACAATTCTCGACTCTGACATCCTTTCCCCTTTCCAAGGGCCAGTTGACCATTTGCTAACTTCAACATCAAGGTATTACGTACTTGACTTCACATGTTTGGGCACATGGATCACTACGTGAATGAGAATCGACTCTAAAAGGAAAGAAAGGTGGCGACGCTAACAACTGGCGCCAACAGGGATGATATCGTCCCTGTGAGGTAGCAAAGAATAGTAGACCAGGTGCCTGACCATTGGGCTTTATTAGACGTCTAGATACTAAGTAACAAAAACGACGGACGAAAAAGAAAACAACTAGACTCAATGACACAACTTCTAAGACTGCAGCATAAACTTAGGGCCTTCACTTCAGGCTTCAATTTTCTACTGACGTACTGACTCGACTCAAATTTAGCGACTATTTACAATGAAAAATTACTCAAACATAATTTATTACATTAGGTAGTGTTTGAAGAACCTGTCGTTTACAGGTCCCCAACCAAGACATTTCCCATACGACCATGTCAAGAAAAAAATGTTGTCTCTACATCATGTGCTAACTCTATATAGTCATGTCCAAAGGTGATCGAACTTTTCGTGTTTCCCTTTTCCTTTATTTTGTGCATCTCATCTCAGCACTAGATTTACCACATGAAGATCTTCCTTCTTGGAGTGTTTGTCGAAAGTTTTGTTTATCCTCTCCTGGTGAAGTTGGGATTGATTATACGCCTGCTCCCTCTCCTGTTGGGTGTGGATCAATTGGTTTATTCTTCTTTGCGCATCATATGGTTCGACCTCCTTCTATTGCAATAGTTTCCTGACAGGCGGTCCTAACGCAGTAGGGAAAATCACGTCTGCGTTGTAAACGATCTAAAAAGGTGACATGGATATGGAATTTTTGGTGGTGATCCAATCTTCCCACAATGCATAGATAAGCTTCTTATGCCATGCTCTCTTATTTTCTTGCAAGATCCCTTTGATGATTCTGGTCAGGCTCTTATTCGAGGACTTTGCTACCCCATTTCCCTTTGGATAATATGTTGTGGAATGTCCCAATATTATATTATAGTCCTGACATAACTTCTCCATCCTTTTAGACTTGAATGCGACCGCATTATCTGTTATGATATTAACATGACATCCAAACCTTGACAAAATGTTTGTCTCCAGGAATTGTATGATGACCGCATCGGTGGCTTGCTTTGTGGGGACCGCCTCAATCCACTTCGTAAAATAATTGGTGGTTGTGATGATCCATTTGTGCTGCACGAAGGATGGAGGGTTTATCTCACCTATGAAATCAAACCCCACTGCATGAAAGGCACCTCGATCGAGATTGGATTTAATGATAGAGGCTATAGATTTCTTCCCCCATTGAAAATTTGGCATTCGTGGCAGTTGGAGACTTCTTTATATACGTCAGCGAAAAGTGTCGGCCAGTAATAACCTGCCCTCATGATATTGTGTGTGGTTGTCTTCCAATAATGGTTCACTCTGCAGTCTCCTTTGTGAAACTCCTGTATGGCTCGCTTCACCTTGTCTTCCAACATACAACTTAACATTATTCCTCCTAGATCTTTCTAATATAGCGAATTATCCAAAACGCAGAACTTGACCGCCTTAAGCTTGAGGAATCTCACCTTAGTCTTGCTCACGCATGGAGGGCGTAGAGATTTTCTAAAACATATATGATATCTGTATACCACAACAAATCAACAAAACATCGAGGTATCTGCAAAACGTTTTCTTCTTGAGGGCCCTTCGATAGATCAACAATGAAATTCATACCCACATCATCACAGTCTGACTGCGCCATTAGCTTCGCGAGTCCCTAGCCCTTGACCAACTTTGTCGGCTTGATCTCTAGGTCATCTTATAACATGGCATCTATCCACTTTCCTCTCCTTCCTTCTAGGTCAGCCTGGGTAAGGATGTCCTTTACCGAACTGCTAGGTACGCAGGTGATGATGTGGGAGTGCAATATATACGTCCTGAATTCCTTCGGAGCCTTTACTAAAGTATACACTTGCTTTTCCATAATTTCATACCTTAGGGGAGCGTCGTGCAGTGTTCGGCTAAAGTAGGCTATGGGTTTCTCAAAATCCTGTTCGTCCTTCTGCAAAAGTACTCCAGCAATAGTGTGCTCTGAGGCGAATGAAAAAAGGAGAAAATATTTCGTAAAGTCTGGGATGGATAACATAGGGGCTTTATTCAGGGCCACTTTGATGTCTTCAAAGGACTTCTTGGCCTCTAGGTTCCACTTAATCTCATTTCCTTTCCTGAGAATACAAGTTATATGCTTTATGGTTTCCGCCAGGTTTGGGATAAACCTTCTCATAAAATTTACCTTACTCAGGAAAGATTGTACCTCCTTTTTATTGCACGGGGTACCGATCTTCAAAATCCCTTCAACCCATCTGGGGTCTATTTTAATGCCTTCTTTGGAAATTATGTGCCCCAAAATCTTTCCTTCCTCTATTGCGAAGTGAGATTTTTTCGAATTCAGTGATATACCGAACTTCCTGCACTTTTGAAAAACTCTCTTCAGGTGCTCGAGGTGTTGTTTATCAGAGGTAGAGGACACTTTGATGTCATCGAGGTAAATCACGATGAATTTATCATTTTCGTTAGTGAAAGCGATTTCCATATCACTCTGAAAGGTGGAACCAACATTCATCAGGTTGAAAGGCATCTTAGTGTACATGAATGTTCCCCACGGAGTGTTGAAAGCCATCTTATCTCTGTCATCCAGGTGAACCATGATTTGGTTATACCCTGAGAAACCATCCAGCATGGACATCCTTTGATATCCCACTACCTTTTGCAATATGTATTCCATTTTGGGGATGGGGTAGTGGTCTTTAAGAGACACCTTATTCAAATTTCGTAAATCTACACACAGTCTAATTTAGACGTTTTTCTTTCTCACAGGCACTAAGTTAGCTACCCGCTTCGAGAATCTGAAGGAAACAATGATTTTGGTGTCAAAAATCTTTTTTAACTCTTTCTCGATCAATGACAGTAACATAGGGTTTATCCGTCTCAACTTTTGCTTGAAAGGATTCTGATCTTCCTTGAGAGGGATAACATGTTGGATTACCCTTGTGTTGTACACTTTCAGATCGTTGTAGTTCCATGAGAAAACATCCGAGAAGTCCTTCATGAGTTTTATGTAATCCTAGTTGACCTCTGGACTGAGATTTTTTGATAACTTTACCATCTTCAGCGTTGCCTCAGTCCCGATGTTGCAATATTCCATGACTTCTGCGCTTGCAATGATCTTTGGGTTCTTAGCCACATCATTTTTGTCAAACATTTTTTCCAGCGGCACCAACCCCTTCGGAATGATATTATTTTTTAGTTGAAATATATCCCTTGCCACGATCTAGTTTTGGAAAGGGTCGTCATCACTACGCATGTCTACGTACTCATCTTCGTCGCCGCATTATTCCCCGTCAAGGTTTGTGTTAACGAACTCGTCTCTCATGAGGATGAACCTTTCCACCTGGTTATCATCCTCAAACACTTGCTAGTGTTTGATGTTATCGGGTACTGCTGGCCTATGCATGACCTCGATTTCGTATCTTTTGTCTAGAAGAGAGGGGATATTAAAAACCGAGGTCGAGGTGGCCAATGCGTCGGCAAGCTAATTTTGTTCCCTGGGGATAGCGGTCAGGTCATACTCTGAAAAACTTCTGAGGAGATCTAGAGCCAGATTTCTGTAAGCGCATAGTCTGGGATGTTTGGTATGATACACGCCCTTCACCTGATTTATGATCAGCTTGGAATCTCTGCGCATTGGTATCCTCTGCACACCTAGTTCTTTCAAAACTTGAAGGTCCAAAATTAGTGCTTCATACTCCGCCACATTGTTAGTGCATTCAAACGTGATCTTTCAATAGTGGCGTAAGTCATATACATCTGCAATGTGCCTTTCATCTTTGTGGCCCATGACCTTGAGAGAAGCATGTCAAACTTTGCGAGTATGTTTGTGAAGACTATGTCCATGACCATGTTCTTGGCGGGGATTTGGGCCAACGATATGACCATGTCTTTGATTAGGCCCAAACATTTGACTTTCCTTGAATCGAAAGAGAAAAGGTCTTTGTATGGCCTGGTGACCTCTAGTCCCAGCTCATCCATGACCACGTTCGACATGAGATTATGTGATGCGCCAGAATCAAGCATGGCATTATGTAAGTTCAGGTCATGTATTTTCAAACTGACATAAAAAGGGGGAATGTCTTCCTCATCGCTTGTCTCTTCGACGCATGGGCCAAACATAATGGCAGGGTGGTCATCTCAAACGTTCAGAGTATCAGGGGCCCCTCCTATTTTCAACATCTTTATGATTTTTTCCTGATACTCACCCTTTCTAATCAGCTCATTGAATGGGATAGAGATTTTGATTTTTTCCATCTCATGTTCAAAATTGAAAGGGGGGAAGGCCTTCTCTACCTCTTTTCCGCCTGTCTCTCGACCTATCTCTGGGGCCTTTTTGAGGATTTCCTACTTCTACTTCATCTTATCAACTGCATCTTTGGCTACACTGTCTAGTCTTGATCCGTTTCTGGAGGGTGCACCCGCTGTAGGCCCCTTCATAGAGTTTGTTTTCTTCAGATCGACAGGTGCATCTTTGCTCTCGAGGTTGTACTTCTTCTGAAACTGCATGATAGCATTCTGATAACCTTTCTTAAATTCCTCTGTCTCCCAAGAAGGTACACCATCTATTTCAAGTATCATGCCATCATCGGTTTCTAGTACGAAGTCTTCGTTTTGTCTCATACATTGATCGTGTTCAATTTTTGTCAAGAACACGTGTGGGTTTTTATCATCACAACAGTGCATCTGGTCGTCGAAAGACCGATCGAAATTCTCCTGTGCATAGTTGTTCTGGAAAGGGGGCCTCGTCTACTGGTCACCTGGGTCCCGCTGCTTGATTTGAGGAATTTGACCCCTCCAAAGATTTTGATTTTTGGGTTGTGGGTCACTTTGGTCTCGTGCAACAGGCCTGTTTCCCACAAACATTCACTCCATACTCAAATTTTCCATGGTTTTCATCATCATATCAAACTTATCGTTTGAGGACTGTGACATCGATGACTGCGACATCGATGACTGTGCATCTCCCTAGTGTCTTTTGTCACTCCGATTGAACTTCGATTTGATTTTTCTCGAAGCCATCATGTTCACTTCAACCTCGACAACGTTACTCATAATGGAATCCATGTTTTCTGACCTTCTTTCTCTCAACAGCAGAGCAAAGTCACTGTCAAAAAAATCTGTGTATTGCAGCTGTACAACACCGGGAAGGGGTTTTACATCGGTAGTTATGGAGTTATATACTTTTAGAAAATGAGCTGAGAACTCTTGCACCGTTTCCTTTGGTTCTTTCTTCATGTTATTGTATTGTGTCAACAACTGCAAAGGGTTCTTGTTGTCCCCCCATTTACCTAGGAAAGATATTTTGAATGTCACAAAGTCCCAAATGCTAGTAGGTGGGAGGGCCTTGAACCACTTTCTTACGTCTCTCGAAAGGCTTTGCGCGAAAAGCCGCATCTTTTCATCCATGTAATATACCTCCTCCAAGTCAACAAAGTAATTAAAATAGTCTAGGTGTTTCTCAGCGGAAACATCTCCCTCAACATCGTAGAGTCTGCTTCTTTGGATATAATTCTGAGGTAAATCGTGCAATTGGGATGGCAGGATGATGGGGGCGAATCTAGCAGCCATATCCCTAGGAGGATTTGGATTCTGGGAGGTGTTATTCGTCACTAGGGCTGGAAATGTTTTTGGGTCGAAGATAGTCTCATCCAAATTGGTCTCTGACTTGGACCTAAGCAGATTTTGTTCGAAAATGGCATCGAAATCTAGGTAGTCAATGCTCTGCATGCCATATTTGGGAAAGGATAGACTTTTGTCCAAGAAATAGAACGGGTCCAGTGCCTGCTCTCTAGCCTTGTGCATAATCCTCTCTGGGTCATATACAGGCTTAGAGGGGTTTGGGTCAGGATTCACTCAGGTGTAAAAGGTATTTGGAGCTAGGTTTCCTGAATAGTGCTACTTGGGGGGCCACTGGTTTGTTTGGACTAGAGTCACCAGGGTAAATATTTCAGCCGATATGGGTGTTTGTCCCTCTGTTACCCTCAGGGGTCAAACTGCACGTTTGTTGTTCTCCCAGGGATTTTTTTTCAACTTCGTCCTCGACAACGATGCAAGAATGTTAGCACTCCATAAAACTATTTGGCTGATGAACATATGATGAAGGTAAATTTTTCAATGAACTTTCAGACCCGAAACTAGCCTTTCAGATCTGGAGAGGGCTCTCTCAGAAATGGCGTGGTCTCCGCACAGGATATGGCTTTATGAATGATGGATAGATTTTAAAACTGGTGATGAAATTCTTCTGGTTATATTGGCGTAGGTAATAAAACTTGGGCTATGGGGTCAGTCTGAGGAAGAGACAGAACAAATGACTCAGTGACTAGATTCGAGAGGAAAAGGCTAGGTGAGTGACAACCTTCAGTGTTATTCGTAAAGTGTGGCGGGAGAAAAACAGAGGGAGAGAACTCAAGAGCGTCGTTGTGGATGAATTGGGAGTTAGATAGAGAAGAAAATTCTTTGTCTAACTGGCGCAAACAAGGGGCGCAGTACAACGAATCCACAGGTTAAAAAATTCATTCCAAAATAGATGATTTTAGATACAAAATTAAAGATAACAAGAATGAACATACGCATAGAAAGAATCATATTACATCAAACTATTGCAACTAGAATATTTACATCAAAACACAAGACCTTTGCATTAAGTTTCAGTCAAAAACTCTCAGACTTCTTACAATAGAATTTGTTTCTTAAAATTGCCAACCAACCCTGGTTACATCAAAAAGATGAAATATATAAACTAGGGTGCCACTTAGGCTACCCTCTATTCTAACTGCTAACTATAGACTAGGAAAAAATCGTGCCACATGTGCAAGAAACTCTTCGCACGACACCATCCAAAAATAGGCAATAATCATGCATGTCTACTAGTACCTGTCTCCAAGATTCGCCACGAGATTGGGTCGTCGGTCAAGACCCAATGTAGGGAAAAAATGTGTTGATTTGTCCCTTGATCAACTATCCTTACGAATAGGTTTCCGCCCAAAACCGATCATCTGCAATGTTGGTTTCGCCTCCCGTTACATGCCTATTTGCTGGGAGCTGTGCACAAAAAATGGTTGTGTGATTCCCATAACCATTACTAAAATGTTGAGATGTTTTCATAGGATGTGTATCACTCAAAAAATATCGTGAAGGACAACACTACTCATTAAGCTTTCTTTTCTTGTGCGAAGGTGAGAGACACAAAGACTTCTCTTTCAGCTGCCCCGCCTTCCCCGAGATACTATGTGTGCCCTTCTCCTACTAGCCTCTACACTTCACGCAACTGGACAAATAACATTCTGAGCCTCCTTAAGCTGCCTTTTCAGCCACGTCACATTTCCTCTGTGACTCTGCGCAGCTGATACCTCAATGCTTTTTCTCGCTAGTTGTCGTTTTAATTCCCCGTTTTCCTGATAAAGCTTAGTAATAGCCAGCTTTGCCTGCTTCAGATGCTGAGATGGTGTTTCCTCATTTGTCCCCATGGTTTTCGCCTTTGTGACCTCCTCATTCTTTCTCAGCCTGCCTCTTCTCCGAGGAAACTGTTGTCCGGAGGAAAAATCTCTTGTCGCCTTCCCCTTCTGTATGAATTTCTCTATCTCGGCCCTCTCTCATCTTAAAATGGTCTCCTCTGTAGGTGAAAAGATATATACTTCTAAGCTTCTGGGAATGGTTGTCGTAGGCACGAAAGAAATCCAATCTCTTTGAGGTTCGGACCTTGCAGTTCTATCACTCTGCGTGCCATTTCCTGTAATCTGATAAAACGCCATGATGCGACCGAGGTGAAAACTGTGCACAAATGTTTTAAACAAATGTATCAAGGAACAAATCTAAACCAATTGGATTGGCAAAAGGAAAATGCGACAGACAACTTGGGCCAAATTCTACGACTGGAGGAACACGTCGAGCATTTGAGATTTATAGCAGATCGACTCAGAGAGGAGGAACTGTTGGACATTAATGAATTTATGGCGACGAGAAATTTCAAGTCGATCCTCAGGCTGTTCATGGAAAATCCCCACGTGTGGAATGGAGGTGATATGATTTTCTATGCAGGCATCATACGAATGTTGCAATTCTTCATTCCCTCGGCCTTCATAATAAAATGATAGTAACTGTGGAACTTGCTAACGCAACCTTTATTTAACCACTTGAATCGACAGGGGTACGTATAAATTGGTTTCTTAACAGGATTCAACCTCTGGCAAAAGACAAGCCCATACCACATATACAGTTCTTGACACTGAAACCCCTTCTCCTTTCCAAGGGTGGATCGACCATTTGCTGACTTCAACATCATGGTGTTACATACCTGAGTTCGCATGTTTGGGCGCATGGATCACTACGTGACTCGGAATCAACTCTAAAAGAAAAGAAAGTTGGCGACACTAACATTATCGACACTTCCTTTGGGTTCACACATCTCCCTTACGAGCTTCTTCTTTCATCCCCCCATATCTCCTCTCTTGCTATCTTTGTATGTATCTTACCTTCCCTCCTCTGGAAGGTTTCCAACCTGTCATGTTCTTTCTGTCAGAAGGAAGCTCTGGTCTGTAGGTCTCTTTGGTACTTTGAGCTGACATCCTACAGCTAGACCATGCTTCCATTCATGGGGGTGGTTGATGATTCAAACACTGGTCCTTTCTTTATTAAGTGATTTCTTTCCTCTAGAGATATCATGGCTCATACTTCAAGGATTCACTCCCCAAAAGTCAGTTATGGGCATTTTAACAATAATAAATTTACGTTGTCCACATGCCTTAGCATGGTAATCCTATTTTATGATTAATTACAAGCTAGGGAAACAAGGGTGTTGCAAGGAAGAACATGAAGATTCCAAGAAAGAAAGAAAAACAAGAATAACCAGTTATTATACCAAGAATCACAAGAATACCATCTTGGTTTGAACCCACTAAGAAGCAATCGAGAAGAAGAAATGGAAGTTATGATAAGGAACAATGTATGTAAGAAAATGTGAAAAAGACTTATGAATGGAAGCATTGCAAGATTCATAGATTCTTCCAGAAGGAGGGATAAGACTATTACAACAAATTGTTCTAACAAACCAGATATACCTCTTGTAGTATCCATGGATTGGAATTTACATCTAAAAGACCGTTCTTCCCAATAAAGCAAGTGAGAAAGAAGTTTATACCAGAAAGAGACTCATGTATGCAGATATAAGAAGACCTTGTATGGATTCAAACGACCTGATGCAGAGTATCTCGTATACAACATAAGCATGGTGAAAAATTTCTATGACAGAGATAGTGTATCAGAATAGTTACTCAGAAGTCTGGGATGATGGATTGCTAATCCATGGAAAACTCTCGTGATGAAAAAATAAGTGCTACTTGGATATGTTTCAGTTTTATCCTTTCCACGATGTTATGAGCTATCATGAAGCAAAAGTGTTGGATTTGACCATGATATATTTTAATGAATATAGCTATATGAAGCCTTCAGAGAAAACCAGTGTTCCACGACATACCGAAGTACATTGAGATCAAGAATTATATTCTTTTTGATGAAGTCCAGAAAAGAGAAGTGGTTCTCCAAAATATATCCACGGATGAAAAAATAGTAGATGTTTTGGTAAAAGCCTCTGCCCAGGATGAAAATTTTGCGTACTCAAGAAACAAGATGGGGCTCATTGAGACAAATTTCTTATTGAAAAAGGAAAATATTACTCCTAGATTGGGAGGGAGCACTTATATGTTATTGATTTATGGGAAATCATTTTTTAGATTGAAAAATGGTCAAGGATGAGAAGTTCCTTTCTAGTTCGGAAAGTAGTTTGAAATTTCTGATGGACAGGCATTTTTCAGTTCGGAAAATGGTCCAGATCAGACAATCATTTTCGTAATGAAAATGGTCTGATAGATTGCTGATGTACCATAAACAATGATTCCCCTTGTGTCCAGTGTGGGGGAATGGTCTAGGAAAGGCATTCTTATTGGCAGTCACTCTGAGTATTGGTCAAGTAGAATGGTCCGCCTCATTGGGCAATCATTCTTTCTAAGTTCACAGTTGTGAGCAGTTTCGAAGAATGGTCTGTTTTGGAGGTTGGTGTAGGATAGTCATTTCCATTAGGAAATGGTTTGGACAATAATTCCCTAGGGAAGACTCATTATCTCCAGGTTTCACTATGATTAGTGATAGACGAATGGTTCAGTTAGGTGAATGATACAGGATAAACAATCAAGGACAAGAAATCCCTAGGGAAGACTCATTCTCTCCAGGTTGCACTATGATTAGTGTCGGAGCAATGGACCAGTTAGGTGAATAGTCCAGGCTCAGAAATTAGGGACAATTATTCTTTTGTGCTTGAGAAGAATAGTCTAGATAGCCCATGGATGATGTTTTACTTTCTGAGAGCATGTGCTCTTCCAGATCTCTCAGATTTGCATGGATGAATGGCCAAGATGTCTTAGTTTGTATCATGATATTGTTTTATACAGGTTGATATCATATGATATGATTGTTGTGGAGACTGTATGTCTTTGGATAGTAGATGTATGCTACTATGGTGGATGTGTTCCAGTGGTTGTGACTATGCATTATTTATTAAGTAGTTGTGTGCTACTTGGTATGGTTGTGTACCAATGGATAGTAGTTGTGTACTACTATGGATAGAAACATTTGTGTTCTATTGAATGGCATCATTCCAATTTCCATTAAGACTATCAATATTGTTGGAAATGATTAACATCTATATGGATCGTTAGTGTGTTGGTGGAAAGATATTCTCCAGGAGGAAAATAGTCCAGGACAATTATTCTTCTAGGACGTATGTCCGAATTAGAAGAATAGTCCTTGTAGCCCATGGTGTGGCTTCCAACATATGTTGGAACAATTATTCTTCTAGGACATATGTCCAGATTAGAAGAATAGTTCTTGTATCACTCTGTGGAGTTAGTGACTTATTCAACGTCATGCATGATTACTCAAATGGAGCATGGCTTCGAGAGATGATGCATTTGATGCTATCAGATGATACTGATAGTGATGATGATGCTCATGATTTGATCATGAGATAGCCCGTGTGCTTATGATGATGCTACTGGTTGAATTTTATGTATGTGCTCAATACCTCCCTATGTAGGAGGGAGTGTTGATATTATGGTAGATGGGGGACGTATTAACCTCCACGTGTAACCCTGACAAGAATAGAATATTCCAGAAAGCAAGAAGAAACCCTAAAGCCTTGGACATAACCCTAGAAGGCAAGTCGGCTAAAGAAAATAATTAATATTGAGTCTTTAGCCTCCAGAAAGAGAAGTCGGCCCTGACAGCTAAGAAATAGAAGTATAAATATAGGATGCCAGATCTCATTTGTACACACACAACTCACAACTGCAGAAATCCAGTAAATGCGCAAGTCCGGAGAGCAGTTGTAGCTGCATCTACTACAACTAGTGTTTTTGGTTTTAGGCTTGGAATTTCTCTTGGTTATGGTTTGGAATTTCTAATTGTGATGCTAGCTATGGAGAGTGGTACACTACCTTGATTGGATTTTGGACCTAGGGTTTGCTTCCAAAATTATTCTCCCTGTCAAGGTTAAGGTGCTTGGGGGTGGCTTCGGCCTATGGTTGGGTGACAATATTTATATATTGTCTATTGGTAAACGAGCACACCTATTATTTCTAACAGGATCCACCAAATTCCATGTCCCATTCTTGATGAGAGAATCATATTCCTTTTGCATGGCTTCTTTCCATTCATCATGAGAAGTGACTTCTTTAAAGGAAGTTAGTTCATTGCTAGTAGATAAATCCAACTCACAATCATATGCATTGTTCCAATGGTTGATATGGTGTTGAGTTATCATCAAGCCTCAAATTTTCAATCCCGTTGATAACATCTTCCAACTAAACTTCAGGTTTTGATGAAGTGGCAGGAACTTCTTCATGTGGAGGAGATGGTTCTACAAAAGGAGATTCCATAGATTGGCCCAAGATAGGGATCCCCCTTTCAAGATGTGGAATTTCATCATCAAATTATGATATGTCTTTACACGAGTGAAGATGATCAAGTTGTATCTCAAAAATTTCATCTTTCTTGGTGGATTCAATAAATATCACATTTGTCGAAAGGATAAATTGTGTTTCATTGTAAATACAATACCCCTTGGTGGTATTTGAGTACCCCAAGAAGATGCACTTCTGACTCCTTGTATTAAGATTGATTCTTTGTTCCTTTTGAATTAAGGCATAGCAGGTGGAACCAAACACCTTGATATGCCTCACCAAAGGAATGTGGCCATGCCATATTTCGTATGGAGTCTTGTTTTTGAGAGCATGAGATGGACACTTGTTTTTTACATAAACTACACATAGAACTACATCAACCCAAAAATTCAATTTAACATTCTTGAAAAAAATCATGGAACGAACCATATTAAGGAGTTCCATGTTCATTCGTTCAACCACATCATTCTATTGGGGATTGTATGGAACTGTGGTTTGATGTTTGATCATGTTGGTTCTAAAGTTTGCACTTGACTTCTAAAGGGAAAAGCTAGACCACCTATCAGTTTAGAATGATTGCTTCTTTTAACTTTTGTTGGTTGGTCATAGGGTTATTGTATCAAGACAAAGGCAAGGTTGGGTTGGAATAATGATATGGATGAGGGCCATCCTTGGCTGATGGCACACTAATGACAAACTAGTGAATTATAGAAAATATAGGGAAACAACAAATTACTCAATGAATAATCTACTGTAAGAAGTTCAATACTTAAAATATCATTTCAAGACATCAAACATGTATCAAAACACAATAATTCCCATAGGTTGTAGAAAACAAATCTTCACCAAATCATTAGTTGTTTGACAGGTTGCATATCAGTAAAAATAAGTCATACAATAGCTAAAAGGAATTGAAATTTACGTTGCACAAATAAAAAATTGTATTCAAGATAAGAATGAAAACACGTGAATATTTGAACGAAACACTATCATCAAGAGTATGTTCACTGGGTAAAGATATTTAATCCATGCATAAAACAGGTCCAACTAGTTTTTTGTATTGTTGTTCCTTCCTCAAAAAATTCGACCTTTACAATATCCAAAAACTAACTACTTAAAAGAGTTGTAGAGGCTCTCGTCCTTAGGGGACTGAGACCTAAATTTAGGGAATTGTTCGTAAATAAAATAATTAACTTCACTAAGACACTAGACTTAATCAGCAAGAGTTGTTCTTATCACACATAGAAGACCACTCTTGTATCTAATCTAGAAAAATGGTGGACTTAACCAAATAAAACTATTACTGTCTCTGTGACATAACTTATGCATGTGCTGGAGGAACTGAGGGCCTAAAATAGGCCTCAGAGTGACAAATTTAAGCTATTTGTTGAACGATGGCATGTCTGCGAAATGTTGGAGACCATTGGAGATAGCCAGTTGCATGAGTAGAGTTTGTTGAAGTGTTTCTGGAACTATCTGCGTCGACCTGTGACTGAGACTTAACTCTCTGTCTATGCCTAAGATTTCATAATCCAAGTGCATTATGTATTGACCCCATCAGATTCCATCTGTACCTATGAAATAGCTTTGCTAGAATGGTTGTTTGCCTATTGGGCATGAGGGGAGATGTGGAGGCGAGCATCCAATCGAGAGACGAGATGAATGGATGCGAGGGTAGATGACGAGTAATGAGGGATACAAGTGGCACATAGGGAGAGGAGGAGTATATAGGTTTGGAAGTGAGTGGATAATAGGTGGTGAAAGGCGAGAGGGGGAGGTA
>ML777495.1:1243409-1256824 GCA_009831015.1 Picea engelmannii
GATGGAGATCAGTGTGGGAGTTAATGGAGGACAAGTGTCGGGCTGTGAGAGGAGCGGGAGTAGTGAATGGGAAGAGTGGAAGTGACGCAGAGGTGACACGGTGATACGATGTCATTATAGCATGTGATTTCGAGAGATATTGAGGGTGGTTTGGATCCAGACCGCCTTTGGGCCCGCAATCCACCACAAGCTACCACGTTACCCTTCCAACAAAACCATGGTTTAAATTGCGGGACCGCTCTGGAAAATTAACGTCCGGACAGTTTGTGTCCCCACAATGAATTGTAGTCATCAATATGATTAGGATCTGAGATCTGGGTGACATTTACCTACTACAAGGATCATCGGTTCTCGTTGATCTAGGATGAATGGTCCAGATTCACTTCGGGCTTTTGGGCTTTGGGTGTTTTGAATGTGAAACATGAAACATCTCCCGAAGTGAAAATCGTCAAAGTATATGATCTGTCGCTACGTGTCATGATCGATGAACGGTCCATATTATCTTCGAAAGTCCGAGATTCGGGAGTTTCAAATGTGAAGCATAAAAAACCTCACAGAGGAAAATCGCCAAAGTGACGTGGTGGCCTGAAATCATATGACGTCACGACTATTGATTAAGGAGTGTCATGTTCATTCGTTCAACCACACCATTCTATTGGGGATTGTATGGAACTTTGGTTTGATGTTTGATCCCATGTTGTCGAAGGTATCTTTCAAATTCATTAGAAGTATATTCTCTTCCATTATCAGTGAAAAGAGAGCCAATATGAGATTGAGTTTCATTTTGAATCCATACATGAAAATTTTTAAATGTTTCAAAAGCTTGTGATTTGTCTTTTAGCAAATACACCCAACACATTCTGGTGTAACCATCAATAAAATTCATGATATATTTGATTCCATTTGCAAAAGGAACAAGCATAGGGTCGTGCAAACCAGAATGAACCAGTTCAAGTTTTCTACATGCTCTGGAAGTGGAATCATGAAAGGGTTGTTTGTTATGTTTTCCAAGGATGCAAGCCTCACATTGCTTCAATTTCGTAGGAATAACAACCAAACCAAAAAACACCATTATTTATCAACAAACAAAGGCTGTCATAATTAATATGGCCGAATATAGCATGCTACAAAAGACTAGATGGAATTATACCTCAGTCATAATGAGAGAGGTATGCAACATTATATGTATGGGAAGATGTCCCATTCAACTTCAACATGATTTCGTCTTCTATTCTAGTCATGAAAACAATGTTTTCATAATTATTCCTTATCTTAACTTTTCCACCAAACATATGAAAAAAGTGGCCTTGTTGTCTGATGTGCACAAGGGACATCAAGCTTCTTTGCAGCTCAGAAAGATAGAGTACATTGTGAAAAAGAAAATTCGGGAGGCTAGGTAAATTAACCCTTGATTGTTCCCATTCCTGAAGGCTTGATACTTGATCTATCTGAAAAGTACACTACACCATCTACATTGTCATTGAAGTCTTCAAAGAAACCTCTTTGAAATGTCATGTGAGAGGTCACACCTTTGTCAAGAAGCCATGCATCTCCCCAAAAAGGAAATGAAGTATTAAATAGATCTTCAATTACTTCTATATTGCAATAGGAAACAAAATAATGTAGAGGTGCCTTACCTTTCTCTGGGTTTGAGGTTCTATCTCTGTCTTCTTTGATCTTTATCCATGGAACTCTGTAGTCAAAGGCTTCATGTGACCCATTCATTCTGCAACAAGTACAATGAAGGTCAAATTTTTCGCGAGGATTATGCCAACCCCCTGCATGAGCTTCTTATTTCCATGTCTTCTCTTATTTTCTCTATGCTATCCAGAAACTAGAGTATTAGAAGCCTCACATGCAGATGCAAGAGAATGCATTGTCTTTTGTCTTTGTGCACACATGTTAGCAAATGAAAAATATAATGAAGCTTCTCCGAAAAGTAATTATTTTTCTATAGCACCAAGAATGTAATGTAATGCAAATTCAAGATAAATTAGGAATGGATTAATCAATGGGGAATGAAGAGAAGAAAATCCATTCATACATCTCTCTAATTTGCCAACAAAATGCCACTGTCATGCCAACAATGATATTACCTCAATCTTAATTTCCAACAATATGATGGTATCTCCACCAATAATACCAATAGTGCGAGCAATGTATCTGGATATTGTTAATGGTTTCTTCTCAATCCTCTCGGTGACCTTAGGTGAGAGTAGAACCTCAGGCGAGGGAATGCAAGGTGATATTGAAGAGCTCAAATGATGAATTGTTCAATGTCAATGAGGTTGTGGCCTTCGAATCTTAGACCATCAAGAACATGATTGAGGAAAATACTATTAGAGACTGCAGAAGGAGGTGTTTCTCTCTAGGGAATGACGCCCAGGGTAGAGAATATACTCGTGGAGTTAGTGGAATTGGCTCTGATACCATTGTCAAGCCAAGGCCACAGATGGAAAAAACAATAATTCCACACTCATGTCTTTGCATTAACTAGATAGGTGAATAAATACAAATAAAATGGTTGGTTATATTCCATAACGGATGAGGTTTCCTATCAACTATGATGTTTACTATTTACATTAATGTTACAAGTAACGCAACCACAAATGATTACGTGTCAAACATTATTGAAAAGTTCTATGATTGCCAATAATTGTGTTATTTTCTTTCAAGACATGGATATCGTGTTAATTAGGTGACAAATTTTAGATTTTATGGAAATTCAAAAGGAAAAAAAGGTACTAGTAAAGGCCTAGAATGCTTGCATGCATTCCCTGCCCCTCTTCTCGACAATAGTGACTTTTAAGGCTCTACTTGTGAACATGTGAACCTTTCAAACGATTAATTTCAAGAATATCATGCATTTTAAGAATATCTCTTCATATGAAGTTAAATAATTATTACATGATAATGATAATTTAAATGAATCTTAATTAATTTAACTCGATTGCAAGGGAAAAACAAAGAGGTGGACTTCCAATAATAAAAAAAATTATAATATAATTATAACCATAATGATATTTTGTATATAATAATTAATGATTGACTATTGGGTGTATTTTTCAATAATTATTACTATTGGAAAACACAATGTAATCGTTAAGTAACTAATTTCATCCCTCCCCTTACCCACAGGAGTAAGGTAAGTTGATACATACATGTAATTTCACATACATGTAATATATATTTTATATTCTGGTAAAAATTGTTTGAAACTATATATGTGTATGATCATTCCTTCACTTCCCCTATCCAATCGATGGGAAACCATTCGAATTCTTTGAAATATCCCCTCACTAAAGTTCCTTTGGAGACTTTTTCACGAAAACATTTCCCTAATCTAGATGTTGTTCCAATTTCCTCTCACCGCTTCCCCATGTCATTGTTCGTAACCCTAGAAAGGAATTTCTTGCCTCTGTTTCTATGAATTCCAAGAAGTATGAGAGATGTATTAACCCTACCATTTAGTCAATGACTTGCATTAGTTTAACCCTTGATACATAATCTCCTTCACCTCCCTCCTTTTCTAGTGTCCTTAGAGCAATCCTAACTTGTCCTACCCCTTCTAAATGATTATCTTGTCCTTTAATATAAGAGGGATGGGGTGATCCTTGAAGAAATCCTCCCTAAAAATGTTATGTCTAAGTGTTGGAGCGGATGTAGTATTGTTATAAGAGACAATGTGTGACAAAGTTAAAGCATGTGATATTTTTTTAAAACTATTTCCTTATTGGGAAGCTTGTGGCACAAATTCAAAAGGACTTTCGAGAGGACTCATAGTAGCTTGGAATCCCCTACAAACAAATTTTAAACCCTTCTTATCTCCGGATGGTATTTTAGTGGAAGGATCTATTATGGGTTTTGATCAAACCATTTCCATTATAAATTGCTATGGTCCATACTCTCAAACACAAGCCTTTTGGGATAGAGTGAGTTAGGAGGGTGTCTTGTCTTCCCTTTCTGTAATTCTTTGGGGAGACCTCAGTTTCACTCTTTCTTCTGTTGAAGTTTTGGGAGCTGGGAATTGTATGGATCCATGGTCAGACTATTTTGAGTCTCTTTTCTTAGAATCAAAGTTTGTAGATATTCTCCCTAAAAAATTACTTCCCACTTGTTCTAATGGGAGGGAGGGTTTTGCAGTTATAGCCAAAAGGATTGATAGGTTCCTGATGGCAGAAGCACTTTATGAACACCTAGGGAAGTTCATATCTTGGGTTATTCCTTCCTTCATATCTGATCATAAACCCATTTGTTTAGAGCTAGATGTCAGTAACCATAGTATGAAAGTTCCTTTAAAATTCAATCATTCTTGGATACAAGATGAAGACTTCTCCTTACTTGTTAGAGAAAAATGGACTTCTTGGGAGATGAGAGATGGTGATTCCCTATGGATAAATTGGTATAGGAATTAAAGTTTTTGAATAAGGAAGTTATTTGTTGGGAGAAACATAAAAGAAAGTAACTAAAGAAAGATTTAGTGGCTATTGAACATGAATTAGAGGAACTTTCTTCATGTTTGGATGGGGAGATGTTCTCTAGTAACAAAAGAAGTAATTTAATGTGGTTGGATCAAGGAGAAGCCAAATCCTAAAGATGGAGGAGGAAACATGGAGACTTAAAAGCCATGCTATTTAGATTTCACAAGGTGACAATAATACCAAATTCTTCCATAAATTTTCCAATCAAAGAAGGTTGATTAATACTATTTGGGAGATAAAGGATTGTGATGACAATATAGTTTTGGATCAAAGCTATTTATAGGAGGATGCTATGAAACATTTCAAGGAATATTGTATGAGAAATGATATGACTCGCATTGATTCACAACTTAAAGTACTTCGACATTTTCCTATATTCTTTTCAAAATTGGAGGGACATCGGATGTTTGAGGTAGACACTCTCAATGAGGTTGAAGACATCCTAAAATACTTTTCAAAGGAAAAAAGTCTTGGCCCTGATGGCTAGATAGTGGAATTGTTTTTGGATTTCTTTGATATTATGGGAAAATACCTTTTGGAGGTGATTGAATACTCAAGAGTAAATGGATATGTCTCGGGGGCTATCAATTCCACCTTTATCACACTTATTCCTAAGAAGGACAAGCCATAATCTTTCAATGACTTTATACCAATTTATTTATGTAATCAATGAATTGAGTTGCCCAATAATCAATTCACTCCATTCAAGTTAAGAAATTGAAGGGGCTAATTCTCAAAATTGACCTTATAAATATTATGAAAGGGTGGATTGCACCTATCTTAAGATTATCCTCTTTCAAATTGGTCTTCCTATGAATGTGGTTAATTGGATCGTGGCTTGTGTGACTTCTGTCAATTTTGAAATATTGATAAATGGCTCACCCACATGTTTTTTTAAGGGATTTATGGGACTAAGACAAGGATTTCCTTTGTCTCCCTTACTCTTTTTGTTGGTTATTGAAGGAATCAATAGATAACTTGGTCACTACAATGAGGAAGGACTATTTGCTGGAATAAAAATCACAAAGAATTTCAATATTTCACATCTACTCTTTGTAGATGATGTCCTAATATTTGGGAGAGGCGGATTAAAGGACTGAGAAATATTAAAAGATGTTTTGCAAGTGTTTTGTGATGCCTCTGGTATGGAGATTACTGAGCATAAATATGTTTTGATACAAAACAATGTAGACATTACTTTACTTAGAAAGATTGTTTTGCTTTTTCCCTTCCACATTGAATCCTTGGATCTAGGTTTTAAATATTTAGTATTTTTTTAAAGCATAATTGTTATAAGAAGAAGGATTGGGGTTGGCTTTTCTGAAAATTTGATAAAAGAATGGGTATTTGGAGATATATATGGATTTCTTTGGGAGGTAGACTAACCCTTCTTAAATATGTTCTACAAAGCATCTTGATGTATTGGTTGTCCTTGGAAAAAATTCTTTCTTCGATCTTAAAATCCATTAGAAGTAAAATGTTTCATTTTCTTTGGCCTAGATGTTCTGAAGGGAGAAAATTTCATCTTTCTAGTTGGGAAAGTCTTTCTATTCCTAATAAATTAGGAGGTTGGGGTATCAAGCATTTATATTGGTTTCAAAAATCTCTTTGTATGAAAAGCATGTGGAGATGTCTCTTTGGTACATGAATGTGGTCTAATTTGTTGAAGGACAAGTATTTACATAATTCTTCTATGGTTGAATGGTTCAGATTGCCTCAATGCTCTTCTAGAAATGCTTCTAACTTTTGGAGAGCGATGTTGTGATCCATCCATTGAATGGTATCTTGGTTAACATGGAAAGTTGGCAATTGCCTTCAAGTTATAATGGGAGTTGACTCCTTCATAGGAAAGAACTTCTACAGACTTACAAAACCTTTATGTGATTACTTAAACACCATGGAATTTAATTATTTGGGACAAATTAGGAATTTGGCTTTCTCGGTCCCTTTACAAAATTATTGGCTCTTTGTTGATGATATTGTCTTGGTTTCTACTTGGGAAATTGAATGGAATCATTTTATAGATGGATTGAATTCTGCTAGCATCAAACTCTCAGAGAACCCAGATTCTCTTGCATGGGGATGGAATGAATCAGAAGGGAAGGTAACTACAAAATTGGCCTATGAGGCCATCTCATCAGTGAATTCTATGATCATAGATAAATGGTGGTTCCTCAAGATTTGGAAATGGAATCTTCTAGATAAATTAAATGTTTTATGTGGATTTGTTTGGAAGAAAAAATCCTAACGTGGGAAAATATACAAAAAAGAGGATATCAAGGCCCTAGTATATGCAAATTGTGTTTGAAGCAGGGGGAAACAATTGTTCATTTATCTATACATTGTTCCTTATTCAGAAGAATATGGACCCAGGTTTGTGGCAGATTACATTTATCATGTACTAGGGGAATTGGTTGAATTGATCTTTGTATGCAAAATTGGGTGAAGTAAAGGAATTATTTGACTGAATTTCCTATATTTAAAGTGTGGGGAGTTTGGATAGCACATAATTTGGCCCTCTTCGAAGGAAAATCTTTGGATGCATATGCTCTCATTTCTAGAATTATTGTTTATTTTTATGAATTTCACAAGGATAAATTATCGTCTGATGACAAAGTTGTTTGTTATTCTTTGCCTAATTTATTTGAGAATATGTCTATAGGTTTCTTTGATGGTGCATCTGCTAATGAATTTTGTGGAGCATGTTTTGTACTAAAGGTTTCACAACATTTTTCAATGCATGCATACTTTGGAGGAGGGAAAAGAACAAATACAAAACCTGAGATTATTTCTCTCTGGGGTTTGCTATGGCTAGCTATAAAGCTCAAATTGAACATTATTCAAGTACCGAGGGATTCGAAAGTTATTACAATATGGGCATCATGAATCGTTAATTTATAGGTGCTAGCTCTTGATCAGTGGAAAAGAAGAATCATGTGTCTCAAGGAAGAATTTATCTACATTTCCTTCTCCCATATTTACTAGGTTCATAATTTGGTTGCAGACAGATTATCTAAAACAGTTGTGGGCCTTCCATCTAACATTTTATATTATCATATTTGAAAAAATTGGGTGTTGTCTAGCACTTCTAATATTCATTTTGACTAGCTTTTAGTCTCTTTTTCAGATGGTTATTACTTTTATTTAGGGTAGATATAACTTTTTTGAGGTTGAAAACAGTTTATGTCAGTATGTATTTAGTGTCTTTGTATATCTGTAGGAAGATGTTTTTTTTTGGTAATTTTGGGAACTTCTTTGATTTGTATGTTTTGGTAGCAAACTATTTAAGTTCTAGTTATAGGGACTAAGTTTGTATGTGACATATTATCTTTGATTTTAATAATAGCAAGATAATTCTTTTTCTTAGGGAAAAAAAAATGGTCATATAATTAATTGATTTCTTAATAAATAAGTGGACACAATGACGTGGGAATAATTTATCAATGAGTATGTTCATAATGATAGGTATTAGTAGTGATATAAAATTAAGTACTTTTATATCTGTTATGACACACACACTTAAAGTGTTAAATTGTTGCATAAATTGTTGCACCGAGAGTAACTAGGTGCTTTACAATCCAGTATGGAAGAGATGTTGTCATGTTAGTGTTATGTTATATTACATAGGGTTATATTAAACATTAAGAAAAATTATAGTCCTCTCAATTAAAATATATATAAGAATAATAAAAATAAATTTGGGTCAATCCATACAATTCCCATCTCCCCAAACTTCAGTAGAAGAAAGAGTGAAATTGAGGTCTCCCCTAAGAATTACAAAAGGGGAATACAAGACACCCTCCTGACTCACTCTATCCCAAACGGATTGTCTTTGAGAGTATGGACTATTGTGCCCATTTCGTCACTTGGGTGAGCAAAACAATGGCACTTGCATGCCTAGTTGGGCCTGCTAGAAAAGACAAAGGTTAGTGAGTGGATTAAACAAGCCAAACACATGAAATAAACAAGTAAACAAACTAAAACAACTAAGGAAATTAAAACTAGAATGCATAAGAAACTTTTAGAACCATAAACAATCAACCAATGACCAAGATTATGCCACTAATGGATAACTATATTAGTTGGCAAAACACCATAGAGAAAAATGAAGAATTATGAATCCCCTCTTCCTCCTTGGGAGGGCTCTTGAGTTCCCTAATGGAGAGATCTTCTTACAATGGAATACAAATGACAAATGATGAAGAAAATCAATGCCTATTCCCTCAAGAGGTGAGTGGAATGGCCTATTGCAATGATGCTTGAATACTCCTAGGAGAAAAGAGGATTCTCAAGGGAGAATTGAGGTAGCATAACAATATTATTAATATCTTGGTTTCTTAGTGCACCCATGGCCTTCATTGACAACATTTGTTCAAGGAAAAATTCAACTAGTTCTTAGTGTGAAAAAGGGGCCCTTTAGGGCACCCTTTGGTCCTTGACAAGCCCCCCATTCAGATTTTTCTTTGATATGAAGGTCGAATCAAGTTGGGAGTTGGTTCATAAGTGGTTGGGGGGGTGACAAGAACCATAAATGCATCATTCACAAGAGTGCGGATTTTACTATACACAGTTGCACATATGGTGCATTGTACGCTCTATAGGCTTCTTTGGCTTGTGCACTGTGCATCCGCTTCCTTTAGTGAGTTTTCACATGTCAATTTTTTCCCAATTGTATAGTTTTTGCCTTTTGAAATGATTTTGGTGCTGCATATGAACTAATAGTTGTTGGAATTGGTGTATTTTTGTAACCATTTGCATGCAATGTTGCAGACGAAATTTCAGTGATAACAAATTCCCCCTGATGTGTGAGGTTAGGAGCATACGTATAGCTGAAATACATCAATTTTTATTCTACTGAGAGTGCCATTGTAATGAAGAGTGTTGAGAGGAACTGCAAGAGAGATCCGTTGGAGGGAGAGGGGAAACTGTGGGACCCAAATATTTCTCTAGAAAAAAAGAAAATATGTATACAAATAAGGTGGGCATGCCCCATGCTCTTGTCATGTAAATCAAAATGTAAGACAATAAATGAAGTGGTATGCTGATGTAGATAATAGCAGTGCCCTTCGAGGAAGTTTGATAATGATAGATGACAATTATTAATGGTGAAAATACTCTGAAAAGAGGCAAGGACACCTGTAAGAAGTGTCGATGACTCGTAGGCGTTGATGGCCTAACAAATTTAGAGGTCTTCAGTTGGTATAAAACAACTGCAACAATCGCATAGTAAGATCCACTGTAACATGTGATTTTGTTAAAGTCGAATGTTACGGGGGTCAACAGACTCAAAGATAAATGATTTTTCTTTCTGTGTCGTTCGAGTCTCCTCATTGTAAAGGTAATGAGAGTCAAGATAATGTCACCCTTTTGAAAACTGTGTTGATGTCAACAGAAAGGGAGACATGACTCCAAGAAGCAAAGGGCTTTGTGAAATCCACAAAAATAAGATTAGGAGCTGATAGGGAACATGAATGAATTCAATATGCGGTGAGAGTCGTGACTGCCCTTGGTTGGGGGTATGTTTGAAGGATGATTGGCAACAACTGTAAAACTGTATCTAGTGTCGAGGGGGCGACTAGATATGGGGGTAAATTGTGCCAGAGGCTTGAAAAAGTGGACAAACTCAGAGATCAAGGGTACATGGACTTGTTTATGAACGATGTCAAAATGAGAAAAGGAGAGTGGATGCCCCAACCAAGGGAGACATGGGTTGCATTGCCGAGAAACGAAGGTCATCAAGGGTGACGACAAAAAGATAAGTAAATGCTGGAAACAAAGGATTTTTTAAATTACAAAATAAATAAAAAATAATTTGGGATGAGTGTACAGATATAGAAACGAGTGTCCTAGTGCGAGATGGCTTGGCCTATGAGGGCACAAGTTGCGAAGAGAACTGGTGGAGGGTGGGGGGGCCCATGGGTGTGTTTATGTATGGGGTAAATGAATGGAGGGAAATCTGTAGATGGGAAAAATAATGGTGGATGAAATGGAGGTTTAATGATATTGCGAGGGTGCAGTCGAATAGAACCAAAATGAGATGGCCTGGGATTCCATTGGGAAAGCTAGCCATATGATGAGAAGGAGTATGTGGCTTATTCTCAGAAGTGCATAAGACTATCAAGACTCCCATCCCTAGGGGGTGAAAGCAACATGAGCGTAAAATTGCTGAGGGGAACTATGAATGGGACAACTCATGTGGGGGAGAGTGCTACCGGGTGGCAGTGCCAAAATGCAAAAGAGGTGACGGTATTGCAGAGTCAGAGGTAGGGACCTTATAGGTGAATGTCAGAGGGTGTGACTAGGAGATGCAATTGATATTCAGAGGGACTGTTTACATGCCAATGTTGAACATATACCTGAAGGGTTGTGCTGATTGTTATGACCAAGTACTTGCACACATGAAAAACCAAATACCCGCCATGAACAATATTTGATGATAAAGAACATATAACAGTTATTTGATAATTTTGAACATGAGCATACATATCTGGACGTGACGTGAGGAAAATGACCCCCAGGGCAAGTTCATATCGTGACTTGGGGAATGTGACTTTGCAGATGGAAGGACCCTGATCCTGTGGCTGAAGACAGATCATGAAACAAAGGCTTTGGGCTCCTGTAAGTGAGTGTGGAAGTTTGGAAAAAGGGACTATATATGGCTGGTAGGCCCACAATGCCACCTCATTTGTACCCATCGCTATAGTGAATTGACGAGAGTATTTGGAGAAGTTTTAGAGATTACAGAAGCTCGAGCTGACTGAATCAGGAGTTGCGAGAGTTAGGTTAGTGGTCCCATCCTCCTTCATAGCATTAATTTCCTAGTTTTAGGTTAGGGGTCATATGGATGGCCGTAAAAGGGTAGTTTTAGGAGTGGGCCCACTAATGTGCGAGAGAAGGAATGATACCCGTGCTCATATGCACGGGTATAATTCCATCTCTCATGCATAATGTGTGGTTGTGATTGATACCGCCATGCATAGAGGCGCGTGAGAGGGAAAAACAAGTGTGCATGAGACACATGCATGTTAAAATTACAGTTGCGCACTGTGCACAACTGTTTCTCAGACAGTTGTGCATCAATGTGCAACTATGTAGAGAACATGTGTGCATGTGTGCGCACATGTTGGTGTGACAGTTGCACATTAGTGTGTAGTTGTTTCTCTGACAACTTCACATTAATGCATAATTGTGCAAAGAATAGGCACACATATGTGCATACTTGTGGGGGTGAAATCCACGCACTGAAGGCAAAGCTAAGGGTGGTTGAAATTTTGAATTTTTTGATGAATGATGAGGTTTGACCAAGTGTTTTTGTGTGGATGCAGGTGATCAGCGTGTGATAGGAGAGTCACTATGCCAATCCACTGAAGGGATCAAGACTGGAAGCACCTCCGAGAGGCAGTGAGAGAGAAGCCATGCATTGAGAGACACTTGGAAGCCTGTAGGTTGCTCAAGTTCTTCGAGTGTCCTTTGATATGGCTGCATGAGTTCTTGCTTCAGTATCTGATATCCATGTGGAGCGCTAATATGCAGTGCTTCATTGTGATGGGAAAAAAACTGACACTCTCAATTGTGGATGATATATACTTTCTGAAGGGGCTCCCCTTCCGGGGGATGGCCCTGCCTGCTGACCCCCAACTGTCGGGGGATGTGAGACTGATATAATTGGCATGACGCTACTGCTCAGGGTCGAACCCGATGTCGGGTTCGACTATTCATATCGAGGCGATGGATGATATTTTTCCTCATTGCATCATGGCCATGGTGGTGAGGATCTATTGATCCTTAGTGACTCAACGAATCTCGAGAGGTCAGCTGAGGATTGTGGAGAGAGCCCTAGATGGGGACCTTTTTTCCTGGGGGCTAATGCTACACTCCAAGATGATGGGGCAGATTCACTGGTGTCAGACCATCGACTCTAGTGAGTTTTCATTTGGTTCCATCCTGGTTGCATGGTTTCTAGAGAGGGTGCCCCTATTGCACCCAAGGATTTTGTTGGCGCCTGTAGGGCCGCAAGAGCCGCGATTGATGCGGTGGGCCCATATTTTGGCGCATCACGGGGGGGAGAGGGTGGACACTAATTTTTGAACACTGTGGCATGTGTGTGGCATCATATGCCACATGTGATACTCCAGTATCCATACGGTGGGATGGACTACCGACACAACCCAAACATGGTGTTGCCTCCTAGAGAGGTTTGGAACCAGAGAGGTATGTTTGTGCATTTATGTTTTGTGATTTTGATAGTGTAGCATATGATTATGTGTATATGGATTTTGACTCTACCTTTGGTTTTTTTGTTTGCATATGTGGGGCCTCGAGGCCGTGAGTTGTAGGTGGTCAGGGATTCGGCACGCCAGGGGCGAGTGCAACTGTTGCGGGTAGGAGAGTGACGCAGGAGATATGATGCTAGTGTTGGGCCAACACATGAGCCGAGGGTAGGCCAGAGGCAAATATTTGATGATGTGGGTGCTAGACCATCGCATGATCCGTGGGTAGAGGCTGGAGGGGGGATGGAGGACCTTCGTCACCAGTTCAAGGAGGTTCTTTAGGGTGTGTCAGAGGGCATATGGGCCCACATCTAGGATGAGAGGGTCCTGGAGCAGTGTGTGGGTGTACCAAAAAAGTGGCAGACCTTGATCCTCCAGACAACTGTAGCAGGGGTAGTGATGAATGGTCGACTGCCCCCTTGACCTGGAGGACCATGAGTTGGTGTGGCACCTCCAGCTGATAGAGGACTTGGGGGGGAGCTCTAGGGGGACCATGAATGCCATTTTTTGTATATGTATAGGCTTGCGAGCCCATTTTGTACAGGCTATTTGATACCCATTTTGTATAGGGTAGGGGGTACTCGTTTTATACCTATAGGGGTGATGGCACTCAATGGCCTACGAGCGATGTATATTTTATACTTTTTAAAAATTTATGACACTT
>ML777495.1:1256833-1272295 GCA_009831015.1 Picea engelmannii
TTATGTCTACATGTGTTTATGTTTTTGATGGTTTGATGATGTCTAATTTATATGCTATGGCCGATGTATAATGTTTATGTATATGGGATGATGTGTTGATGTGATAAAGGCCAATCTAACACTAGGTTAGCCATATTATATGTTATTTAATTAAATTGTTGTGGAATATGTGTAAATGTAATTGAATCAAAGTTTCGAGATAAGAGTCTAACTTGCAGGTATTTGCGAAAGAGGAAAGGATCACAGGCATGGTATACATTGTTGAGTTGCAGGACGACAAGTTGGGAATCTAATAAAACATGAAGGTGATGAATGTGGTTGTGACTGGCCTTGGTGAGGAGACCAATGACGACGACATGTTTTTCTTGGTTGTCAGTGGCTGAGCCCAAACATATGCCGATGGTGTGGAGTAGTTTATGTGAGGGGGTATAGAGGGCCCAAGTGAGATTCTATGTCCAACGGATAGCACCATCAGCGTAACCAATGTGGTAGGCTGATGGAGGATGCATTTCTCAATAACACGAGTGGTAGATCAGACATGAGGAGTGGAGGTGAAAAAAATAAGACTAAAAAATCTACAAATTTGTACAAAGAAAAAGCCTAGTGTATAATTTCTATGCTCAGGCGTAAAAATTCTTTATGTACAACCCATTGACAGGTTATTTGAGAGGATAGCCTTCCAGAGAGGCCATGATGTATGCACCTTTAGTGAGGCAGTGTTGGACAATGTAGGGTCCATTCCATAATGATTCAAATTTCCCATGACCTAGAGTATCGTGGGTGATATTATAGGCTAGGAAAAGATCTCCTTCGCTAAATGAACGAAGGTTGACATGGCAGTCAAAGATGGCTTTGGACCATTTTTAGCTACCTCGTTGTTTTGTAATGAAGACTGACGATATTCGTCCAACGACTCTAAGGTCAATAAGTGTTGTTATATTGGAGTAGTTCCAGGTAATAGCTCGATGGTGGTGTGTAACATGGGAATTTCACACTCGATGGGGAGGGTGGCTTCAATCCCATGGAAAAAATGAAATGGTGTAAAACCAATGGCATTTTTGACTGTCATGCGATAAGCCCATAATGTTGAAAACAACATCTGATGCCAGTTGGTCTTATGTTTGTTGACGGTATGTTGTAGTATGGTTTTGAGGACTTTGTTGATAGCATCAACCTGTCCGTTGGACTAAGGGTAGTATTGGGAAGAAAAATCATGGGAGAAGCCTAAATTTGAGGAGAGTTCTGTGAAGATCTCATTCTCAATGCGCTTACCATGATCAAATACTAACTGTAGTTGAATTCTGAAATGGTTAATGACGTGGTTGAAGAAAAAATGTGTGTTGTGTCAACAGTATTGTTGAAGGTAGGCATGGCTTCGACCCATTTGGTAAAGTAATTTGTTAGTGCTCTATAAATTTCCTAGAGGTTGTTAGAAAGAAGAAATCTACGAGAGGTAACTTTATCCAACCGCTTTTGAAGCTGGGATCTAGCCCTTCCAACTTCAGAGAGAGATCTCTCTATATGATTTAGATATGTTTCAAAATTTTTAGAATATTAGGCTAGGTAAATAAATAAGTTGGTTTTTTTGTTGTAGTGTTTGTCAAGTTGGCTGAGATAGTTTGCACATCCATTGGGATATGGGGTCTGTGTCGTAAAAATGAAATTCCAACCAGAAAACAAAGAAAACCTTTCACAGGGAGAGATAATATAATCATTGGATCCTTTAGTAGCATAAATGAGGAATAACAGAAAAGATGAGAAAGAAAATTACAACAAAGAAGCAGTTAAGAATTTCTTTATTGTAAAATGAGAAGATAAAACACTAAAATCTTTTAACTTAGAGACAGGGTATATGAGATAAATCCTGCAATGTTCGTTACTTCCAAAGATTAGATTTAGAAAACAATGTGATAACAAAGAAAGAATAACATTTAACTTAGAGAGAAAAACATCACCAGTGAATACACGCAAGAATCCTGTAAAATGCCTCTTTGTATTAATGGGAGATCTCTTCAAAAATATTACAGTCTGATAGCTTGCAGGGCATGAAAATCAACAACCCTCAATACTTCGAAAGATGAGATATTTATAACCCAACATTACAAACAATCCTGTCATCAAAGATCAGGACGTGGTAAATCTATTTTTAGCCTAACTAACTTAACAAATTTCAGAAATCTAGGAACTGTTTGATGATGTGTCACAACTGCATGTTGTTTTCTGGGTGGACCGTTGGTGAGCCCTCTGCACGACCTCATCTTACTGGACAAATGACTGGGCTGGGACAACTCATCTACTACTCGATCAGATCACAGATTTCTTCCCATCGAAGATGACTGGGAACGTTGACTTTTAGTAGCCTTCGATAAACTTCATCCATTTATGTATACTTGGCGAAGGTAGGTTTGGTGACGAAGATGTATCGAATCTCATGCTAAATACTGATGTCCCACTGAAGCGCATCTACAAATGCCTTGCCAATGATGCTGCCTTGAATTCCTGAAAACTTTGAACTGTCCTTAGCCACATCGACCAGTCTCTTTTTGTAGTCTGGGAGTGTCATCAATTTGTCATTGATTACCTTTAGACCAGGAAGACCTTTCATCTGTAGAGCCTCAATTTTACTAAAATACCTTTGTACCCCTAGGTCCATGGCTTGAACCTTTTCTTCCAGCTGAAGCATTAATCCTCTCTTGGTCAAAACTCTTTTGACCTCAAGGATGGTCTCTGTTCTATCTTCAATTTTCAGCTCTTCCAGCTCCTCCCTGGTCTTAGAATTTAGGAACTTGATGATTTCATTAGCCCGTGTGGGCATCTCTCCCAATTTTGATCTGATCTTCTCAATGGCTTGTTTGCTTCTCTGCACCAATTCATTTTTCTCAACATGATCTGTATCATTGGACATATCTCATTCATAGACTTGGTGATGTCTGTCCAGACGCTTTCTTTAACTTCGGCCAGAATTTTACCTGCCACTGCTTGCTTCTGGAGCTGTTGTAACTCTTGTTTGAGATGGTCTGACACCTGATTTTCCTTGGAGAGGCTGATATGATAAGAATATTTGAGTTCCTGAAGGTTCTCAATCTCCTTTTTGAGCCTGCTAATCTCTGTTTCCTGCAGGTTCATCTTTTCCATAGATTTGTCCAATTCGGTTGTCTTTTCTAGAGATGCCAGTGGATTCATTGATGGGACTTTTGTTACTGATGCTGTGCTCACTCCTAAAAGTGGAACTGCACTCAATGGAATGAATTCCATTGGCTTCAGTTGTTCTTTCTCTTTTACTAGCTTCTCCATCTCAGCTTCCATTTCCTTTAGTTGTGCATTCTGCTCCATGATTAGTTTGAGCATTTCATCTTTTTCTCCTTCCGTCTCTGCTATTTCCTTCGCCTGTGAATCCTTTGTTGGTGGGAGTTTCAATTGTTTCCTTAAGGAGGCTATGTCGACATTTTTATTTTTAATCATCTCCTCGACTTCTTTCACGTTCGAGGGATCATACCCGATCTTAAGGACCAATTCCTCCAAAGTTTTGATCCTGTTTTCCTTGGCAAAGGACGATATCTTCTCCAACTTCAACTATGTTTCGACGTTGTTTAGGGACACTTTCAATTTGGATGCAGTAGTGGAAGCATGTGCCAACGTATAGAAAACCATTTCTCCTGTTTGATTGTGCAGATCCATCTGATCGGCCGGATGCACATCCTTAGTCTGGAATTCAAAAGTGGCCCTTTTGTAATCAATGATTACCTTTGGATCTAGAACCCGTGCTTGGAGGAATGCCATATGCATTCTTCCCTTCTAAGTGTCAAATGTCGATAGCAGTCTATGTTTTACAGTTGACATCTTCTTCCAGAACTGGGTGCAAGTGCTGTTGGTCAGAGTCTGAATCCTTTTCTTGATCAGATCATATTTCTCAAAGATGCTTAGCTTCGGTCCTATCTTGCCTGGCTAGGTGGTTGATGGAGCATCTGTAGATTTCTTCGGCAATGCTGAGGTTATGATATGTTGGAGGCTTGCACTGAGGGGTGGCCTATCAACCTTGGTCACTATAGTAAATGTGACTTCCTTTTCCCTAGTCGGGTTGGGAGCTGAACTAGTTTTAGACCTCTTGCTATGCAGTTGGAATTCTTCTGACGACACTTCAGTGACAGGCAGTGACAAATATTGCCTAGGCCTTTTCTCTTTCAGAACCTGTGGTGTGGTTGTTTGTGATACAGTGGTCAGGGGATTCTGTTGTTCTGCTTCGACCAAAGTGTTTGGTTCCCATACTGTCTGGTTTGAAAATTTCTCGACTTCGGGCCTAGATTCGTGGACATACGGGATATTATTATTTTCACCCTCATATCAGAGATAATCCCACACAGATCGTAGTGCCATGTGAAACTCGTGACGAACTGCATTTCCTTCAGCAGCTTGTCTGCTTCCTCTCCGACGCCACGATTGTTGCAGATGAAAGAGCCAATCTGCCCTTTGATTCCGAGCTGTTGTTTTTTCTTTAGAGACACAAAATGAATATCATCAGAGTTTATCATCTTCCTTATGTACTCCAGAGAAAATATTCTGATAGGTAGGTATTTAGGAATCTTATACGGGGCCAACTAGCACCCATATACTCTGATCTCAGTGTGATTTTGGTATAAATACTAATCACCAGTCTTGGTGTGATCTGAAATATGCAGGATCCTCTGAACTTCATCATTAATCCTAGGTTCGGGCCTGTCGCTAAGCATACTTACCACTGGGTGATAGAATTGCTCGATGAACTGCTTGAAACTGAACTTTGTGGAGTTATGCTTGAGCAAGGAGGTCCATGCGGTTACTGCCTGGGGTCTGCTATCTCCGTCCATCTTCTACATGGAAAAAGAAAATTTGTCTGCTTGGAAGAAAACGAACAAGTACGCCAGTACAAAAGAGTACCAGAACATGCCTTCCATGATGAAATTGACAAACTGTTCATGAATATTGTTTGCCAGGAACATGCTGAAGTTGAACTGGGTAGTGGGCTTCTCATCGATGGAGAAAATGGACAAGAATCCCAGAATGGGTTCATCTACCCACTGATCCGAATAATAACCCAAAAAGGCACATAGGGATGAGATAATCTGGTTTCCTTTGGTCGAAAACATGGAAGAAGGATAAGGGGGATTTGTAGCAGGGAATTGAGCGGATGGTGGGAGGAAAAGCTCAAATATTTGAGCTCTTTGGGGGAAATTCATCTTCTGGTATAATTCTGTGAGAATTTCAAGGTTAAAAGGTGATGCAGAGTCAGCTTGGGATATTTGCATCATTTGTTCGACGGTTTCAGGTGTGATGAGGAAAAGAACTTATCTAGACGAGGAAATGATGGCTCTTTGCTCGAGAATGTAGTGGGCTTGGCACTTGAGAGCAAACTCTGGAAAAGGGTGAATCTGAGGAAAGAGGTACAGGGGTAGTTTGGACTCCCAGAGTCCAATTATGTCACTCTGGTCCAGGAAAACTTCTTTGAGCCATGACTGAAGGTCTGGGAAATCGAAATCGCACTTTGTATCTGTGATTAAGCGATCTTTTTCGGCCAGTGGAATCCTATCAAGGTCGACAGGAGGCGGGAGAAACGGATTCTCCTCTCCTTCTGCTTGTTTTGACTTTGGCGCCATTACTATAACAGTACCTGCAAAAAACAACGTTAGCAGGGACGACGGTAGATGGGGGTGAGTGACTGAAATGGAGAAAAACGATGTAAAATTCTCTGGTGCGATGAGTGGGTAAATGGTGAAAAGAAGGAGAGTGAGGGTAGTTTTGAGTAAATGGGTGTCCGTTGGGTGTGGGGGACAGGTCAGCTGGTTAACGGATAGGTTATCCAATAATAAATGGCCAACGGATCACTTAGAGCGTGAGATGGCAGGTGACAGTGACTGAGGAATACAGATGGGTGAAGTGGCGGCTACCGATTGGAGTTAAAATCATGGTGAGGGGGCTCGCCACGAGTGAGTTGGGGGGAAGGAATGACATAAATTATGGGATGTGACTCTTTTGGAAAGGTGGATGATGACGTCAAGAGGTGATGAAGGTATGTCAGATAGTAGGAGGCGGTGGGACTCGGGACCGATAGAATCATGCCATGTATAGATAGGGGCCCGCCAGAGGAAAGATTCCATTCCGGACCTCCCCCCCTCTGTTAATGGTTGATCATTCGAGGGGGTCTGAAAAACACCTTGAGCCGTTGATCTGTGCGCTGGCCTTTTGACTGCATATCTATGCGCATCCTTTATCACACATTCTGGACCCCCGCCCCCCTCCATTAAAGGCAGAACAAATGGGGTGGTCTGGAATCCAATATAATCCGTATATATGCATGCTTAAACTGGGGTCGTCCAGATGTGAGCATGTATTATCAGTGATTCCGGACCCCCCCCGCCCCCCTCCGCTAAAGATAGAACGGTCGGGGGGGGTCCGGAAAAAGCTGATCACCGTAGATCTAGGTGTAATTATCTGAACCATTGATATATGAGCGGAGCATAAGTGAGGGCGCAGAGAATACATGCACTGGAGAACTTAGGATAAGTGCATTTCAAGGGTTTTTTCCCAAGGATTTTCATGTATACACCACCACGGGGCTAGACAAACAACATTTTAGGCATCTGAAACATGGTGCAACATTGATCATCCAGTTGGTTTTATTGAAGTAAAGCAACTAGCCTATATTCTAACCTAGCTTCCTATGACAATTAACCTAGATTAGACTGTTGGGATAAGAACTTACTCTACCCTGGGGCTATCTGACCAAGATTAGACAGTTTGGCCAGATTTATTCACTAATCTAACCTAGATACTTTGGCTAAGATTGAACGGTTTAGCCAAACTTATTCACTAACCCTATCAACATCAATTTAAAAAAAAAACAACTTGGCCATGCTTGAAAGGTATGGACCAAGTTACTATTATTGCATGGGGCTTTATTGAAATTATTTTATGCCTTTTTTCTTTTCTTTCTTTTCTTTTTCTTTCTTTTCAAATTATTTGCAGAATGAAAAATCATTTGTCAACAAAAACACTAGAGAGAGATAATATTCTAGTCACCAGTTGATCCTATAACTTATAGGGTGATAACACCGGCTCCACCTGGGGATGGTACTTTCCCTGTGAAGTGCCAAGAATCCTGGTTCCTGATGTTCTGAAAATTTATGCCTAGTTTATTCTCAAAAAATTGAAGAACAGTGGTCAGCGGCTTAGGGCCTTCTCTTCAGGCTTCAACCAACTGAGTAAAGTTGTTCCCTCAGAAAATGCGGCGAAAAATAAAGTTGGTATGTACAATGGAGAGTGTAACCTCGAGTCTCTACTGAGGTGGTAAATAATGCTTCAACATTCTGCCGTTTACAGGTCCTCCTGGCAGATCTGTCTCATCAATGTTGTTTAGCAAGAAAGTGTTATTTCCTCTAAATGCTTGAATCATGTATGGTCCCTTCCACAGACTATCGAATTTTCCATTATTTCCCTTGTCTTCATTCTGGGCGTCCCATCTCAGCACCAAATCTCCTAGCTCAAAATCATCTTCCTTGGTTCTTTTGTCAAAAATATTCTTGATGCTTTCTTGGACTACATGAGACTTGTTGAATACCTCTTCCCTAGACTGCTGCAAATGGATCATCTGATTGATCCTTCTTTGTGAGTCGTTTGGCTCAGCTTGTATAGCTTGAAGTAATTTCATGACAGGGACTCCTAAGGAAGTGCGAAAAAATGCTTCCATGCCATAGACCAGCTGATATGGTGACATACCGATTGACCTTTTGGTGGTCAGTCTGTCAGCCCATAATGCGAAAACCAACTTGTTATGCCATGACTTCTTGTTTTCCTGCAATGTCTTCTTGATGATGTTTACTAGGGTTTTGTTTGAGGATTCTGCCAGCCCATTCCTCTGAGGGTAGTAAGTTGTGGAATGTCCAAAAACAATATGATACTGGTTGCAAAAATCTATGAGTTTCTTCGATCGAAAAGCAGCTGCATTATCAGTTATAATATTTCTAGGACATCCAAAGCGAGACACGATATTATTTTCAAGAAATTTAATAATAACAGAATCAATGGCTTGCTTGCTTGGTACTGCTTCGATCCATTTTGTAAAATAATATGTGGCAGTAAGAATTCACCTGTGTTGGACTGAAGAAGGGGGGTGTATTTCTCCAATGAAGTCCAATCCCCATTGTTGGAAAGGAGCCTCAACTGAGATCGGTTTCAGGGGTAGAGGAAGGAGTTTCCTTTTGCCTTCAAAAAACTGACATTGATGACATGAAGTCACTTTATGATGTACATCAGCAAATAGGGTGGGCCAATAGAATCCAACTCTGAGGATTTTGTTGGCTGTAACCTTCCAGTTCAGATGACCGCCACAATCTCCTGCATGAAACTCTTGTAACACTTTGTCAGCTTCATCTTTCAATTAAAAATTTAACATAATACCTCTAGGATCTTTCCAATACAGATTGCCTTCTAGAATGTAAAGTTTTAATGCTTTCAACTTCAAAAACCTATCTTTAGTCTTAGTCAGACCAAGGGGATCTTGTAAATTATGCAAAACAAATATTAGGTTTGCGTACCATGAAGAGTTGAGAAATACCTCTCTCACGCTTGGAGTTGTTGGCTCGCCCTGTTCATCTACTGCAGCTAATAAATTAATGTCAAGAGCATGGAAATTTGATTCAACTATTAATTTTTCTAGACCTTGACCTTTAATGAGTTTTGTAGGCTTAATCTCTATGTCGTATTCTAAAATGACAACAATCCATTTTCCTCTTCTTCCATCTGGATTGTCCTGGGTCAAAATGTCTTTTACTACAACATTTGGAACATATGCAATGGTGTGGGAATGGAGAATGTATACTCTAAAATATTTTATGGCTTTTACCAAGGCAAAAGCTTGTTTCTCCATTATTTTATAATTCAAAGCAGCATCTCTTAAAGCTTTACTGAAAAAGGCTATGGGTTGTTCATACCCTTCGCTATTTTTTTGTAGTAATACTACTGCGATAGTATGTTCAGAGGCGAAAGAAAAAAAATAGAAATCTTTGGTAAAGTCGGGACTGATCGAGACGGGGGCCTGTGTGAGTGCTCATTTGACTTGTTCGAAAGACTGCCTGGATTCGGTGTCCCATTTTATTTTTACATCCTTTTTTAACATATTTGTAATGTTTCTGAGGATCTCAACCAGATTGGGTATGAATCTTCGTAGAAAGTTTATTTTTCCGATAAAAGACTGTAATTCTTTGATGTTTCTTGGGTGTTCTAATTTTTGTATGGCTTCGATTCTGCTGGGGTCTATTTTGATTCCGTCCTTAGAGATTATGTACCCTAGTAGTTTTCCTTTATCTAAACCGAAAAGGCTCTTCTTGGTATTTAAAGAAATCCCAAATCTCCTGCATTTCTCAAAGATTCGTATGAGATGTCGCAGGTGCTCGTCATCAGATTGGGAAAACACAGTTACATCGTCCAGATAGATGACGATAAATTTACCTAATTCTTCCACAAAGGCGATGTCCATCGCTCTCTAGAAAGTGTCTCCAACGTTCATCAAACTGAAAGGCATTTTCACATACATGAAAGTACCCCATGGTGTAGTGAAAGCGGTTTTGTCTTGGTCGTTTGGGTGAACGAGGACTTGATTATAACCCGAGAACCCATCCAACAAAGATATTCGACTGGATCCGACTACCCTTTGTAGTATGTGGTCCATTTTTGGCAAGGGGTAATTTTCCTTCAAGGAGACCTTATTCAGATTTCGAAAATCAATGCAAAGCCTGATTTCTCCAGATTTCTTACGTGTTGGGACCAAATTTGAGACCCATTTGGAAAAACATAACGGGACTATGATTTTGGCATTGTACATTTTTTTGATTTCCTTTTCTATCAGGGGGAGTAACTTGGGATTGTGTCACATACCCACTACGGAGATAAGCATTTTCGTTGATTTCTCAACGATCAGAATCCATGGAGTCCTACGGGGCTTAGCGCAGGCTAACTCCTTCCCATATCCATATCCGCTCATAAGACCTTTTCTTCTTCCATGGCCCGAAGGATTCTAATGTCCTTCTAATTCCTTATCTATAAAAATCTGCACCCATAGAAACTCTCCACTAAATCTCCCCTTTCCAATCAGGAAATCGGACTTCGCGATTTCGCGATTCTCGTGACCACGCGTTTGTGTATTGTGTTTCCCCGAAACTCGATGTAAGTCAAACGCTGACCTTTCGCATCCCTATCGGGGTTTCTCCTATCGTGGATTCGACACTTGCAATGCCAATGACATTCGCATTTCCTACCCCCGAACCCTGATGGACCAAAACACTGACACGTGCCTTGACAGGTTTTCCCTCCTGGTTAAACTCCGGCCCACATGACTGCTAATACATAAGACCACGGTCTTAGCTCCTGTCAAGATTTCGGACTTCGCGGGATCAAAGTGTATGGACACTTTGTCCTCAGGATCCCCGATCCTCCGATTCCCGATACACCGTTGCGCTGACACACGCCAGGGTTGACTCTTCAACGGTACCTTTACCTATCACCTTTTCAGATATCGCGGGATCGCAAATCCTAATGTGAAGTTTCCTTCGGAGCTTCACGTACAGAAACCCCGATGTGATCTGCCACCTGTCCACCTTGCCGACTCCTACATGGCCTACATTCCTTTAGCCTGTCGGGACGTCGCGTTTCGCGATTTCGCGATTCCCGCTGGTATTGTTCCTTTGTTCCCGGGAATCACGAAGTGTCGAACCCCGCTCTTCTCTGGATCCTCTGACACGTGTCCTATCCGAGATCTACGGCTAGGATTTCCTCGCTATTCTGAGACTCAAAGGTCCCGAATTTCTTAATTTCATAAATCCCGATGCCTACCTGAATTTTCCCATTTGTCACCTCGAATCCTCGGTATCCGAAATACCGATGGACTCTCCTGATCTCGCCACGTGTTCCCAGTTGATGAATGGCTTAGATCATTTCTGGAATTTCCAACATGGATTTTTCTCGGCCTCTTATCCTCCGGATTCGCGAAATACCGAACCCCGATATGCTGATGAACTCTCCCTTTTTGGGACTTTTCCCGAGCTCTCGGATTTACACCACACGTCCCCTTAAGATGGATGGTTCTGATTTAATCTCGGGGTTTTGGGACTTTCGGTACTCCGATGATAGAAATCTTCTGTCAACTCAGAACCCTAGTAGCCGATACACCGACAGGTTGCTCGATCTTGCCCACGTGTCCTCCTATGATGGACGACTCAGATCCGTCCTAGGGTTTTCACCATGGAAAATCCCAAACTCTTGTCAACAAGAATCTCGATCTCGTGATTCCTAATATCCCAATGGCCACGCCTCTCGTCGGGACTTTCAACCTCCTATTCACGAGGACTTAACCCTCATGCATCTCTTAACAAATCCAATGACTGTCGGGTTTTTCTAGCTAGGATCTAACGGCTCAGATCTGTTCCACTTCGCGCATTCTTCCACTACTTCATGGATGTGGAAAAAATCAACAGTCCAATTGTTCTTATGGATCTTGGGGTCTACGATCTCGATTTCCTCGCTATTCACAAAGATAGAGGGAAAAGGGGTAAGGTATATAATGCCCTTGTTTCTTTCATCAATCTAACGGTCGTGAATGACCATGGGTCTTTCGACAGGATCTCATCCATCGATTCGTTACTTATCCCTACGCTGCTACCTTGGGATTTTTAAGAGGGTCATTCCTCCTCGTACAAGGTTGTTAAGACTTGCGCAGCCAAGTTACAGGTTCTTGGTAAATCTTTCCAGAGAGGGATTCTCTGTGAAGAGATCTACTCCGGGGCATTCCAGGAGACAGATAAGGGGAAACAACTTCCCGAGAATGGGCTGGAAGTCTGACTTGGTTCAACTTAAACATAATGAAATTCATTTATCAACATAAGCCATGCGTGGTTTTTCTGTTATAAGCATATACAACTACTAGTACTGATTAAACACCAGATAATCATTCTTATAATGAAAACATTCATAGTTCCGCAGCTTATGAGCGTAGTTATTAAAAGACAAATATTTCAAGGTTCCAGAGGCAAAACACTTATCAAAAATACCACCAAGGTTAAGTAACTGCTGAGAGGGGTGCTCGTTTCCACCCAACCGTAGGCTCAATGACTCCCAGCGGATTTACCACTAGCCACCCCCGAGCTGAGACCATGATGCTGTGAGACTACGTCTCTCCATCTGCCAGTGACCAAGAGCGAAGGTTGCAATCCTTCCTCTCTGCTATCACTCACTCTGCGTAATGCCAGAGTTCCCCTCGCGTCTGCTCTCCCCCCAATCGCTTCTATCCCATGCCTTATCCTCTCGCGAGGTTGCGTGTGGCGCGATTATCCTCGCACTGGTCAGTCATGATGGCTCTCCGGATAGGCGGTTCACCTCCCCATCCCTCATTAATCCATCAACCTACCAACCTGTGGGGCATTTAATTCAGGGCCAACGAGCTGCTTTTGGTTCTCTGGGCCAGTGGAGTCCAAATACGGTAATTAATTCTCAGTGGAAGTTAACACCACCTTTTCAGGTGACTTCCACCGCCATCATGGTATCTTTTTTTTTTTCTGCCCATCCCCTCTCAACAGTCCTGCAATAACTTAAAAATGTTATTCACATTCATTGACCTTTTCCTCAAGATCCGTTTACATCACATATTCACATTCATGAGTTTTCCATAGTTCTTGGCCAGTCCATTTATATTTACAAGCTGGGGGAAACAGGGTGTTACAATTCCCTCCCCCTTAAAGGGAACATCATCCTCGATGTTCTTATCTACCAACATGAATTGTATGTATAGAAGTAAACAAAATCGGATATGCCTGTCTCATGGCATCCTCCATTTCCCATGTAGCCTCATCTAGGAAAAAATGTTTCCACTGCACCTTGACCTGTGCAATGGTTCTATTCCGGAGCGGGGTCTCCTTTCTGTCCAGTATGCATTGGGGTTCTGGTAGAAATTCTCCCTCCGGTTCCACCTAGATCAAAGACTAGTCAATTATATGATTAACATCATGTAAATATTTCTTCAATAATGAAACATGGAAAGCATTATGTGCTTTTACTGTGGGAGGAAGTGCTAGCCGATAGGCTACAGGTCCCACTCTTTCTAGAACCTCAAAGGGTCCACAATACCGAGGTTCCAACTTGGAACAAGCTCCCATTTTGAGGGAAATCCTTTTGGGATTAATTCGGAGATATACATGGTCTCCCATTTTGAACTCTCTTGGAGTTCTCTTTTGGTCAACATAACTTTTCTGTCAGTTATGGGCGGTCTTCAGATTTTGTTTTATCTAAGCTACTTGTTGTTCCATTTCTTTCAACATGTCGGGTCCAAAAGAAATCCTATTTACAGGATTTCTCCAGCTGATTGGAGTATTACACGGCTTACCATAGAGGACCTCGAAGGGACTCATCTTTAAGGATGTTTGGTAGCCGTTGTTGTAGGTGAATTCTACCAATGGCAGGTAGTCTTCCCATTTTCTAGGTTGATGCATTACATGCATCCTTAACATATCCTCTAATATCTGATTCACTCTTTTTATCTGTCTGTCGGTTTGAGGGTGATAGGCGGTGCTAAACAACAATTTGGTCTCTAAACCAACCATCAGTGATTTCCAGAAATTGGAAGTAAATTTTGTGTCTCTGTCATATATTATCTCCCTTGACATTCTATGCAGTCGGAATATGTCTTTCATGAATATTTGGGCGATATCTATCACCTTGCAGGTTGATTTAATGGGGATGAAATGAGTAGACTTGCTCAGTTTATCCACCACTACCATAATGGCATCATTCTGTTTGGTTGAAGTTGGCAATCCAGTGATAAAATCCATGGAGATGGTTTCCCATTTCCATTCTAGGATGGGTAAAGGGTGTAATAGTCCTGCTGGGTGTCGATGTTCTTCTTTAACCTGTTGGCATTCTATGCATTGGGCCAAATATTTAGCTATGTCTTTCTTCAATCCAGGCCAATAAAATTGTTTCCGGGTGGCAGTGATCATTTTCTGGTATCCTGGGTGACCAGTGTATGGTCTTTTATGTAGTTCATCCATAATGAACCTCTTCAAGTCGTCACAATTTGGAATGTACAGTCTATCTCTGTAAGTGAGAAGACCTCCTTCGGTTATCTGGTAGCCGTCATACTTTACTCCAACGGGTTCTTGCTGTAGGTGCAGGGTCATAGTCTGAATGAAGGAATATGTTTCTTGTGCAGTTCTGAATCTGTTCTTGACATCTGTCTCATAGGTACTCACCGATGTCAGGTGAATTGTTTTCATGCTTCTGCTAAGGGCATCGGCCACCCTATTTTCCTTCCCTTTGATGTGTTTGATCTCAAAATCAAATTTGCTAAGGAGGGCCATCCATCTAGCTTGTCTAGCATTGAGCTTTGGTTGGTCGAACAAATACCGTAATCCACAGTGATCTGTCATAAGCACAAATTTTCTTCCCAAGTGGTAATGCCTCCACATTTTTAAGGCATGCACTATGGTAGCCAGTTCTAGATCATGAGTCACATAGTTGACCTCATGTTCATTCAATTTTCGGGATTCATAGTAGATCACCTTTCCTTCCTGCATAAGGACTCCTCCGAGGCCTTCCTTACAGGCATCTGTGCACACAAGGAAGTCAGCTTCTGGGTCAGTAATTTTCAACATGGGTGCATGGGTTAGTAAATGTTTCAAGGTTTGAAATCTTTCTTCACATTGTTGTGTCCACAGGAATTTTGTCCCCTTCCTTTGGAGGGCAGTGATTGGACAACCAATCTTGGAGAAATCTTTTATAAATCTCCTATAGCATCCCGCCAATCCCATAAGGGATTTGATGTCTGAAACATCCTTTGGGGTAGGCCATTTCATGATAGACCTGATCTTGTCAGGGTCTACTGCTAGCCCTTCCTCAGACAAAACATGTCCCAAGTAATGTACTTGCTTCTGAAAGAAGTCACATTTGTTGAATTTAGCATAGAGTTGATGCTCTCTTAGCACTTGCAGTACAAGTCTAAGATGCTCTTCATGTTCTTCTCTATTCTTAGAGTAGATTAATATGTCATGAATAAAGACTAGCATGAATTTATCTAAAAATTTACTGAGTACATTGTTCATTAAGCACATGAAAGTGGCAGGGGCATTGGTTAACCCAAATGGCACTACCACAAACTCATAGTGACCATACCGTGTCCGGAAAGCGGTTTTATGGATGTCTTCACCCTTGATTCAGACTTGATGGTAACCCGACCTCAAGTCAATTTTTGAGAAAATAGACGCACCTCCCAACTGATCGAATAGATCATCGATCCTGGGCAACAGGTACTTGTTCTTTATGGTTACTTTATTAAGTTGTCTATAATCTATACACAGTCTAAGGGTGCCATCCTTCTTTTTCACAAACAGGACTGGTGCTCCCCATGGGGACACGCTGGGTCGAATATAACCCTTATCCATCATTTCT
>ML777495.1:1281161-1368958 GCA_009831015.1 Picea engelmannii
CGAGTCTGAAAATAATATGTACAAATTTTAATCAACCTCTAAACATTACTTTCTTCTCAGATTTGCAATATTTCAGAAACAAACTTTTCTTCTAGGGAAAAGAAAACATGAGGTTATAAATTTTTAGTGTTGTTCGTTCCCCAGTGGAGTCGCCACTATGTTAGCGCTTCGTAAATTTCCTAGAGGTTGTTAGAGAGAAGAAATCTACGAGAGGTAACTTTATCCAACCGCTTTTGAAGCTAGGATCTAGCCCTTCCAACTTGAGAGAGGGATCTCTCTATATGATTTAGATATGTTTCATTTTTTTTAAATATTAGGCTGGGTAAATAAATAAGTTGGTTTTATTGTTGTAGTGTTTGTTGAGTTGGCTGAGATAGTTTACACATCCATTGGGCTATGGTGTATGTGTCATAAAGATGAAATTCTAACCAGAAAACAAAGAAAACCTTTCACAGGGCGAGATAATATACTCAATGGATTCTTTGGTAGCATAAATGAGGAATAGCAGAAAAGATGAGAAAGACAGTTACAACAAAGAAGCAATTAAAAATTTCTTTATTGTAAAATGAGAAGATAAAACACTAAAATATTTTAAGTCAGAGACAGGGTATACAAAATAAATCCTGTAATGTTCGTTACTTCCAAAGATTAGATTTAGAAAACAGTGTGATAACAAGGCGAGAATAACATTTAACTTAGAGAGAAAAACATCACCAGTGAATACACGCAAGAATCCTATAAAATGCCTCTTTGTATTAATAGGAGATCTCTTCAAAAATATTACAGTCTGATAGCTTGTAGGGCATGAAAATCAACAACCCTCAATACTTCGAAAGATGAGGTATTTATAACCCAAAATTACAAACAATCCTGTCATCAAAGATCAGGACGTGGTAAATCTATTTTTAGCCTAACTAACTTAAAAAATTTCAGAAATCTAGGAACTGCTTGATGATGTGTAACTATTGCATGTTGTTTTTTGGGTGGACTGTTGGTGAGCCCTCTACACGACCTCATCTTACTGGACAAATGACTAGGCTGGGACAACTCATCTACTACTCGATCAGATCACAGAGTTCTTCCCATCGAAGATGACTGGGAACATTGACTTTGAGTAGCCTTCGATAAACTTCATCCATTTCTGTATACCTGGCAAAGGTAGGTTTGGTGACGAAGATGTATCGAATCTCATGTTGAATATTGATGTCCCACTGAAGCGCATCTAGAAATGCCTTGCCAGTGATGCTGCCTTGAATTCCTGAAAACTTTGAACTGTCCTTAGCCACATCGGCCAGTCTCTTTTTGTAGTTTGGGAGTGTCATCAATTTGTCATTGATTACCTTCAGACCAGGAAGACCTTTCTTCTTTAGAGCCTCAATTTTACTAAAAAACCTTTGTACCCCTAGGTCCATGGCCTGAACCTTTTCTTCCAGCTGAAGAATTAATCCTCTCTTGGTCAAAACTCTTTTGACCTCAAGGATGGTCTATGTTCTATCTTCAATTTTCAGCTCCTCCCTGGTCTTAGAATTTAGGAACTTGATGATTTCATTAGTTTGTGTGGGCATCTCTCCCAATTCTATTCTGATATGATCTTCTCAATGGCATGTTTTCTTCTCTGAACCAATTCATTTTTCTCAACATGATCTGTATCATTGGCCATATATCATTCATAGACTTAGTGATGTATGTCCAGACGCTTTCTTTAACTTTGGCCAGAGTTTTACCTGCCATTGTTTGCTTCTGGAGCTTTTGTAACTCTTGTTTGAGCTGGTCTGACACCTGCTTTTCCTTGGAGAGGCTGATCTGATAGGAATATTTGAGTTCCTGAAGGTTATCAATCTCCTTTTTGAGCCTCCTAATCTTTGTTTCCTGCAGGTTCATATTTTCCATAGATTTGGCCAATTCGACTATCTTTTCCAGAGATGTCAGTGAATTCGTTGATGGGACTTCTGTTACTGATGTTGTGCTCACTCTTGGAAGTGGAACTTCACTCAATGAGATGACTTCCATTGGCTTCAGTTGTTCTTTCTCTTTTACTAGTTTCTCCATCTCAACTTCCATTTCCTTTAGTTGTGCATTCTTCTCCATGATTAGTTTGAGCATTTCATCTTTTTCTCCTTCCGTCTCTGCTATTTCCTTCCCCTGTGAATCCTCTGTTGGTGGGAGTTTCAATTGTTTCCTTAAGGAGGCTATGTTGGCATTTTTCCTTTTAATCATATCCTCGGCTGCTTTCACGTTCGAGGGATCGTACCCAATCTTAAGGACCAATTCCTCCAACGTCTTGATCCTGTTGTCCTTGGCAAAGGATGATATCTTCTCCATCTTTAATTGTGTTTGGACGTTGTTCAGGGACACTTGAAATTTGGACGTAGTAGTGGAAGCATGTGCCAACATATAGAAAACCATTTCTCCTGTTTGCTTGTGCAGATCCATCTGATCAGCTGGATGCACATCCTTTGTCTAGAATTCAAAAGTAGCCCTTTTGTAATCAGTGATTACCTTTGGATCTAGAACCTGTGATTGGAGGAATGCCATATGCATTCTTCCCTTCTCAATGTCAAATGTCGATAGCAGCCTATGTTGTGCAGTTGACGCCTGCTTCCAGAACTGGGTGCAAGTGTTGTTGGTCAGAGTCTGATTCCTTTTCTTGATTAGATCGTATTTCTCAAAGATGCTCAGCTTCGGTCCTATCTTGCCTAGCTGGGTGGTTGATGGAGCATCTTTAGATTTCTTCGGCAACGCTGAGGTTATGATATGCTGGAGACTTTCACTTAGGGGTGGCCTATCAACCTTGGTCACTATAGTAGATGGGACTTCCTTTTCCCCAGTCGAGTCAGGAGCTGAACTAGTTTTAGACCTCTTGGTATGCAGTTGGAATTCTTCCGACGACACTTCAGTGACAGGCGGTGACAAATCTTGCCTAGGCCTTTTCTCTTTCGGAACCTATGGTGTGGTTGTTTGTGATATAGTGGCCAGGGGATCCTGTTGTTCTTCTTCGACCAAAGTGTTTGGTTCCCATACTATCTGTTTTGCGAACTTCTCGACTTTGGGCCTAGATTCGTGGACATACGGGATATTCTTATTTTTCACCCTCATCTCAAAGATAATCCCACACAGATCGTAGTGCCATGTGAAACTCGTGACCAAATTCATTTCCTTCAGCAGCTTGTCTGCTTCCTCTCCGGTGCCACGATTGTTGCAGATGAAAGAGCCAATCTGCCCTTTGATTCTGAGTTGTTGTTTTTTCTTTAGAAACACAAAATGAATATCATCATAGTTTATCATCTACCTTATGTACTCCAAAGAAAAAATTCTAATAGGCAGGTATTTAGGAAGCTTATACAGGGCCAACTCGCACCCATATACTCTGATCTCAATGTGATTTTTGTATAAATACCAATCACCAATCTTGGTGTGATCCAAAAGATGCAGGATCCTCTGAAATTCATCATTAATCCTAGGTTTGGGCCTGCCGTTAAGCATACTTACCATTGGGTGATAGAATTTCTCGATGAACTGTTTGAAAATTTACTCTGTGGAGTTATGCTTGAGTAAGGAGGTCCATGCGGTTACTACCCGGGATCTGCAATCTCCATCCATCTTCTACATGGAAAAAGAAAATTTGTCCGCTTGGAAGAAAACGAATAAGTATGTGAGTACAGAAGAGTACCGGAACATGCCTTCCGTGAAGAAATTGACAAACTGTTTGTGAATATTGTTCGCTAGGAACATGCTGAAGTCGAACTGGGTAGTGGGCTTCTCATCGGTGGAGAAAATGGACAAGAATCCTAGAATGGGTTCATCTACCCACTGATCCGAATAATAACCCAACAAGGCGCATAGGGACGAGATAATATAGTTTCCTTTGGTTGAAAACATGGAAGAAGGATAAGGGGGATTTGTAGCGGGGAATTGAGCGGATGGTGGGAGAAAAAGATCAAATATTTGAGCTCTTTGGGGGAAAGTCATCTTCTGGTATAATTCTGTGAGAATTTCAAGGTTAAAAGGTGATGCAGAGTCAACTTGGGATATTTGCATCATTTGGTCGATGATTTTAGGCGTGATGAGGAAAATAACTTCTCTAGACGAGGAAATGATGGCTCTTTGCTAGGGAATGTAGTGGGCTTGGCACTTGAGAGAAAACTCTGGAAAAGGGTGAATTTGAGGAAAGAGATACAGGGGTAGGTTGGACTCCCAGAGTCCAATTTCGTCACTCTGGTCCAGAAGGTCTGCGAAATCGAAATCGCACTTTGTATCTGCGATTAAGCGATCTTTGTTGGCCAGTGGAATCCTGTCAAGGTCGATAGGAGGCGGGAGAAACAGATTCTCCTCTCCTTCTGCTTGTTTTGAATTTGGTGCCATCACTGTAATAGTACCTAGAAAAAACAACGTTAGCGAGGACGACGGTAGATGGGGGAGACTGACTGAAACGGAGAAAAACAGTGTAAAATTCTCTGGTGCGATGAGTGGGTAAATGGTGAAAAGAAGGAGAGTGAGGGTAGTTTTGAGTAAACGGGTGTCCGTTGGGCGCGTGGGACAGGTCAGCTGGTTAACAGATAAGTTATCCAGTAATAAATGACCAACGAATCACTTAGAGCATGAGATGGCAGGTGACAGTGACTGAGGAATACAGATGGGTGAAGTGGCAGCTACCGATTGGAGTAAAAATCATGGTGAGGGGCTCACCACGAGTGAGTGGGGGGGAAGGAATGACATAAATTATGGGATGTGACTCTTTTGGAAAGGTGGATGATGACGTCAAGAGGTGACGAAGGTATGTCAGACAGTAAGAGGCAGTGGGACTCGGGACCGATAGAATCCTGCCACGTATAGATAGGAGCCCGCCAGAGGAAAGATTCCATTCCAGACCCCCCCCCCCCCCCCCCCCTTCATTAAAGGTAGAACGGACGGGGGGGTCCGGAATCCAATATAAACTGTAGATATGCACACTTAAACTGGGATCGTCCAGATGTGTGCGTGTATTATCAGTGATTCCAGACCCCCCCCGCCCTCCGCTAAAGATAGAACGGTCGGGGGGGTTCAGAAAAATATGACCACTGTAGATCTGGGTGTAATTATCTGAACCATTGATATATGAGCGGAGCATAAGTGAGGGAATGAAGAATACATGTGCCGAAGAACTTAGGATAAGTGCATTTCACGGGTTTTTTCCCAAGGATTTTCATGTATACACCACCACAATGCTAGACAAACAACATTTTAGGCATCTGAAACATGGTGCAACATTGATCATCCAGTTGGTTTTATTGAAGTAAAGCAAATAGCCTATATTCTAACCTAGATTTATATGAAAATTAACCCATATTGGACTGTTGGGCTAAGAACTTACTCTACCCTGGGGCTATCTGACCAAGATTAGACAGTCTGGCTAAATTTATTCACTAATCTAACCTAGATACTTTGGCTAAGATTGAACGGTTTAGCCAAACATATGCACTAACCCTATCAACATCAATTTAAAAAAAAAAATAACTTGGCCGTGCTTGAAAGGTATGGACCAAGTTACTATTATTGCATGGGGCTTTATTGAAATTCTTTTATGCCCTCTTTTTCTTTTCTTTTTTTTTTCTTTTTCTTTCTTTTCAAATTATTTGCAGAATGAAAAATTATTTGTGAACAAAAACACTAGAGAGAGATAATATTCCAGTCACTAGTTGATCCTATAACTTATAGGGTGATAACATAATCTCTTGCCACGATGATGTATTTGTGTCTATTACTGGATGAATGATTGCAAGTTATGAAGTCTATGCCCCATTTGCAAAAGTGTCCAATGATGATGAGTGGATGTAGAAGAGCAGGTGGCACTCGTGATTTGTTTGCATAGAGATGGCATTTGTCACATCGCTTGACAACACAGATGCAGTCATGAAATAGTGTGGGTCAGAAGTATCATGCTCGAATGATTTTTTGGGCGGTGGACATATATTAGAGGTGGCCACCAAAGGCATCGCTATGGTAATAGTTCAAGACTTTGTCGGCTTCATTGATGGTAAGACATCGATGGAGAATGGTGTCGAGCTCACATCGGTACAAGACGTTACCGATGAGGAGGTACAGAGGGGCCTGATGGAGAATGCGCCAATGATCATATCAAGAGAGATGATACCCAAACTTCTGTGTCTGAAGGTAGAAGATAAGGTTTCCATACCAGGGGTCATCAGAGGGGATGAAGAAGAGGTGTTCGTCGATAAAATATGTATTGGCGGGTGAATCTTTAACATCTGATGGAAACGTCGTAATGGGTTTGGCAAGAATAAGTGCTTTCTTGCTTTTGGGAGTTGAGAACTCTAGGTCGTATTCCTGAAGGATGATGATCCATCGGGAAAATTTTCCATTAATCTGTCGCCGACTAAGAAAGTACTACATGGGGTTGGAATCTGCTATGACTTTGGTAGTGCGAAGCAGGATATAGTGATGCAGTTTCTGAACTGTGAGGAAAACTACGAGGGCTAGTTTCTCATCATGATTGTATTTCAGGGGTGGTCTTGAAATATTTTTACTGATGTAGTAAATGACATGTTCTCTCCCATCATCCCCTAGTTGGAAGAGGCTCCTTCTATTGAGACGAATGAGGCAGACAAGTAGAGGATGTAGTCGCGATCATAGTCTAGAGGACTAATAAAATGAACATTGGATAGGCCTGCTTTTAAATCATCAAAAGTGGTTTGGGAATGTTCAACCCATCGAAATGGGATATCATGATGCAGTAAGCAGAGGAAACCGTACGCATGGGTGGCATAATATGTGACAAAGCGATGTAAAAAATTGGCTTTGCCTTGTAGGCTATGCAGTTGGCACAAATTCCTATGTGGTGGAATTTATGTGATAGCTTGGACCTTGAGGGGGTCCACTATGAGGCCGTATTGGGAGACAATGAACCCAAGAAGGCATCTGACGGTGACACAAAATACACACTTGAGGGGGTTCAAGTGGATATTGTACTAGATAAATCGTTGAAAGACAATGCATAAGTCATCTAAATGTTGAATTCGTTTCTTGGATCAAGCAGGGAGGTTTTCCAATTAAGCGAGGATGATGCGAGAAAGATCATGGAAAACATAAGTCATAGCCCATTGAAACATAGAACCTGTGTTTTTTAGTCTAAAAGGCATGACACGATAAGAAAACGTGCCCCATGGTGTAGTAAAAATGGTTTTATATTGATCTTCTTGATGGATTTGGATTTGATTGTAGCCGGAGAACCCATCCCCATCCATGAAGGACAATGCCTCATGGCCAGCACAATCATTGATAATTTGGTCGATGAAAGGGGTTGGGAAGTTGTCTTTGGGACAAGCATGGTTGAGACCGTGAAAGTCGATGCAGATGTGAATAGTGCCCTGTTTTTTGTTAACGGGGACGGGGTTGGAAACCCATCAGGTATATGTGATGGGGTAAATGAACCCAATAGCATGTAACTTGTCGATTTTGGCTTTGATAGCCGCAACTTTGAATGGGTGAAGTGGGCATTTATTTTGACAAACTGGGGCAATATCTGGCCATGTGTTGATGCGATGTTCAACTATAGAAGGATCAAGGCCAGGCATCTCCATATATGACTAGGAAAAAATATCTCGATATTCCTGAAAGAGAGCTTTGTAAGCTATGAGTTCGTTAGGGGAGCATGCGACGCCAATGGTGATTTCTTATAAAATCCCTGGTTTGATGTAAATGTTTATTTTGACGGTGGGGGAGATATTGGCCATGTTTCCTTCCTCAAAAGAATCTTGGGTGGGGATAGGGTGGTTGAACCAGTCTATATGCCCGAAAGGAATAAAACCCTTGGCTTCGATTGCGCATATGGAGGCTTGGATGGGAGGGTCAAAGGTTTCCTGTGAGAGAAAAAATGCTCGGTGATGGAGTGCATTCCATGGGAAATCAAGGGTAGTGAGTTCCTCCAGTATATCTTCATTGCAATGGAAAATGTGAGAATACAGGGGATCCAGGGAAGTGACATGGGGGATTGTCATGGTGTGATTTCCCTCAAGTGGCGAAGACGTAGGTGTAATATCGCAACCATGGTGCGATGGATTTCTTGACATAAACCAAATGTCTAGACACTATGGGGGATAAAATGTGGTAGGGGGTAAGATTTCCTTTGGGAAATGAACCCAAGAATTGGGAGGATTTGGGGGAATATTCTCAGACAGTCTATATATGAATCATGGAAGGGTGGGAAGTGACTCAAGTTCAGGGGAGGTGATGTTGATAGTATCTAGAGAGGGAAGGACTAGTGGTGAGGCGGTCGTATGTTGTTGAATAGGGGTTGAATGACGACCTCGATATGCCACAATCAAAGGACACTGGTATGTGAAGTGAGCTAGTGAGTCATAGAGAGCACAAGTGAATCTCATCCATTCAAGGATTGAGGTAGAGACATAATGAATGTCAGTGACATGAGTACGTGAAAGTGGTGGTGGAGGGTTCTCTTGCTGAAAGGTTTGGCATATTGTTGTTAACATCTCGCGAAACTGAGGTAGAGCTAGGAAATGATGAGTGTAGTGCCCATATTATAAACAAATGGCACAAGCAAATTTGGTTCACAACCCTTTACTTCTTGTAGTGGAGGAAGTGGTTGTAGTACTAGACGTGCTTGGAGAAGCGACGAGCAATGTGGTTGCTCGAGGGAGTTGGATAAGATTGTGTAAATAGGGAAGAGAAGGACATTTGGTGGTGGGGTGTACCTCTCTTTCACATAGTGTGCAAGGAGGTTGAACTCGAAGAGGAAGTGGATTTGTGGGATCTTTATTCTTTCGTATGCCCCCAACCGTGGCAGTGGTTCTCACAATTGGGGGTGAGGGTGGCGTGGTCGGAGCTAGTAATGGAATCTGCATCGGGATTCCCTCTGACTGAGGGGGGAGATATGGTTGAGGAACCATCATGGGTGGGTGTAGATGCCATACAGGGATGGTGAGAACCATGTTGGGAAGGGTAAGCGTCACGGCTACCTGAAATGATTTTACCCCTGGTGGGGGGTAGAATAAGGGAATTTGAGTAATGGCTTGAGGATAAATGGAATTGTCTCCCAAATTCCCTTATTCTACCATGTTGTGAAGGGGAAATCAGGGATAAATGGTGTAGTAGGGTTTTTAGGGAATCCCCGAGGTAATATTTCTTCAATTGGTGGGAAATTAAGGTGTGGAGAGGCCTCAGTGGGAGGAATGGCATCTTCGATTTTAGTTCCATTAGAAGATATGACACAGACTTGTGCTAAAGGGTGTATAAGAGGTGGTGCTCCATGATATTCCCCCAGCAAGGATGGGTCCTTGAAAATTCTGGGGGTCATGTCAATGAGTGAATAGGCATCAAAACTAGTGCGGATGAGAGGAAATATGTTATCTATGTTGGCGGAATGGTTAGGCTCATAATGTGTGATTTGGTTGATGGTGATGATTTTCCCGTTGTGGGGGAACATCATCATTCGAAACATAGAAGAAGCCATTGCCTTCATAGCGTACATGTAGTTAGGTCCAAACAAGATATTGTAATCAATTTGGGCGTCGATAACCTCAATGTCGATGAGGATGGTTTTTCCCCTAAGTTCCATGGGGACGTTTTGAAAGAACCCTTCAGGGGAGGATGGTCGACCATCATAAGCTCTCAAGGTGATGGAAGATGGTACTAGGTCATGGGAAACAATTTTCTGCCATACATATTTGGACATGATGCATGTGGATGCACCTTCATCAATAATACATTGATGAACCATGATGTTTCAAATATTGACTGGTATATGGAATTCTACCAGAACGGGGAGACGAGGTTCTCTGCTATCTATATCAAATGTGATGATTCTAGTATCGGTTGGGTCGACTATGCCCAAGGAGGATATTGTGATCCGCCAGATTTCCAGGGTGGAGGGGCCTTGGGTTTTGATATCATCCCATTTGTGGTGGGACAGGATGTACCTCCTGTTGGGTATTCATCACACCTTGGTATGGAATAGAGTTTTTCAACACGGTCAGGGGTGGTTGTTGAAAATATTGTTGTGGGGCCTCCTGAGGGGCAGACGGTACTAGAGGACGTGGCACATTCATGGATTCTTTCATCAGTTTAAATTCGATAATTTTGGAGAAATGGTGAGTATAATGTCCATGCTCACCATAAAGAGCGCAAGGGAAGTTTGTCTGGAGGTTGTTGTTGTTCCTCCCTTGGAATTTGTTGTTATTGTCCCCTTGGGGGTTCTAGTTACCTTGATTCTCATTTCCCCAAGTAAGTTGGTTTTGTTGGGGGTTATTTCCACCTGGTCCCGAGTTATTATTGTTTTAGTTTTTCCCTTTCTTCTTGTCATTATTTGACTGATGGGACATATTTTCTGTATTTAACTGTTCAAAAGTATGAAGTTGTTGAATGGGAGAGGGATGAACAAAGTTAACGCCAGCATGTGGTTGTCCATGTGGAGGAGAAACTGGTTGTGGAGGACCAGGAAATCAAAAATACAGATTATTTTGTGGCAACGATCCATAGGGTGCATAGGAAGGTGTAGCGCTTTCATTAGTGCCCAGGTTATATGCTAAGGTAGAAGGGGAAGCTAAACTTGGTTGAGAGGTTGGGCGCATCATGGGTTCCAGAAAGGNGGGGGGGGGGGGAGAAACAGGATATGGTTGTTGGTAAGGAGGAGGAGGGTAATAAGATGGCCCTCTATATGGTTGCAGATATTGGGGTGTACCATACATAGGTGGTAGTTGGATGTATGGTTTATGGTGTGTCGTGGTACCAATCATCCCATCCACAGCATGAGACATTCCAGGTTTTTCCTGGCCAAATGGTACGGGTCTGGGTGCATCGGGTAATACTGTGTATAAGTAACCTGATTGAGCATAAATGAGATCAAACTATCGAGCCTTTTTTATGGCTTCCTCTTCGGATTGGGGGAAGGTGGATGCTACATCTTTGGCAAGTATAGAGACAAGTGATTTTAGAAACCAATTGAGACATTGTTCCTTGGTGGTTTCTGCTTTACATAAACTACACCGCCAACACCATTTGTGGGTGTGGTCATAAATATGCATAGTTGAGGTTTGTTTTCACTTGAAGATCAGTTCTAAACCAGTGTCATGACAAAGTGGTAGTTGAAAAAAGGCCAAAAAGGCATTGTCCAAGGATTCAAAAGTCACATGGGACCCTGATTTGTCATCCACGTACCATTTGGTTGATGGACCAGTGAGTGTTCTTTGAAATAACCTTAATTGGATGGAGTCATCCATGATGTTGTTTGAATAGAACCATAAGTGGAAGGTAATAACATGGTTGGTAGGATCTTCCCCCGGTTTTCCATCAAATTTTGGAATATCTGAAGCTAATTTGGTAGGCATATTGGGCCATGTGGGGTCATGTAAAATAGGATCATTCGTGAGTTTACTCAAATCAGGAATGTTGAGAGATGCCAAGTATGGCATGGGGGGATTTGGTGGAGGATTAGTTCCAGCCATGGTGTGAGTAGGTAGTGGACCTGGCCCTTGAGAGGGATTTGGTGGCGTTGTACTTCTCACTTGAGAAGAAGTTTTCCCCCCGCCTTATGGTGTAGGAGCACTTGACTTGGAGGATTTTGAAGTTCCCTATTTGTCAACTTCTAATGTTTGAAAATGTGAGAACCGGATAACGGGGGTTTATTTGGATGCCTACCCCCGAGATCCTACCTAGACTAAAACAATTCTTTTGGCATCTCCTGTGGAGGAAAAATTAGTGAGTTTTTAGAAAAAATTTAGATGTGGTGGGCTGAGAGATTGGGGGTGTGAACCAATGTCGTTTGAATTAAGTGGACGTGGATAATTTCTTCAAGAAATAGTGGGATGTTTCAGAGTTTCTTTGGAGAAAACCTACTTCAACCTCCATAATTCAAGATGGAAATTATGTGGGTGAGGAGTGACTTTGTGTGTGAGAAAGTGAAAGAGTGTGCCAAATTTTAATAAGTTAGGTGTGAATTTGAAACATGTGGACTTCATATGGTCCTTACAAATATTTGTTACCTATCTTACTAAGTGGCATTGGTACAACCTTGCGGAATTTTAAAATCCCTAAAGAACTAGCATGTGGACATATGTTTCCTTACCAATCCTTTAAACAATGTTGTTTATACTAAGAAAGCTTGAAAAACTATCCTTGATTGCAAGCATGTGGGCATGTATGGGCCCGTTACTTTGATCTTTAAACTCCCCTAGTGATGTAAACTAATAAAGCAATTTCAAGAAACTATCTTAAGTTTGCAACATGTGGGCATGTATAGGCCCTTACAACTTTAAGATTATTTCAAAAAGAAACTAAGAGGAGCCCTAGGGAGGATTTGTCCTCCCCTAAAGATTTTTTGTTAAGGGAGATGAAATGTCCCCTTAACCACCTTTCTGATTCTCAAGATTGCTCTAGGGTGTGAGAGAAGAGCATACACAATGATAAAAGTTAATTTATGGCCCCAATGTAAGTGTTTTATTTGTGATAGCAATAATCTCAACTTAAATTTTACCAACCAAACAAGCCATCCATGTGGAAACCAAAGAAAAAGAGGGGAATATATGGTTCTTTTTACCCCCCTAAGTTTCTATGTTTATCTAACCTTTGATATGGGAAAGGAGTCTAAGTGGAGTGCATTTACAAATTGCATGAAAGAAAGAATTTGAAGGCTAGGGGCCTTCAAATTATCACAAAAACCCTTAAAATTTTGAAACTCTGGAAATGTGCCTGGGTTACAATTCTGACAGAGGCGCAGTGGGCATACAATGCGCAAAATTTGTAGAGAACATAATCCTTTTGGGCGCACAGTGCATTGAGTGCGCATATGTGGGCTGGAATTCCCACGCACTTTCTGATACGCGTGGGGGGGTGGATTTTGAGTGAAATTATTCTCCTCCAGCTAAAAATATTGCTTTTGACAAGTAAGGTTGGGCTAGTTTTGGTAGCTGCAAGACAAATGAATTAAAAATAAGTTCTCTCTAAGACCAAATGGGGTGGAATTTGATACCTATCCCCAGTATGGTCGCCAATCTGTTGTGCTCATTTCGTCACTTGGGTGAGCAAAACAATGGCACTTGCATGCCTAGTTGGGCCTACTAGACAATACATAGGTTAGTGAGTGGATTAAACAAGCCAAACAGATGAAATAAACAAGTAAACAAACTAAAACAACTAAGGAAATAAAAACTAGAATGCATAAGAAACGTTTAGAACCATAAACAATCAACCAATGACCAAGATTATACCACCAATGGATAACTATATTAGTTGGAAAAACACCGTAAATAAAAATGATGACTTATGAGTTCCCTCTTCCTCCTTGGGAGGGATCTTGAGTTCCATAATGGAGAGCTCTTCTTAAAATGGAAGAAAAATGACAAATGATGAAGAAAATCAATGTCTATTCCCTCAAGAGGTGAGTGGAATGGCCTATTTCAATGATGTTTGAATACTCCTAGGAGAAAAGAGGATTCACAAGGGAGAATTGAGGCAACATAACAATACTATGAAGATCTTGGTTTCTTAGTGCACCCATGTCCTCCATTTATAACATTTCTTCAAGGAAAAATTCAATTATTTCTTAGTGTGAACAAGGGGCCCTTTAGGGCACCATTTGGTCCTTGACCAACCCCCCATTCAGATTTTGCTCAGATGTGAAGGTCAAATAAATTTGGGAGTTGTTCCATAAGTGGCTGGGGGGCGACAAGAACCATAAATGTGGTGTTCACAGGAGTGTGTGGATTTTCTCGTACACAGTCACGCATATGGCACATTGTGTGCTCTACGGGTTTATTTGGCCCACGCTTCCTTTAGTGAGTTTGTGGATGTCAATTTTTTCCCAATTGTATAGTTTTTTCCTTTTGAAATGCATTTTGGTGTTGCAAATGAACTAATAGTTGTTGGAATTGTTGTATTTCTGTAACCATTTGTGTGCAATGTTGCGGACGAAATTTCAGTGATAACATGGACCATAGAAATTTATAATGGAAATGTTCTGATCAAAACCCATAATATATCTTTCCACTAAAATACCAATCGAAAATAATAAGGGTTTTAAATTTACATGCAGGGGATTCCAAGATACCATGAGTCCTCCCAAGCTTCCCAATTAGGAAATAGTCTTAAAAAAATATCACGGGATTTCACTTTGTCACACATTGTTTCTTGTAACAATACTACATCCACTCTAACACTCATACATAATCTTTTTAGGGAGGATTTCTTCATGGATCCCCAAATAAATAGGATCACTGAGAGAAACAAAATAACAAGATACACAACATTTATCCCAGGAAACCTTCGTGGGGGAGAAAACCCAACAAAAACTTCCTTAATATAGATAGCCAATACAATGCCAAGACAATAAACCAAAACACTAGAGAATATCCAACACTGAGCAATGTGCCTCTCTCTTCCTTCTTCTCCCAATTGTAGCTACCAAACTTGCGCACTTGTTGAGAGAAATGAATGAGTGAACAAATGAGGCATTGACCTCCTTTATTTATACTAGCTGGAAGGTGTTGGAAAGGTGTCTCTTCACTAGGTAGGGCCAACTTCTCTTCTTAGTGGTTAAAACCACTTTAATTAGGTCTGGGGGCGACTTCTTAATTACCATAATATAGTTAGGGTTTGACCAATCCACAAAAGGGGATTTGGTCATTTAAAATGCCCGACATGATCAATCCACAAAAGGGGATTGATCTAATTAATAATGACTCAATAATAAATAGAATCAAGAATAATTTTAGGGGCTAAATTTCGCTCATGGGATAATTTTCCAAGTTTTTTTTGAAAAAAATATTCGCTATTCTAAAAATGATTCTTCCAAATTCTATAGGATAAAATTATTTTACTTCAAAAATCGCCAAAATTTTATACAAACTATATAAAATCTTTAGAAATTTGAATATTTTTACAAAAATATCTCCAAACATTTTATAGTTGGCATATGAAGGATTAGTAAGATTCGCCAAGGTTTCTACACTTTAAAATAAATTTCCATCCTTAAAATTATCCCTGAATAGAATACTCTTTGCAGTTACAATATTTCAATACTCCCCCTTAACAAGAAGGGTATTGTACAACATCATCAGGAGAGAGAGAGAGGGAAGAAACATCAACAACATCTGGAACAATTACTGGAATATCTATAAATAACCGAAAGTTTTTCTCATAATCAATAGCATCATCCACAACAAGGAGATGGAATGGAATCATCATCATATGCATCAACATCATGGATTAGTATAACACTAATACATCGTCATCATCAATAACAACACGAGGCTGATACAACATCAACAACAACAACATCATATCACGAAGGTTGGAGCATCATCAACATCAACACTAAGCTGGAAATCTTCAGCATGAAGCCAACATGTCATCAACATCAACACTAAGCTAGAAATATTTAGCACGAAGTTGGCATCTCATCAACATCAGGACGAAGATGGAAATCTTCAGCACAAGGTTGGCATCTCATCAACATCAGAACGAAGATGGAAATATTTAGCACAAGGCTGGCATCACCACTACTCCCACTTTTGAGGGAGGTCGTTTCGGACTATACCAAGATTGTCTCGAAAGTGCTCAAACTTTACACGAGACAGAGGCTTGATCAACACATTTGCAACATGATCATATGTGCCAACATAATGGAGCTTTATATCTCCTCTCTACATCATATTATTAATGAAGTGATACCAAATCTCTATGTGCTTCGACTCATCATGGAACACATCATCTTTATACAACTCTTGTTTTCACATAGGATCACGGTGGCTTCTATCTCCAGATCAAATAGATATGTCAACAATATCTGAATCCATATGGATTCACAACTAGCGGAACATGATACAATATATTCTTCTTCTACCGTGTTGGAAGCAATACTGTATTGCTTCCTATTCTTCCATGAAGTCATGGCTGACCCCAGACTGAAAAAAATCCCTAAAGTGCTCTTTCTATCAGAAAAACTTCCAACTCAATCTGAATTAGTATATCCATACAATCTGAATTCATGATCTCTAGTATAGAAAATACCAAAATCCAATGCACCCTTAAGGTATCTCATCACATGTTTTGCATCATCAAGGTGAACATGTCTAGGTCCTACTAGATATTGACTCAAGGAAAAACATATATCTGGCCTAGTATTCGTCAGATAAATCACCGAACAAATAATTTGTTTGTACAGAGTATCATCAACCAATTATGACGAGGTATCTACCAGGAGCTTCAACTTCATTTCCATGGGTGTGTACATGGATTTACATTTCAACATGTCAAACCTCTTATTTATTTCAACTACATACTTCCCTTGGTTAAGGAAGATCTTCTCTAGGCTCTCTCAAACTTCAAGACCTTAGAGATAATGCATTAGGTATTTCATCAAACTCTGTAGAGAGATTCTTCTGCAATATGTGATGAGATTTTATTTATCTTGTCAAGAATACATCATCTACATATAGTAACAAAAACATCACTGACACATCATTCATAACCTTGAAGTAGAAACGCTTTAGAAAACTATCAATCCTACCACACCAAGCTCTTGGAGCTTTCTTCAACTTGCAGACATGTTTCTTTCTGTCTTCAACTTCAAATCAAATTTTCACATCACTTTGTACCAATCTGGTACACTTGCTTAGCTACAACTCAATCTGCACAATTCATGTGCTAGCTCTATGTGCTTTCTGTAAAGCACTATTTGTCTCACTTCCTAACAGTATGTCCTCTCCTCTTTCTGCAACTGTTCCTTTTGGAACCAGGACTCTGCACCTGTAGCTGCTCTAAAGCTGAGAATGATTTCTTCATTCTCACTGTGGCTACTGAAATCTGTGAGTAACTCCTCTATTCTATCAAAACAACAAATTCATCTGAAACTCAGAGTGGCTCAATAACTGATATTGAAGGTATCTCTTCTTATTTCATGGAGGTAACACTATATTTTATTGTAGTCATGTCTCCATGACCCAACTAATGTACTGCACCAACTTCCACTCAGTTTTAAATATGGGGATTGCTCCCCCTGCATCTCATACTATATATGAATCATGGTTGTTATGGTTGTCTTTAAGAATATTAGAACTATTTCTTCAATTACTGGAGTAAGTGTGTCATCATAGTATTGCTCCTCTTGCTGGGAGAATCCTCTGGACACACATCAGGATTTATACATCTACAACATGCTTGATCTTTTAGATCAATCTTGGAAGTCAATACTGACTTCTCTTCTATTATCACAAAAAAATACACATCCTAGTATTTTTACTCTCTTCCTTCTATGTTACTGAAACAAGGGAATCTTCCTAGGAGATTCAATATCTCCTAGAAGTTTTTGAAGCTACGATATAGTGTTCTCATGGAATTTGTCTCCTAGTCCTGGAAGTTGTCTCTTCATATAATCCTTTCTAATATCAAGCTTACTCTTGATTTCTTCTGGGTCTACAAGGACTTCATCATCTCTTACATGGTACACTTGGTGTTGAATACCAAGTCTAAATATGAAAAGTTGAATCAGACTTCAAGTGAATTATGCTTCCTTTAAAGGTGGATTCATTACCCTTTGAACAAGTCTACTGTGATTTCTTGTTCTAATGTCTGGTCATCTTTGGAGCCTTCTTCTCCTTACAATCAATATCGATATGAGATACTATGGATCTCCAAAATAGCTTCTTCCTCATCTTCTTTGGTACAAGAATGTATATGGTCATGCACATAACCTTTTTCATATCTCATCTAATATGTTTCCTTTTTCAACCTTCACTATAGATTCCTCAGGGTTATCACCTATGACCTGAAACAAGGTCAAAAAAACAACAAGCAAGAATAATACTCTTTTGATAATAGTAATAAAACAATAGCATGAATAATTGTCACATTAGCTCCTTTAGAGCTATCACTTGTGATCTTCTTGGAACAAAGATCAAAAGTAAGAAATAAAATACAAAATAAGATCAACACTCTTGTAGTGTTGTGATCAAACACTCCTCCATGGTAACCTAGAACCAACTCAAGAAGTTTCTCCTAGAGGAGATGTTAGTTGTATCTAGTAATATGACCATATGCTACCAAGTGTAATACTTTTCAAAGATTGCTACCTAAACTATAGTTTTTTACTTGTAATGAGGTAGTTATCAACTTGTCATGTGCAACTTTGAATCTTATCAACTTAATCAATCAAACCTGGAACTTGAAGTCTTGTCCTCAAGAATGAGTGTGTTGCTTTTCTTTCAAGTCTCCTTCACTCAAGATGACAACTGCTTTCTTCAACCTGTCCTCTGTACTAAGACAATATGCTATCTTGACAGAATTATAAGTTAGAGAATAAACTCTAATATCAATTTAATACCTTGTCTTTAATTTGACCAAGAGTTATTATGATGCTCATAAATTCAACATACATAGATAATTTCATAACAAATAGATGCATATAAAATGATCAAACCTGAGGTGCATTATTCCTCTAAATGTGTTGGATTTGAGATCCTTCTGGATCTATGACAAATGATCCCTTCTCTTGCAAGTACCCTTTAGAATAATAATGCATTTTAAACACATGTAATTACATACCTCTGGCAGTATCTTTCTAGGGTAAGGTGCACTAGGAAAATAACACACCAGTCCCAGCATTTCACAAAAATGTTTACTGCAATTGGTACTACAGTTGGTGCTACAACTGTAATTATAACCAGTACTGCAACTGCAACTGATTCTAAAACTGTAATTGTAACAACAACTTAGGGTTTTATGAGAAAACCCTAAATTTTCAAACTTCAAATTTTGAAATTTTGATCTAGGGACTAGATGCGTTGTGCTGAGGCAAGTTTGTTGGATTTCAAAAATTTCAAGTTTTTCCCCTTGAAACTTGACCTACGGAAATATGGACTGGTACTTCTGGTACTAGTTTTGGTTTCCTAGTTTTTTTGGTTTTCTAGTTTTCTGGTACTAGACAAAACTAGGGTTTGACTTTCCATAGGCTCTGTCCATTGAAAAGGTGCGCTCAAGCTGCCAAAAGATTCACTAGAGTAGGGCACACTTTTCTAGATGGTTTTTAGGAAAACATTCATCTCCAACAAAAATCCTTAATTTTCTTGTACGACAACAATGACGTTTTTTATTATCTAGTGAAAGGTGCTCTCTTTAGCTTAACTCTGATACCGTGTTAAGTTTTGAGCTATTATTAGGTTTCTTTTCAATTTACTAGAAAACAATAGAATAGGTAGGATCACTGATAGAAACACAATCACAAGATACACAACATTTGTCCTGGAAAACCCTCATGGGGGAGAAAACCCAACAAAAAATTCCTTAATATAGATAGCCAATACAATGCCAAGACAATAAACAAAAACATTAGAGAATATCCAACATTGAGCAATGTGCCTCTCTCTTCCTTCTTCTCCCAACTGCAACTACCAAACTTGCGCACTTGTTGAGCGAAATGAGTGAGTGAACAAATGAGGTGTTGGCCTCCTTTATTTATACTAGTTGGCATGCACTGGAAAGGTGTCTCTTCATTGGGCATGGCCAAATTCGCATCTTAGTGGTTAAAACCACTTTAATTAGGCCCGGGGGCTGACTTCTTAATTAGCATAATATAGTTAGTGTTTGACCAATCCACAAAAGGGGATTTGGTCATTTACAATGCTCAACATCATCAATCCACAAAAGGGGATTGATGTAATTAATAATTACTCAATAGTAACTAGAATACTCTTTGTAGTTACAATATTTCAACACACACATAGCGTTTAAAGTCACTACTCTTGAGAAGAGGCGCATCGAATGCATGCAAGCATTCTAGGCCTTCACTAGTACCTTTTTTTTCCTTTGAATTTCCATAAAATCTAAAATTTGTCACCTAATTAACACGATATCCATGTATTGAAAGAAAATAACACAATTATTGACAATCATAACACTTTTCAATAACGTTGGACACGTAATCCTTTGTGGCTGCATTACTTGTAACATTAATTTAAATATGAAAAATCATAGGTGATAGGAAGCATCATCTATTATGGAAGATGAACAACCATTTTATTTGTATTTATTCACCTATCTATTTAATGCAAAGACATGAGTGTGGAGTTATATTTTTTTCCATCCCTAGCCTTGGTGTGACAGTGGTATCAGAGTCAATGCCACTAAATCCATGAGTAGATTCTCTTCCTCGGGCTTCATCCCATATAAAGAAATGCCTCCTTATGTCATTGATACTATATATTCATGGTATTTGTTAAAATGTTGTCTTTCTCTGAGGACGTTTCATTTTGAAGAGGAGTATAATAATGGTGAGAGACAAAGTAGAAGTATACATTATGTTGTTGTCTAGTGAATACTAAGTGAAAACATACTTGAGTTTTAATATTTATATGGAAGTATAATTATTGCATTAGAATTAAAGTATAATTATCCCATTAGCATTATAGTTTGAATGAATAGACCATATGTTAGTTAAATTAGTTTGAAAAGTAATCACTTTAAAAGAAGAAGATACGTGTTGTCGATGTATTGTTCATGAAAAAATGAAGCATGAATTGTCATGACATCAACATCGATGGATGTCAAGACACATCATCATCGATAGATGTCAAGTAATTAAAGGGATAAGTTTTGTAAATCCCAATGATTGGAATCCAAGCACCTAATCATATTATTAGTCTTTTTACAAATGGTAATAATCAATAATGGTGAACTCTTGTTTATTACCTATGAACTAATTGGCCTAAGAAGGGAATGAGAGGATGAAGGTTGGAATTGTTACTAGATTTGGTACCCTAACCTAACCCTTTATTACAGAAGTTGTAAGACCTTAGTTGGCCTGGTAAGAGAACCTTTATGTTGAAAGAAGAGGAAATGATTGTCGAAAAACAATTGGCATATTGATGAGAACCTAACACTCATAATATTAATGATCCAGCCCAGGTTGACAAACTCAACTAAGTATATCCATGTGCTAGATGGATGATAATTCTTGCATTATATGTAATGGCTGGTATACCTGATATTGCAAGCTAGGGTCTTTATTTTTTCGATGAATCATGATAGGAATGTCCATGATGTTTATTTTCTTTTTATGTTCATGATGTTATGTTGTCTTAAGAGCATATGGTATTTGCATATGATGTTATGTGATTCCATTTAATTATGTTGATGAAAGGCTATGCATTTAATAAATATTTGTTATATTTCTTATGATAGTATTTCTTGATGTGATGGCATGTGGTACTTACATGCAATTTTTATGATGAGATGTTTAAAAATGATATGCTTGAGCATGTGGTATCTTACTATTCAAGATGTTGTGATGGAAATGATATTGTATTCTCATGATGGCATGCGAGGGTTAGCATGTGGATTCTTTCTTTGAGATTTTTATATAATTACTAATGCAATGATTTCATGTTGTGAGGTGGTGATTGTCAAGTTATCCACTAGTGGGCTGACAAGGCCATGATTGTGGCCCAAGAGGACAAGTTTATTTGATGATTTCATGGGATCCCATAACCAATAAGGATAATATTACAAGTAACATCTTATGGGTTGTGGAAAAATCAACCTACTACTTATGCCAGTAAATATTATTCCTTGTATTAGAGTTGTGATTTTGAACTCCCGAAGAATGGTTAGATCATTACTCATCGGTGGTGTTGTGGGATTGGACTTCAATGCCTAGGGATGTACTTGGAAGTTTTGGAGGGAGTTTAGGTCAACCTTTTGAGATGCCTAGTGTACGTGAGTACCGATCCATATGCCTACTTGGGAATATGAGGTCTCTATCCTTGGGTATCTGGATAGACCGGTAGGATTTAATCCTGGTTTCAGAAGTCAAGAAGGACAACTAGAGAGTACTCACACTTCCCCAATGCTCTAATGTATACTTTTGATGCCTGTAGTAATCACTTGGGTGGATTTATACTATTCCAATGGAGGGTTTTGTGAAAGGTACATGAGATAACAGAGGGTATTGTGGAGGATATTATGAGATAATTGAAATTATATAAGTAGCATAGTCAAAGTGACTTTGGGAGGAAATTCCTTGAAGGAAGGGAGTATATCATGTTCCAAGCTATTATTACTATTATTATTTAATTAAATAATAATAATAATAATGTTGTGAGAATTCTCCCCCTGCAGACAGGTTGATTTCCCCTCGCTTGGGTTTCATAAAAGTGAGATAGACTTTAACAATTGGACATTATTATCCTCCTAACGAACCATTCTATTTACTTGTCGGAGGGTTGAGAGAGAAGGAGAAAATGTGTGTGTACCTTATTTCTGACGTTCGTCCTTGCTTCTCCAGTGGTTGAGATCCAATCCAAGAAGATCCCTCACGAATTAAATCCTACAAGAACAAAGGAAACTTCTCCTACTACTATCTATGATTAAATAATAGAAACCCTACCAACTGCTCACAAAGTGATCAAATAGAAAATAAATGAATAAGAAAGTTTAGGAGAAATAGGCTAAGTTCTTGTATTAATGAGAGCATGAAAATGTTACAACCATTATATGTTATTGTGATCCTTCAAGCTTCTTTATTCATCCCTTGAATGCACATTCAAGGATAGTTTCTCTTAAGATCAACAGTTTGATACTTAGTCTGGTCCCCCCCTTTTCACCATGAATGGCCCTGGTTATATAGGATTAGGGAAGCTTAACCAACAAGATAAATAAAGAGTATGGTTGAGGATTTGATGGATTGGGATAGGATTTACTTTATCCTCATGGTTATGGACCTCTCCCAACATAGGATAGAAGGTGTTTGAACTATATCTCAATGAAAACAACCAAAACAACCCAGATCCTTCTCGAACCAACCACCCCATATTTTTGGAAACCTCTCTAACTGCAAGGATACTTCCCTAGAGTGGGAGATAGGGAATCATGGACACTCCCCTTAAACTAGAAGAGGAAGAGGGATTCTCCCCCAAAGTGGGAAGGGGGACGTCCTTGGTCAAACAAGGCCAAAAATACAAGGAGAAAAGTGGGTTTTCGACCTCCAAATGATGGCTTTGCTCCTCAAACTTCACTAGGGATCATGACATGTTATTTTTATATGGTATCAAGGTCACAATACTTATAAAATCATGATATTTAGGCCATGACACTTAGTGGAATACCTCATTGCAGTTGCAACACTTATGGAGTGAGATTTCACAATTGTGACACTTAGTAAAGTGAGATGTCACAATTGTGACACTTATCAAAGTGATATGCGACACTTGTGTTGCTTAAAAAGGTAGAATGAGACACTTAGCTAGGTGTGGAAAATGGTGTATAACAAATTCCCCCCAAAGCATGAGGCCAGAAGAGAAAATGATAGCCAAAATGCTTTGAAATTTTTTTTCATTAAGGGGATGAAGAAGGAGAGATTGCCAGAAGCTGCATGCAATTAGTAATCAAAATACATATATCATCCTAATGTAGGAATACCCATGCTCGAAAAAAATGGAATCAAAGCATGGTCGCCGACCAATACACTACGGATCCATATGGGTACTGATTAAAAATATGGTCACTGAACATACAATGTGGATCCATATTTCCATGACTTGACCATTAGTGTAGCCACAAAATTGTACACATTGGAGATACAACATGAAAAAACATAGCCACAGAACAAAACAACGTGGATCTATGTAACAACATACATGAGTACATGAAATTTCATAATCTCCATCGTAGCCTGCGATAGACACAAATATGAAAGAGGTGCGACAAAGGGTCACATGTTATTCATCCCAATCCAACAACCGGTATGGTTCTAGATATGTGAATAAATGTGTTGATGTCGAACATAGTAGAACCCACTTGATTACCGGTCAATGATGAAAATCGTTAACAAGTGTGAGGGAGATCACCATTGATGAAAATGATTCCCAAGGTACCACCAATACATTCTGACAAGTGTGAATGAATGATTTGAAGTCAAACACTTGTGGAATCATCCAATCAGATGTCGATAAGGTAAACCCCCTATCGAATGCGAGGAAACCTACCATTGAGGCATGCAGATCCCAAGGTACTAATTGGTTTCTAGGTCTAGTTCTCGGATGATGTATTGGAGTCGACAGGAATAAAATCATCGAAGGAGGGCCTTGATGTATCCCCCATCATAGACACAAAACAAATCTAGGATAGTGAGGAATAATGATGGATCAAAAGAGCATGAAATGACACAAGGATGACGGTAAATGACACTACAGAGGTGGACTTCCCTTGAATATGCGGAAGCATGATGGATGACTTGGCAGCATTGAATCAACAACATATGGACCAAAATTAGATGTGGTGACAAACAAATGTTATTTTCAAGTGAGCATGATGACACACATGATTGGAATTATGTGGAGACAAGTGCCATGTTCAAGGGAGACAAAATAGATGCCATATAAGAACTCGACACACTTCCCATTTTTCCCCCCACCCAGATAGGTGAATACCTCTTCTTTATTTTAGCGATATCGAGGAGGATAACAAATGATCGTTCCCAAATGGTTCCTTATCTTTTTAACTTGACGAGTCCAGAGAAGGTAAACTCGACGGTATTTTCATATTTAGAGAGTCTAAAAATATTTAGAAACAAGACTCCAAATGAACTTTTTTCATAAGTTTTAGTCTCTGAAGCCCCAAAAAAGTATAAAACAATGCCTAGGAGAACTCTCCTAACTGGAACGACCATGGTGTTCCTTTTTCATAAATAGTATGATGAGACCGAAAAAGAGATAAACTATCACTCAATAGACGTGATTTATAATTCAGTTTAACGAGCATGAAAGAAAACAAGATCACTCATCCATCTTTTCATTGTTTAAGGAGTTCAAAAAGATCTTAAATATTTCTCTGTAATAAGAATGAGGTCATCATATAAGATGTTCTTTGGGATATCATGTCCAAAAACATGTCTATATGACAAGAAAGGTTAGAAATCTTACAAAAAACTATGGAAATTACTCATTAGAGGGTATGTTAATGATAAAATCTAACAAAATTCTTTAGCCAAAGTGAAAATACCCTAATAAAAATAGGTTTATATGAACAAAATGGTAAAAAGTAAATCATTTGCACTTTGTCAATTTGCTAGTGAAGGAAAATTGGAGATTTTACCCTTTTTGGAGCATACTTTCACCAACGATTTCAGGAGATTCGGTGGACCATTTCACAAACTGTCTGAACTAGGTAGACCCCCTTTCCATCATATTTCATTTCATGTCTTGTTTTATGCATTTTGTGAAGTTTTTGAGTAGTTTTGGGCTAAAAAATGGTTTCAGCTGTGCCCTAAAGAAGGAGGCTCCCCTTTCATAGTCGTGGGAGTGTCCTGGACGCTCCCACAACACTATGAACAGAGGGAGGATGTCATGTATCCCATAGAGGGGGGGCGTCCCCATGTGAAAATTAAAATTTTCACGTGTTTTTTGAAAGCAGAAAAGAACAATTTGGAATCCAAGTTGTACTAATGGGATTTCTTGTTGTTTGCAGGGTATTTTGGCAACATGGTTGAGTGGAAAGAGAGAGAACATGAAGTTGTTAGGTGAAAGCCTATTTTTGGAGAAGGATCTGTTTTGAGGAAAGACCTAACTGTGGAAATGAATACCTAATGATGGAGCACAAGCAACAAGTGGCAAGAAAGCAACATGCAGAAAAAGAAGGAAAAGCAACATGCAAGAGGAAAATCAATGAGATGCGTAGGAAAGAAATCATAACCATGATAGGGTTAGGGTTTTTTACAAATATTGTAACGGCTATAAGACATAGAGTAGTATAAATAAGGACCTAGGAGGTCTAGGACGAGAGTAGTTGATGTGAGGAGAGGAAGAGAGGACTGATTGTTATCTTGCAAATTGTTGATTGTAATAAGTCTTGTAGAAGAGTCGAATAAGGTAGTATTTGATGGTTAGGTAACAGGATGAAGATCCTGGTGTGATATAGTCCACCTCACAAAGGGTTTCCACCCTCACCTTTATTGTATTATTGAATATGTAATGTGTGCAGCGCAAGATTTTGTAGTAGATTAAATAAAAGAGTAGAGAAGTCAAATTTTTGTGGACGTAGCCCCAAGAGGGGGTGAACCACGATAAAATTTGTGTCATGGGAAATTGCTGATTAATGTTTACTTTATGTTGATTAATAGCTTATGAATGAATGGTTTAACTCGAAATATCAGTATGAATACATAGGTTTAAAGATGAACAAATCATTGAAGTACTTGAATAATTAACAATGATAATGCATAAGGAAGAAAAAACACAATTACATATCCCCACTCATTCCTAGACTACAAGAACTTGATTATTTCAATCACCTATAAAAACTATCTCAAGTGAGACTACATTTTTCACTCTATACGTAGTGTTGCCTTCTATTTTACCAAGAGAGCCAATATTTTTTTAGGGCTTTGTTGGAAACCTGTTGAGATCCAAACCTGGGTCATCCTAAGAAGAAGAGAATAACAAACAAATGGTTATGTTATTGGTTGGAACTCCATAGGATTGAGTGTATGGTATCCATGGAAGAAAAATGAGGAGGATGAAAGTATATAAGGGAATGTTCAAGACATGGAATCCAACAAAGGAAGAGATCGAAAGATGGCTAGAAACAAAGGAACTTGAGTTTGTGCAGAAGGACAATAGAAACCCTAAGTTGACACTGTGAAAATATCTCGACAAATACGTGTTTAGCGACTTACCACCCTACAAATCGAATCAAACAACTGGAGTGGAATCCTGTGGAAATTGTGTAGTTACAACAAGTTAATAACAAATTTATGTGCGTAGTAGATTTATGGTTAGACAATGTTGTTGCAGGGTTTATCACTGAATTTGAAGTAGCTACCACGAAGTCTTAAACCACAATAGAAAAATATTTTCTAAAAGGACCCAAAGGTAGGTACATCAGATTGTTTTATACTTCAATCAAGATTTTATTGTATGCCAATGGTGTGATTTCCATGGAATCAGACAACTAAATTTCCCTGCATGCATGGGGGAAGGGGGGAAGCATTGACACAAAGTTAATAAATGGAGGAAGAGATGGATAAGGAAAATGAGAAGGATTCCATGGACCCAATCATGATGAAGGAAGAACAAATAAATAACATAATGGAAAAATATGGAAATATGTGTAGTGGAGTACCCTACCAATATAAAATGAATAACAAGAAGAGATCCATAGCCAACAGAGAGGGATTGGAAAGCGATGAAGAAGAGGTAGAGGAACTTAGGGCCATGGAGAAGATTGAGGAAATCCTGCATGAAAACTATGAAAGGAAAACATGAGGTCCAAGGTCAGGTATAGAAGGTAGAACTCCAATCCAGATCACCATCAATGTGGAACCTAAAACCCCATGTGTGACTAATACACTAGAAATAACACCACCATTTAGAAAACCAAATTTTAGTGGAAGAAAAAAAACGGGACACACACCCAATCAAGGAGCATCAACTAGGAGAGCCAGTTTAGGAATTAGCAGTCAATAATCTACACCACATAGTGGTAGTAGTTCAACACACAGAGGTAGTAGTTCAACATAGTTCAAAATGGCAAGACATGATCGCACAATCAGATTACCAGAATTCCAGGAAGAGGGATCAAAGGACCCTAAAAAGAACTTATTCATCTATGAGAAGATATAGGAAGAAAATTATATCACATATGAGGATAAAAATCTTTAGTAGTTATCTATTACACTAAGAGACCACGCACTAGACTGGTATATGAGACTATATGTAAAAATTCCACATGGAATACCAAAGACTATTGCAGACGTGAAAAAGCTACTGCTAAATGAATTTCAGAAGCCCATATCATAAGACCAGTACATGAATTTAATGATTGAAATCAAGGAAAAACCAGTTGAGTCTGTTTGAGAGATTGATCAGAGGTTCAAACAACTGAAACTAAAGTTGAAATACGCAATTACGAACATGCAACATAGGCACTTATTTGTGAACTCACTATTACCAAATTTGAAATACCCTTTAAGACAACAAAAGTTCCAAACTTAGGTTGATGCTCTGGAGGAATACTTACAACTAGAAGAGAACCGATATTAGTGGAAAGATCCAACAATAGAGGAGTTGAAGGAGGATTGGAAGAATCTAACATTTCAACTTAACCAAAACAAGGGTAAAGAGAAAAGAGAAGTCGTTTGGTGTACCCTATGCAGGACATAAGGACACCATAAGAACCAATGTCCAACTTTTATGCAATATATGGAAATAGGGGTGCCAAACCCATTTTTAATAGGATTCCCATGGTAGGATATTTCCAATATGCATGGGCATGATCCATATCATTGTCCAACGATGCAGAGATATAAGACAGTACCAAAAAGTTCATATTGCAATTTTTACAAATCAATGAGTCATGATGATAAGGATTGTAGAACGATGGAGCTCATGAGGGAAATAAATTCAGATACTTATAGGGTGCAAGCAAAAATGATGACAAGAAAAGTTGCAACTCAGTTTATCCAAGTACAACCACCATACAAAAATGTGCAACAACAATAAAACAATGTGCATCCACAATATAATAATGTGCAACCACAATATAACCCCACGTAGTATAACTAGGTACCTCAGTACAATAGACCACACAGAGATCGAGGTGGATATAGAGGTGGAGGATAAGGCAGAGGAGGATTTGGATGAGGCATAGGACCAGTAGTGTGCCACAAATACCAACAACCAGGACATTATGCAAGGGATTGTCCACTCCCACTCGCGACATGTATGTAGTATGTAATGTCGCGCAATAGACCATGACACAGAAGACTACCCAACACTCTTGGGGAATATCTAAGAATAAATAAACCAGAACAACCAGAATGTCCAATGGATTTATGCAGAAGCCAGGGATGATGGGAGAAACATCAATATAGTCACTCAAGGAGGAGCCAAGACAGGAACTGATGAAGTAACATGAGATCCAACTCAACACCAATGGGTTAAGAAGAACACTGAGCGACAAAAGTAGTTTGACATGAGGAAAGAAAAGGAAACATTTAAGGAGGCCAGATAGGAGTGCCTCAAGAAAAATTTTTCATCTACATCAGTCGCGCAACAACCTCAAAACCCACCAATATATGGGATTCCATTCTCAATGGACCATACCAATAAAGAACAAACTCTAGAGAAAGTAAGTACCATAAATACTTTTCTACAATTCTGTGTTAAGTTATTGAATGACCATCATCTGTTAAGGTCTTACAAGATATGCTAGAAAGATGTAACATAGAGGTTGAAGGGAAGTTAGAACAAAAAACAATCAATCATATTCATACAAGAAGAAGGACAAGCAGGTAATTCATATTGAATGTCAGCATTGGGGATTTCAATATGGGTGATGGTATACTAGATTTAGGCTCTGAAGTAAATGTATTAACTAAGAAGACATGGAAGTTTATGGGAGAACCCACATTAGTATATTTTCATGTCCAGTTGAAACTATCAAATCAACACAAAGTGTTACCTATTGAAAGACTTAAAGGTGTGATAGTATATTTGGATGGAGTGTGTACTATGGAAAATTTTGAGGTAATAGAGATAGTGTATGTCACAACACATTACCTAGCCTTACTTGGATTGAATTAGGAATTTTATAACCAGGCTATAATCAACTTGAAGATAAGAAAAATGACTTTTGAATCAGGAGAATACAGATTCATTGCATCATTGGACCCTTCAAAAGGCGAAAGGTCTGTAGAAGTCACTTGTTTGGATTTGGAAGAAATAAATCAGTTATACAGAATCACCATGCAACAAGAGGATTATGTTAACCCAAATACAGATGTGGTACTCAACTAGAAAAGCATTCCATCATGTGCTTCTGACTCAAACACATGTTCGGAGAATTGGAAACAATGGTTACATGAAGTTTCCATAAGGAGGTGCGTAAGAATAGATCACGCAGTACGATGGGTTGGTACAGAGATAAGAGAACTTCCCATTTTTATGGGATAAATGAATTATAAGGATTCTTGAAAAAACACGAAGAGGAATTTATAGAAAATTAGAGGCTCTTATCCATATATATTGCACTCAAGGCAACACCTGCAAGATGGTGGGGTGCACACAAAGAAACAATTCAAGACTGGTATTAGTGTAAACGACTACTGCACATTAGATTTGGTGCAGAAAAGGGAAGCAATAAAATGCAGAGGTATGATGGGAAAGGAAAACTAGTGGATCACTTAGAGAAGTGAAAGATACAATGGAGGATGACACCACTCGAGGAATGGCCTCATCATTTTATCCATACATTGGAAGGAATCCCAGAGAACTGGTATATAGACCAGGAGATGCGCAGAGGCACCGGATAATGGATAGGATTACAACATAATTTTTTAGTAACCTTCTCATTTGAACATGAGAACCCCAACATTGATTCAGTGATGAGGACGATATGGGGAGTGATATTTTCTGATGAACCAGAAGTAGAAATTATGACAAAATATCAACGAAAGAACAGACATACAATCAAAGAATTACTTTCATGCTATCATGTTTTAGAGTAAGCACCAGATGAATATGATTCACACAACATTCAAATTACAAATATTGAAGGATAAAGAGAGGTGGAAGGTCAATCTCTAGAGTCAGAAGTATTTTCTACACCAATCAAAGTTGAGAAAGTCAACATAGGGATGAATGACAATCCTAAAATGGAAAGTATTGGAGACTATTGGGATGAGAAAATAGTAGAAAGAATAACATAGTTACTGCGGGAATACAATGACATGTTTCCAACAAATTTTACAGAGATGAAAGGCATAGCAGGAGAGCTAGGAGAGATGAAGATACCCCTCAAAACTAAGTCTAGACCTGTCAGGAAAAGACCTTACAGACAGAATCCAGTTTATAAGAGGAAAGTAAAAGCATAAATTGATCGAATGTTGGAAGATGGTATTATAGAACCAGTAGAGGAATCTAAATGGATCAATCCTATGGTAGTCCAAGAAAATAAGCAAGGAGGGATAAGGATTTGTGTAGATCTAAGGAAACTTAATGATTCTTGCTTACATGACCCTTTCCCTACCCCATTTACAAATGAGGTCTTAGCTAATGTGGGAGGCAAAGAAGCACATTCATTCATAGATGGATTCTCAGGTTACCATCAGATCAAAATATCCCTAGAGGACATGTATAAGAATAATTTTTATATAGAATGGGGATCTTACCAATATACAGTCATACCATTTGGGTTGAAGAATGCACCAACCATTTTTTCAAGAGTAATCATAGCTTCTTTTAAGGAATTCATACATCAGTTTCTCGAAGTATATCTAGATGACTGGACTATATATAGTCTTTTAAAGGACCATGTAGAAGTGTTAATATGAATGTTGAAAAGATGTAGGCAATGCCAAATATCATTAAATATCAAGAAATGCATTTTTGGTACACCTTTTGTAATATTGTTGGGATATATAGTGTGTAAACAAGAATTACCAGTGGACCCTGCTAAGATTGCAATCATTGTAAATTTACCACTACCAAATTCAGTGCACCAATTAAGAGAAACACTAGGACATACATGCTATTACAGGAAATTTATAAAGGGGCATGTGTAGATTACTGCACCAATGGAAAAATTGTTAAAGAAGGACAGGATATTTCAGTGGAATGAGGATTGTCATCAAGGATTGGAAACTTTAAAGGAAAATGTGGTAACAACACCTATAATAGTATTTCCAGATTGGGAAAATACATTTCATGCACATGTAGATGCATCGGCGATAACACTTGGAGAAATTATGGCGCAGCCAGGGGTAGGGGACTTAGACCATCCTATAACATTTGCAAGAAGAAAGTTATCAGAATCATAGCAGAATTACAACACTACAAAAAGAGAAGGCCTAGACTTCAGAAATTTAGGCACTATTTACTGGGTAAGCACTTCAAAATGTTCACAGACCATTCTTCCCTCAAATATCTAGTCAACAAGCCAGTGTTTCGGGGGGAGGATCTATATATGGCTATTATTGTTTCAATAATTTTATTTCGAAGTGATAGTCAAACTAGGGAAGCTGAATGAAAGAATTGATCACCTGTCTAGGGTAACTAATGGAGAAGAACCTAATAACTTGGAAGAAAACTTCCTTGATGCACAATTATTTTTAATATAGGTAGTTGATGAATACTTCGATGATATTATTGAATACTTAAGTACAAGGGTTACACCATAGGACTTTAACAAGCAGAAGAAAATTTTGGTAGTCAGAGTTGCAGACTATCAACTCATTGCAGGATATTTATATAACATGGGCACATATATCATTTTAAGAAGATGTGCATTGGAACATGAAAGGAAACAAAATTTAGTATAATCTCATGAAGGTATAGATGGAGGAAACTATGCAGGAAAAGCTACCACACAGAAGGTATTGCATGCAGGATTATGGTGGCCAACAATCCATAAATATGCCAAGGAATACTATTAGAAATGTGATGTTTGTCAAAGGGTTGGAAAACCCAACAAAAGAGATGAGATTCCCCTAAGACCACAAGTGACTCTGCAGGTATTTGAAAAATGGGAAATAAACTTTGTTGGACCGATCAATCCACCAACAAAAATTCCATGAGTTAGATATATGATTACTATGACTGAATACTTAACAACATGGGCAGAAGCAACATGAGTCAAAGACTGTAGCACAGAGACAACAACACACTTCTTATTTTAGCAAGTGATCACCATATTTGGATGTCCCGGGATTTTGATGAGTGACCAAGGAACTCATTTTATCAACAATACCATTAGGGCTATGACTGAGAAGTTTGAGGTCTATAACTAGAAGAGTACACCATACCATTCTCAGGCAAATGGAACAATATAATCTTTCAATAAGATTTTGGAAAATTCTTTGACTAATATCTACAATGTCAACAGGGATGATTGGGAATTGAAAATACCAGCAGTTTTGTGGGAATATAGGACCACATGTAAGAATTTTACAAGACAGACATCATTCAGATTGGTGTATGGATAAGAATTAGTAGTGGTATCATTAGATATTTTGGTACCTAGTCTCTGTGTAGCAGCAATTACCAACATGACAGAAAGAGGTGCAATACAGGAGAGGCTAAGTCAACTAATGGAAATGGAAGAAGACGATATTTTGGAAATATTTCATCAGGAAGTAGAAAAAGCAAGAGACAAAGCCTGACATGACAGACATATTAAAAAGAAGAGTATTAAGGATGGAGACCTAGTTCTACTTTATGACAACAAATTTTTCCAACGCCCTCGTAATTTAGAAAGAATTGGATAGGGCCATATGAAGTAAAGACTATCACAAATGGGGGATTTGTGCAGCTAAAAGACTTGGGAGGAACATAACTGAAAGGAATGATCAATGATAGTCGACTGAAACTGTACAGGGACAGTCGACCTACTAATTCTTAAAAGTACAATGGAGTACGAAAATCATGTATTAGTGTACTATAGTATATATTACGAAATAAAACTCATAAAAAGGAAGAAAAAAGTAGAAAAAGGAATAAAAAGTAGACAAAGAAAGAAAATACAAAATACTGGGGAATATCGTGCACAACAGATAGTGGAATCAATGCGAAAAAAATAAAAAGTGAATGCACGCAGCATATGGATGACAAGAAGAAAACACATCGCAATAAGGGAAAAGTTACAACAAGAATGTACGACGCATAGAAAAATTGCAGCGCACCAGAAAATGGGCCAACGGTCAGAAAAGAAAAAACCAGTCGCCAGGGTAAAAAGGTGCGAAATGGGCATTTAAGAAACTGAAAGAAATGTACTCAACAAGATTTAACACATTAATAATGATCAAAGAAGAATCTATGAGAAGATTTAGGGAACTTATGATGCCCTATATATAATGAAAATGTGGGCAAAACGAGACATATTGTGCATTTACAAACCCGTGAAGCTAAGGAGAACAAAGACGAGAGGCAAACATGCAAGTTCATAGATCATAGCAGTTGAAGTTCAATCGAGGAAGGGATAATTACCCATGATGACACCTCCAAAGGTCGGCGCATCTATCCAAATAACAAGAAAAACACGTAGTAGCCACAAGTCACCACAAGAAACCATAGAGGCAGAACATGAGTTTACACAGACAGAGGGAATCCTCGATGTTGACACGATTTCTTCACCATAGGTCAAACCAGTGAGCGCCACATTGGTAAAGGAAGAAAGGAAATCCCTAATGATGGTCAGGATGGACATTGATTGACATGACAGTGTGCAAGGCCATGACCCATTAGCCACAGGAAACCCATAACAACCTTCCAGGGCCAAAGCAGCCCACAAAATGAATGGCAGTGACAGTGAAAGGATAGATTCTGACGGGCCATGGCCACAACCTATGGTGGAATCTACGCAGTAAGAGGAAGTGTAGCTCAAAGATATCATGGGGAAACCAGATTCAGGCTGGGACATCTAGCATGCTAGCACAGAGAAAGGGGAAACAACCCATCGCGTGGTCCCCACGTAAGCATCCTGATTCCTCGATCGTTTTACCATGCATTCCAGAGGGGGTGCAGGCCACACCAAGTCTTCTGGGTTGTGTCTAAATGTTATGATACACATATCACGATGTGTTTGACACTAGCAAATTCCTATAATTTTCACAGCAGGTGTATATGGACATCCTGGGAACATGGTCGTTAGGAGATCCAGTGTTGTAACCAGAGAAATGGGTGGTAGGTTTAGTAAACACAGGGATCCTTAACTTATTGGAGATTCCCCACTTTAGTAGGGGGAAATATGTGAACAACTACGTCAAGCAGTTACTGGCGGTCCTCCATGGAGGATTTTTGTGGCTAGATGAACTAGTCTCTATCGATGTTGAACTGATTGCGTTCATCACAATACTTCCATCAAATGGCGAGAAGCCCACACAGTACATGGATGAAAAAACCAAGTTAAAGTCACTCACGAAGGAGATGAAGAAAACTTATGGGAAAAAAAGGGGCTCTCATGACATCATTATAAAATGGATCAATGATGCAACCACCAAGATGGAAACAAAATTGATGGCATCCAAGCTCCTTCGAAAATTCCCCAAGGAGGAGGTCCCTGCAGAGGTTGTCATAGCAGCAACACAATTCGTATATAGTATCATGCTCAGTTGGGCCCCATAATTACTAAATCTGTTCCTAGACGACTGCAAGGATGTGCAGGACTTGGGAACCGAGTTCCATTACTCCTCGCTCATTATCTTGATAGAATTAATTGGATGTAAAGATACTCCCTACTCGTATTTCTACGAAACAGTAGGAAAATGTCGTGCAACATAGTACACATCGTTGGGAAGAACTTCTAAGTCCAAATGGAGAAGTGGTAATTCCAACATTTTTTCTTGGTATCTTAGCGACATACAAGACAACATAGCCAACACATGGAGGATAACTCTAAAAGTGGTTTCATAGTCCCATGGCATAGCCAATTTTAAGGCTACATGACACAACATGTGGATCCAAGCACGTAGGGACCCAGAGAAGGAATGGCTACAACTTCAATTCTTCATCAACATAGAGGAAGTTGAATGGGCAATGAAAGACTGGAAAGAGGAATGGAAGATCCCAATCATCACCAAGGGAATGCCCAAGGGAAAAGAAGTGGAATCATGGTTGTCCAATAAATTTGTAGGAGGTAGTGTCATGACCAAGAAACCAACAAAATAGGGGAAGCCTAGTCAAAAGACAATGCAATAGAAGAAGGGAAGATCCCCAAAGAGGGATGGGAAGATGGGAAAGAAGGATAATTCCCCAACACATTAAGCATAAGGAAGGGGGGACACAACGACACAGGAAACCATGTCAGAAACTACTCTGCAAGAGACAAGGCCACCCAAATGACCAATCATCCATACAAGCGGGCCATGTAAAAAGGCCAAGGCCCACAAAAAAACCTTAGAATACACAATCACCAAGGATGATGATGATATTTTCACACAGAAGGTGCATGACCATGCAGCAAAAGAGTTTGAGGAGGCCAAGAACCAAAGAGGGAGGACAAGGAATGAGTTGGTTGACATTAAGCAGGTCCTATAACAGATACAATTAGCTCAAATGTAATAAAGGGGAACCAAACCGATACCCCAACTGAAAAAAGTAGGGGAAATGACCACACAAAACGAAGAAGATACAATCCAAATCGTAGCACAAGAAATTCCTAGCTTTTGGATAACAATAGATATGTTGCATATCGATGAGGCCATAGCCTAGATGCCACTTAAAGACTTGACATAGGTACAGTTGGTATTGGATAAAATACCAAGAAAGACACTACATAAGCTACAAGTTAGTGTCACACGGGAAGTGCAGTCACGAGTCAGAGCAAAGACGTCAGAATTGCATGTAACCAGATATGGAAAGGATGCACTAGAACTGATGGTAGAGTAGGTCAAACTGGAGTCACAATAGGAGAAGCAATGCGAAGATAAATTGGAGCAGAAGCTAAAGGAAGTCTTCACAAAAATTCGAGACAACAACAGGAAGCCATGAGAAGTGTTGAATAATATATTCAAATCATCGCACATATGATCGAAGACTATAAGAAGGATATTGAGGATCTCAAAGAAAACTTAGCACCATCCACTCCTCCTAAAGTTATAGTTGAAAGGGAACAACAGGAAACCCTACAAGTGGAAATGATGGAGAAAGAAGCTAAAAAGTTCATAGAACGTTTTGACAGGACATTGCAACTATGCATGACGTTGGAGGAAGATGACAAGGTCCAACAACTAGACCAGCAAGAGGAGGAAATCAAAACTACAATGCAGAAGATGAAGCAACTACAAAATTCCATGAGCATTACAGAGCGATTGAAGGGCGCGTAGGAGATGAAGACCTTGTAGACGGAATTGAAGACTGTGCAGAATAACAAGTAGGCAAGGCAAGCCCAATTAGAACCTCTCCAAGAGAAAGCAATGAAAACAATTGTGGAACTGGAGGAGGAGAATATAAGGATGGATCAGGATCATGTCGAGAGCACAAAGTCTCTAAGGGAACACATCACAGTGCAGAGGGTAGAGGAGCTCACACACAAATCTACGCAAGCAAGATGCAAAGGGGAAGAACTAGAAGAAAATTTTGACAGCTTGGTAGAATGGTTTTCAAGGAGTGTGCACCACCTGAGTGGCTCGGGATGAGCCACATGTCAGTGTTTGGAGCCTGTTGGGTGCAAGCCTATTTTGAGAAGGAATTGTATTTTGGGCACAAGACTATTTTTGGAGAAGGATGTATTTTGAGTAAAAACCTAACTGTGGAAAGGAAGACCTAATGATGGATTGCAAGCAACAAGTGGAAAGAAAGCATCATGCAGAAAAAAAAGGAAAAGTAGCATGTAAGAGGAAAAGAAATGAGGCGCGTAGGAAAGTAATCCTAACCATGATAGGGTTAGGGTTTTTGACAAATATTGTAATGAATATAAGCCATAGATTAGTATAAATAAATACCTAGGAGGTCTAGGACGAGAGTAGTTGATGTGAGGAGAGAAAGAGAGGAATTATTGTTATCTTGTGTATTGTTGATTGTAATAAGTCTTATAGAAGAGTCAAATAAGGTAGTCTTTGAGGGTTAGGTCACATTATGAGGAGCCTGGTGTGATCTATTCCACCTCACAGAGGGTTCTTACCCTCACCTTGATTGTATTATTGAATATGTAATGCACGCAACGCAATATTTTGCAGCAGGTTAAATAAAAGAGTAGATAAGCCAAATATTTGTGGACGTAGCCCCAGGAGGGGTGAACCATGGTAAAATTTTTGTCATGGGAAATTTTTGATGAATTTTTACTTTCTGTTGATTAATATCTTATGAATGAATGGTTTAACTTGAAATATTAGTATGCATGCAGAGGTTTAAAGATGAAGAAATAATTGAAGTACTTGAATAATTAACAATGATAATGCATAAGGAAGAAATAACACAATGACATATCCCCACTCATTCCTATATTGCAAACACTTGAGTATTGCAGTCACCCATAAAAGCTATCTCGGGTGAGACTATGGTGTGCACCCTATGCGCAGCATTACCTTCTGGATTACCATGAGGGTCGATAATTTGTTAGGGCTTTGTTGGAAACCTGTTGAGATTTGAACCTGGGTCAACCCAAGAAGAAGAAAAGAACCAACTGAGGCCTATGATGTGATTGCTTTGCGAGATCCACATACAATTGTTGCATTAATAAATTGTGGGATGTTGAAGTTTTTCAAACTAAAAAATATGCAGAAAGAACTAATGTTGCTTGAACACATAATTTCAATGTGGGATGTGATGGAGAAAGTGTTTAGAGTAGGCCCCCATACCTTGGAAATCAAGTTGGAGGAAATTAACTTTTTGACGAGACTCTTGAAACGGGGTGTGCCCATTACACTGGTTGGGTATATGAACATTGAACTGTCATTGGAAGGTTACATTGTCGAGTATTGCAGGCTAGGAGTTTGCAAGAATGACACAAATATCCCCATCAAAGAGATAGTACAACGTCCACTCCACACCATGGAATTTACCATTCTTAAACTAGCAGGAAGCACAACTGCCCATTTCATCAAAAAGTCTCAAATGTCATACACAGTAGAGTGCATGGAACTAAGGTTATTTAACTAATGTGGAGGTGTCTTGGTCAACTTAAAATACCAAGTTACCCGATGCAGGACTGACAAGAAAAAGAAGTCTGGTTACGGGTCATTACTGGTGTCATTCGTTTTGGAGAGGATACCAATATTGTAGCCTCATATTGACATGTCGGTCCATCCTATTTCTGAGTTGAGGATGGAGAAATGGACTAGTTTTTATCTCGATTGGGAGGTGTACTAGGGGTATTCTCATTTGATGAGGGCTTCTTTGCATGGTGGAAGAATAAAATCCCCATGATTGAGGATTTTCCTTACACGAGTATAGATTTCAGAGGCATTGTCGATTTGGTGATCCCGAAGGAGGAACGATGGGATTCTTCAAGTAAATGACCTCATATATATATATATATATATATATATATATATATATATATATATATATATATATATATAAGATGCAGTAGGGAGATGATGGGGATAATGAGCTTCATGATGTGCAGTGGAATTGTAGAGGACTGATTATGGGGGCGCCCCCCATGCTATATATATATATAGGGAGATTATGGGGATAATGAGCTTCATGATGTGCAGTGGAATTGTAGAGGACTGATCATGGGGGCGCCCCCCATGCATCTGTCAGATGTTTCCAAATGCTTGAAAAGGAATGTAGTGGGATTGTTGACAGAGATGGGCCATTTACTATGTAGGGTAGCTATGGAATCCATATACTATTAGGAGAACCATCCACGAGGGGAGAACTAGTGGAGTCTCCTACTCAGTAGCACACTATTTTGAGACACTGATATGATGTATGGGCCTTGTAGCCCAATTTTCCCTTTATGTACTTTTTGGATTTTGATGTGACACACTCTTGTTATGTACAGACCTATACACACACACACACACACACACATGGATGTTTCCTTGGTTATTTATTTCTTTGTATCAAAATGAATGATGGTTGTCATTTTGAATTTTAATGTATGATTTGCAACTTAAATGTTCATCTATGCATGAGATTCCAATTTAACATGTAGTTGGCTAACAAATCAGTTATGGCATTAAATTCCCTTGGTATGTGTTTGTATTCAATGTAATCAAAGAATATTTTGAGGCGGTGAATCCTCAAGGATAGACACAACAAATTTGGGTCATGAATGGAGTAAACGTGGTTAAGTTGACAAACTACGAGTTGGGAATCAAGGTAGACAATCAGATAGAAAATTGCAATGGAGGAAACCTCATTCAACAAACCAATCACTGTGTGATATTCTGCAACATTGTTGGTGGCGAGACCAAGGCATATTCCACATGAACTCACCAACTCATTAGTGCAAGAATAGATGGTCCAAGCTATAGAAGCTAAGTTCTGAGTGTGTTTGCTCGCACCATCCATGAATCCGAAATGTACAGGAAAAGGCGTTGGCATGTATGCATGAGAGAACACAACAAAATAAGTAGCCATAAATAAAAATCCTCATGCAAAATTTCAAAACACACCACACTAAATCACACCAAACCAACCATATGGTGTAAAATGTACAAAACACCACACCATGATGTCCCTAGGAATAGTATTTTTTAATATAGAGCCCATTACGAGGATTATTGAGAGGTGTTACATCATAATCAACAAGCTCGTAGGATCATTTTTGCAATACTCATTTCACGATATAGGGCCCATGCAACATAGGTTCTAGTTTCCCTACCCCCAGCTGGTCATGATCCTAGTCATAATGCAAAACTAGGTCACCTTCTGAAAAAGTGTGAGGCTGAAAACATTTATCGTACTGGACTTTGATGCATTTTTTATGAGCTTCATTTGCAAGAGCGACGTCACAACAAGTCTCATTGAGTTTTTCCAGATATAGAAAACGTTCTTCTTCAGTATTGGTATTGGGTAAGAGCTTGACGACCAATTTTAATGACGCAATTTATCACTCAATCGGTAACACTGCTTCTAGGCCATAAACTAATTGGAAAGGAATAAATCCCGTGGAAATTTTGGCAGAGGTCTTGTAGGCCCATAAGGCTGGGAAAAGATTTAAGTGCCAATTAGATTTGTCTTTTCCTACCATCCTTTGAATCATGTTCTTTAAGACTTTATTAATAGATTCAACTTTACCATTGGCTTAAGGGTAGTAGGGAGACGAATTCTCATGGATAAATCATAATTTAGCACTTAATTCAACCATCATGTGGCTGCAAAAGTGTGAACCGTGATCAATGACTATGGCCTTGGGAACTCTGAATCTAGAAATAATATGATTTAATACAAAGAGAGTGGCAGTCTTGTCATCGTTTGAAAAGGTAGGCATTTCCTCGACCCACTTGGTAAAATAGTCAACAATGACAATGATGTAACCATGCCCCCCGACGGGGGTGGGCCTACACTGCATTAAATCTATGCCCCCTTTGGTACATGGTTTGAAAACAATTATTGGGTGAAGGGGAGCAACGGGAGAATGCTTTTTTAGATGGAAAACCTGACAAGGGGGACATTTCTGGATGGACTCAATGAAATCTTTAAAAATGGAGGGCCAAAAATATACAACGAGTAAATTTTTTTAGGTCATAGCCATCCAAAATAGATGACCACCACATGCTCCAGAGTGATAGTCATTGAGAATGTTTTCGGCTTCATCATGGGTCAGACATCGTCGTAATATGGAATCAACGCCTCAACGATATAAAGTATCACCAATGATAATATAATGTTGGGTGTGGTAAAAAATGTGACGATGATCATTGGGAGAAAGTTTTGGACAAAAGCGTTGGGTCTGGAGATACAAGGTGATATATCCATACCATGGATCATACATACTGATAAGAAATAGTGATTTGTTGAGAAGGGAATCACTGGGCTTGAGTTCCTCATGAGTACGAGGAAGATCACATATTAGCTTGGAAAAAATCAAGGATATTTTATATTTTGATTTTTCAAATTCGAGGTCAAATTCCTCAAGGATAAGAATCCAATGGGAGTAATTTCCCCCAAGTACTTGACGCGTGAGAATGTGGTACATGGGGTTCGAATCCACAATCAAAGTGGTTTTCCTAAGAAAAATATAGTGACAAAATCTCTGGACAGTGATGACCACTACCAGAGCCAACTTTTCAACATGTAGATAATGGGTTTTGGGGCCAACAAGGCCCTTACTCAAAAAATATATGACAGGTCTTGGTTGTCATATATTTCTTGGACCAAAACCATAACAATGGTGGTAGTAGAGCCTGCTAGGTATAAGAGGTAATCTCAGGTGTAATCTAGGGGGTGCAACAATGGATAATTTGTTGATGCACACTTCATATCATCAAATGAGTGTTGGGATTGGTCATTCCAAAGGAATGGGACACATTTCTACAAAAACCGCATGAATCCCTTAGTTACCGCCGCATAATTTCATACAAAACAATGCAAAAAAATTTCCTTCCCTTGCAAACTTTGAATTTGGGTAAGGGTTGTAGGAGGAGGTAGTGAAAGAATAAAATCAACCATTGAAGGATCAACCCGTATTCCTTCTTTGGAGACGACAAAATCTAGTAGTTTACCAACTTCGACACAGAAAACGGATTTGTGTGGGTTTAGGTGGATCTTGTAATGGCGACATCGAAGAAAAATGGCTCTTAACAAATCCTATCCTAAGGAAAATTACCCCATAATCAACACATACTTGAATGGTACCCTGTTTCTTTATGACGGGAACAATATTGGATACCCATTTCGTCAAGGGGACGGGGTAAATAAAACCAACATTTAAAATTTTCTCTACTTTCGCTTTGATTGTCGCATTTTTCCTGGGATACACAAGGCACAATTTCTGGTGAACAAGTTTGGCATTCGAATGGGTCTTGATCTCATGTACGACAATGGATGGATCAATACCCGACATTTCCTCGTAACTCTAGGCGAAACGTCATGAAATTCTTTGAAAAAGGTTGTATATTCTTAGATTTATTTAGGGGTACAATTCTTGCTAAGGTGGATATGTCCCACAACACCATGATTTATGAATATGTTAATTGGAAAGGTTTTCGTAATAGTGACCAAATTCCCCTCATATAGATCCAGAATGGGTGATTCAGCGTGGTCGACAATATCAGACGCAATCCTGTGCTAAGAAGTACTCTTTTCTTGATCTAGTGGAGTAAGCAATCCCAACTGATGATGGGAAATGACCCAGGGGGTGTCATCAAGACTCAAGATCTCCATGATTGACTCATCATATGGAAAAGTTTTCAGGAGATGGTCAACAGAGGAATACAACCAAGATGACAAAGAGTGAGGTTATGACGTCGTCAAAGAGGGGTCATATGGATGAGAAATGGAAGAGGTGCTTTGAATGGCATGGTAGGATTCCTCACCCAGACTCAATGGAATGGTGTCACTGAATAATTCAAGCTCAAAAATATTAAGCATGTCCAAGGATTGATAGATATGAGAGAGTTGGATGTCATGGATGAAATCATGTTAATCGAATAAATCAGGTTGGTACGGGTAGGGGCGGGTAAGGGATAAGTTCCCATAACGATAGAGTATTTAAGAATACCGCCCCCTACACTCTCATATGTTACTTTTGAATATCCGACTAGAGTGACATTGTTTGTACTGATGTTAGTAGTATCCGGTAGGCAATAATCGAGTTGGTCAATTGTTACAATTTTCCCTTGATGAGGGAATTGCAACAAATGAAAAATCGAGGATGCAACTGTGGTCACAGAATAAAACCAACTATGAAAAAGTAATAAGTTGTGATGAAGGGGTGCATCAACCACTTCCACCTCTATTGAAGTAGTTTTACCCCCTACTTCCACAACTAGTGAAGCTAAGATCCCATACGGTTTAAACCCATGTCCTTCAAAATCCTTGAGGCTGGTGGGAGATTGGTTAAGACTGGGAGAACCCACAACATTCCCACATGATAACGAGATGATGTAGATGGAGGATCATGTTTCCAAGATGGTGCGATGGATTTTTTTCCTACGAACACCATATTAAATCTAAAAAGCGAGTTGGTGGGAGAGCCTCAATTTAAAATATTCAAGATTTAACATGATCATATTCAATGAATCAGGTTCTATAGCTCCAAGGGATGACAATAGTGTTTTACACTGAATAAGACAGTTATGAATAACTTTGAGGGTCAACATGGAGCAAGGCACTTGTTCCAAATCTTCAACAAGTTGTATTTTTTAGCTGCATGAGCCCTAGGATTAAAAGTCGACTTATGAATAGTGCCCTTCGGTGGGAGAAATATTGAGTCAATGGAAGGCTTATGAATATGGAGAGAGTCGTGAAAAGGAGGAGAAACCAATGAGATGGATATTTTATCATTATCACCCCCAAAATTAGTGTTCTCTAGAGAAACGTCATAATTCTTATCTCTAGTGGTGAGGTTAACAGTCTTACACATGAAAACTTGTTCAGGTCGATGGGCACTAGAAGAAGAATCCCCCCGAGGAGGATGACCTACATTACCCCCTTGTAGAAGGGTAGGAATTTTGGAAACCGTTTTTTACTACTGAGAGGGAAATGGATTATTTAAGACAGTGGGTTGAGTTCTTCCTTTGCGAAATTTAGTGACTTCTTCTATATCGGGAAAATCTTGTGTATAATGGTCCTCTACACAAATGAGGTAGGGATACTTGGATTTATTTTTAATCTTTCTCTCAGCATATGGATCAATATTTTTATTTCCCTCCTATGGGTTTGAATCTTTTTCATATTTCCCCTTATTCTTTCTCTTTATTCCAGGTTGTTGGGATGAACTAGATTGGACTGAATTCACCTCAGAGGATCGAGCAGGAGGGGAAGTAGATTTGGTGGTTGAAGCGTCCTGGGAAGGAGTAGGAGTAGAATTTTGTGAGTTTTGTGATCATTGAGATCCATTCGTAGGATGGGTTTTAAAAAAACTAACCATGCCATAGACATGGGCATATTGAGCAGGGAGGGATGGATCGGTCGATGAACAGGGAGCTTGAAGAATAAGATCATAGAGGGTGTCAGACCGGGAATATACCAAGTCCAGGTATTGAGTGTGGTTGATGGCTTGCTCCTCAGTAACAATGCCTCCCATGGAAACATCTTGTGCAACAGGCGGTAGGAGCGACTTTGTGAACCAATATTCTAGTAACTGGTCCGGAATAATGGATTTTATGAGACGTCTCTACCTCCTCCATTAATGAATGTGATTATATATGTGCATGGAGGTGGATTGTTTTAACGATGTCAAAATCTCAGTACCAGTATCATGCCGGATTGGTAATTGGAAGTGCATGAGAAAATCCATGGTGAGGTAATTGAAGTCACCGAAAGAGTATTGTGTCAAATTGGTGTACCATTTTGTCGTTGGGCCCTTGAGAGTATGTTGGAAAATCCACAACCTAATGGAGTCATCCATCAAGGAGTTGGAGGAACACCATAGATGGAAGGTCATAACATGGGTGTTAGGGTCTTCTCCAAGATTTCCATCGAATTTCAGAATATTAGATGATAATTTGTGAGGGATAGGCGACCAAAAATATTGGTGTCGAATAGGGTCATTGGTCAATCTCGAAAAGTCAAGTAGATCTAGAGTGGATAAGAAGGGTAATTGTTGATTGACCTATGGGTTTTGGTAGTAGTGATGAGGCATGGCTTGAGCACCAGTGGGGCCTTGAACTGTATGGGGTGTTCCCCCCACAAATTGTTTTTGTTGGGGTTGTGCAGAGTGGGATAATCCTCCCATGAATGGTTGTTGAAAATAGGGTGGGGGAGGGTACAATCCAGTTGGAGGTTGGGGTTGGGTTGAGGTTGGAAAAACACTTCTTGGGGTATTTTAGGTTGGAGGTTATGTTAATCCCATAATGGATAGATACTAACTAAATACAGTAATCCATTGGTAACATTATGATGACTCACCTAATGAGTTTGTCCCTGAACTATGTGATGAACCCCCATGGGATATGAAAATATGGTTGGTGGTTGCCTGCCAACTAGATACTGACCTCCTACTAAACCCTGACCACTTGTTGGAGGTTTCCCCCTAACGAAATATTATCCTCCAACAAAGTGTGAGCCTCCAATAGGAGGTTTCCCCCTGGAAATGTATTGTACCCCAACCAGATAGTCGCCTCCAACAAGAGGTTCCCCCCCAACAGGAGGTTGGATTTGGAAATTATTTTGTCCCAAATCTAATGGATTACCTCCATACAGAGGTATCCCCTGGTAGAAGTTTGATTTCCCACTGGGTTTTGACCCCTCCTGGAAACAATTCACTCAGTGGGGGTTTCCCCCCGACGTAAGTGTAGAAACAAGTATTGTCAAAGAAGGCACAGGGATGGTCAGGACAATTTGTGTGACCTATGTTAGTATAGGAACATGAGGTTGGGGTACATTCATCTGAGGTGGTTGTTAATGTTTCATCGAAACCTTCACATGATATCTAGCTAAAGAAAATACAAAATAAGCTTATCAAGAAAGGACGAGAGATTCAATATGGAAGAATAAGAAAATATATTCACACTACTCCAATGTTCTAATCAATGAATGGTGATTGATACATAGATGATGATCAATATGATACAATGAATGAGTGGAATACACTCATATATATGGAAGAACATTTCATAATTACAAAAATCAATCAAGCAATTATCTTTCCTTAGGAATGCATGCATGCATAATAGTTATGGTCTAAATAAAAAGTCTAAAATAGAACTAGTCAGTTAACTCCCACTGAACTATGTGTCAAAAATAGAAATTTCTCCAACACCCCTATGAACATCACTATGGATTAAAAAATGAGTCCCAACAACTAGGCCATATTAGGTACTCATGTACAATGCAACTAATGAACACTGAATAAAAATGAGGAAAGAGGTAAAATCACGTGGGAACAAACTCCCCACTCAAAAGACAATGCATCAAAAGAAGAAAAGGTAGTTGCTAGGCAAATTTGTTCTTCATTACAAGACGATCACAGAAAGTATGAAACTTCTGCTCACTGAAAGTCTTCGTGAAGATGTAGAAATATTTATGGATCTGATGATGTCCTTTGGCAACCTATCTAGCCTTGTACCTATTGATCTTGTGGACCCATCTGCACCTGAAAATATTACTTTCTAGTGGAAGTGGAACCAAATCCCAATTCTGATTCTCTAGGAGTGAGTCATACTCCTTGTGCGTGGATTCTTTCCATAATTGATTTCCCGCAACCTTATTGTAGGTATGTGGATCAAAATATTGAACCATATAACAATGCATGGACATCGTTGATTCAGAAGATGAAAGTACATAAGAAATATCCTTGTGATGAGATTGAGTCCTCCTTGAATCTAATAGATTCCCTGCAAGAACAACTGTTGCCTAAAGTGTGAAATGTTCCCTCTTGGGAATATGTTGAAGCTTCGACGTTGGCTTCTTATCTGGCTATACTACCTTCTTATTTCCATGTCCAAAACTTGAGTGTATGGAATCATCTCTAATGTCTAAAATGGATGGAAGCATATGCATGTTTCACTAGAGGTGCATGCAAAGTACTCTCCTTGTGTGTAGGTAGAAAAGAGGAGTCACCATCAACAAAATTGGTGAATTTATACAACCTTGACTTGTGATCCAGCTAACTAATTGCAATAATGGAATTTTCATGCATGTCAAGTACAGAAACTAAATTTGATGTAAATTCAACCTTCTTACCTTTCTGAGTGACTTGATAAACTAAGATCAGATTCATATAAATATTTGGAACATGTAAAACATTGTCAAAATTTCCATTATGGAGTTCCACTCTTCCCTCTCCTGCTACTACTATTGGAGTATCATCCCCCATGATTATAGGGGGTCTAGAGCATGAAATCAGAGAAGTAAAAAGTTACTCTTTTTCTTCCATATGATGTGATGTGCCATAATATATAATCCATGAATCAGACGAGGAATTAATTTCAAGAAGAGCATGATGATTACCTTTGTTAGGAGTAGGATCTTCTCCCTTTTGCTTATTGACTCCTTCTGGAATGAAGTTTCCAAGGTTGTTCTGTTGGAGTACTTTTTCCATAAGATCGATTTTCTTCTTCATGCATGTGAATTATTCATGATTTAGTTTATTGTAGTAAGTGCATTTCTTTCTCTTATTCTTCTTCTTGGAATCTGAAGAGTCTTTGGAACCTGAAGAATCATTGAAGGGTTTGGAATATCCCTCCTTGTTTTGTTTCTCCTTTCTGATATGTTTGGATGATCCTTTTCCATCATGCAAGGTGAGGGCGTGTGCTTTGGGATCCTTGATTAGGCCCATATGAATGAGTGTTTACTACTCATGTGTGAGAGAATCAATGAATTGATCCATGGTAGGGATCTTCCAATTTGTTCCCATGAGATATCTTCCAGAATGGAAAGTGGTAACATAGACAACATATTATGGTACTAGCTTGGCCAAGATTATTAGAATACATTGGTCCACTTGTTTAGACATATCAGTACCAAAAGATTCCAATCTCAATATAAAATATTTAAACATAGTAAAGAAATCATGTATATTATCAAAACTTTTAGGATCCAAAGTATTCAACTCTACCTCAAGCATATGACCTCTCATCTCATCCTTCTTTCCAAATAGATTTTCCAAGGTAGTCCAGATTGTGTTTAGAGTCCTGCATGTGGAAACATGAAACCATATATCATTTGAAATCAATTCAAGAATCATTCATGTGGCTTCATCCTTTCGGTTTTCGCATCTGGTCTTCTCAATTGCTAATGTAGGTTATGTTTTTGTCCCCATCGTTAAGTTGTACAGCCTTTCCTTATGAGTTGGAATTCATCCTTGGGATTCTAATAAAAATAATTGCATGGTGTTAGGATCACCACCAAGTTTGAATATAAAATAGGTGTCACATCCATCTCTCCCACTGCTTCTGAGAACCCCTAAAAATTTACTCTCAATCTCCAAGTGAAAAACTGAGAAATCACTGTAGAAAGGGCACTTTAAGTGGAAAATTTGTATCAGTTTCAAGAGGCGATCTTCTTGCTTCCTTTATGAGAAAACGATGAGGAATATTGCCAAACGGTTGAAAACCCACTTGGAGAATGGGTAGATTTACTTCTCACATGATTCATTTCCTTATAAAGTTAATATTTTGGGACAAATCAGTGCAAACATAAAGGGATTTTAAGAGGTTGTTGCACATGTACTTCATACATAGAGCTACATGCTCCTAGTTGTCGCCCTCTGTAGTGTACTAGGGTGCGACAGGTCCAAGATTGAAAACACCGGAAGGCTAAGGTGAGACTATATCACCTTACAATAGGGAGAGGGTGTGACAACTTCAACTTGTTGCACTTTTCGACAAAGAAAGGTTGTGACAACGTCAGTTACACAGATTTATCTCATCGAAAATCTGATTTTCCTTATTCTTTGGCTTGTCTACATTGCTCCAAGAAGCATAGCTTTGATACCATGCTAATGTTTAATTGAAACCTACATAGGAGATCTAGCTAAAGGAAATACAAACAAAGCTTATCAAGAAAGGATGCGAGATTCAATATGGAAGAATGAGAAAATATATTCACACTACTCCAATGAGCTAATCAATGAGTGACGCTTGATACGTAGATCATGATCAATACGATACAATGAATGAGTGGAATACACTCATATATAGGAAAAAACATTCCATAATTAATAAAATCAATCAAGCAGTAAGCTGGAGAAATTTCTATTTTCGACACACTAGTTCAGTGGGAGTTAACTAACTAGTTCTATTTTAGAATTTCTATTTAGACTATCACTATTATGCATGCATGCATTCCTAAGGAAAGTTAAATGCTTGATTGATTATATTAATTATGGAATGTTCTGCCCTATATATGAGTGTATTACATTCATTCATAGTATCATATTGATCATCATATATGTATCAATCATCATTCATTGATTAGCTCATTGGGGTAGCGTGAATATATTTTCTTATTCTTCCATATTGAATCTCTTGTCCTTTCTTGATACTTTGTCAATGTTTCATCGAAACCTGCACATGAGATCTAGCTAAAGAAAATACAAACAAATCTTGTCAATAAAGGACTAGAGACTCAGTATGGAAGAATGAGAAAATATATTCACACTACTCCAATGAGCTAATCAATGAATGATGATTGATGCATAGATGATGATCAATATGATACAATGAATGAGTGGAATACACTCATATATAGGGAAGACCATTCCATAATTAAGAAAAGAAATCAAGCAGATAGCTTTCATTGGGAATGCATGCATGCATAATAGTTATGGTCTAAATAGAAAGTCTAAAATAGAACTACTTAGTAAACTCCCATTGAACTAGTGTGTCAAAAATAGAAATTTCTCCAACACCCCCCCCTTAACATCACTATGGAGTAAAAAATGAGTTCTGACAACTAATCCATATTAGTTACTCATGTACAATGCAACTAATGAACACTAAATAAAAATGAGGAAATAAGAAAAACCATGTGGGAACAAACCCCCCCCCTCAAAAGACAATGCATCAAAAGAACAAAAGGAAGTTGTTAGGAAGTTGTGTTCTTCACTGCAAGACGATACCTCAAAGTCTGAAACTTTTTCTCATTGAAAGTCTTCATGAATATGTAGAAATATTTATGGATCTGATGAGGTCCTTTGGCAACCTATCTATCCTTGTACCTATTGATCCTATGGACCCATCTGCACCTGAAAATATTCATTTCTAGTGGAAGTGGAACCAGATCCCAAGTTTGATTCTCTAGGAGTGATTCATACTCCTTTTGCATGGATTATTTCCATAATATATTTCCCAAAGCCTTATTGTAGGTATGTAGATCAGAAGATTGAACCATATATAAATGCATGGGCATCATTGGTTCATAAGTTGAAAGTACATGAGAAGTCCCCTCATGATGAGATTGAGTCCTCTTTGAATCCAATGGATTCCCTGCAAGAATACATGTTTCCTAAAGTGTGAATTGTTCCCTCTTGTGCATCTGTTGAAGCTTCGGAACTAGCTTCTTGAATGGATATACTACTTGCTTATTTCCATATACATAATTTGAGTGTATGGAATCATTTATGATGTCTGAAACTGATGGAAACACAAGAGTATATGCATGTTGCACTAGAAGTGCATGCAAAGTACTCTCCTTATGTGTAGGTAGAAAAGATGAGTCATCGTCAACAAACTTGGTGAATTTATACAGCCTTGACTTGTGATCCACCTCACCAGTTTTAATAATGGAATTGTCACACATTTCAAGTATAAAAATTGAATCTGATGTAGATTCAACATTTTTACCTTTCTGAGTGATCTCATAAAATTAGAGCAGATTCATAGAAATATTTGGAACATGTAAAACATTCTCAAAACTTCCATTATGGATTTCCACTCTTCCCTCTCCTGCTACTACTACTGGAGTATCTTCCCCCATGAGAATAGGGGGTCTAGAGCATGATATCAGATAAGTAAAAACTTCCTCTTTCGTTTCCATATGATGTTATGTTCCATAATATATAATCCATGAAACAGATGGGGAATTAATTTCAACAAGAGCATGAAGATTACCTTTCTTAGGAGCAATATCTTCTTCCTTCTGCTTCGTGACTCCTTCTGGAATGAATTTTCCAAGGTTTTTCTACTAAAGTAACTATGCCATAAGAACGATTTTCTTCCTCATGCATGTGGATTTTTCATGATTTAGTTTATTGTAGTAAGTGAATTGCTTTCCCTTATTCTTCTTATTGGAATCCAAGGAGTCTTTGGAACCTGAAGAATCATTGAAGCATTCGGAATATCCATCCTTCTTGTTTTGTTTCTTCTTTTTTTTTTTTTTGGATGATCCTTTTCCATCATGCATGGTGAGTGCATGTGCTTTGGGATCCTTGATTAGGCCCATTTGAATGATTTTTGCCTTCTCATGTGTGAGAGAATCAATGAATTGATCCATGGTAGGCATCTTCCAATTTGTTTCCATGAGATATATGCCAGAATGGAAAGTGGAAACATAGATAACATATTTTGGTCCTAGCTTGGCCAAGATTTTTAGAATAATTTGGTCCACTTGTTTAGACTTATCAATACCACAAGATGCCAAGCTCAATATAAAATATTTAAAGTTAGTAAATAAATCATGTATATTATCAAAACTTTTAGTATCCAAAGTATTCAACTCTACCTCAAGCATATGACCTCTCATCTCATTCTTTTTTCCAAACAGATTTTCCAAGGTAGTCCAGATTGAGTGTGGAGTCTTGCATGCAGAAACATGAAATCATAGATCAGTTGAAATAAATTCAAGAATAATTCATGTGGATTTATCCTTTCGTTTCACCCATCTGGTCTTCTCAATTGTTTATGTAGGTTATGTTTTTGTCCCCATCGTCAAGTTGAACAGTCCTTTCCTTCTAAGTTGGAATTCAGCCTTGAGATTCCAATCAAAATAATTGTATGGTGTGAGCATTACCACCAAGTTTGACTGTAGAATAGGTTTTGTATCCATCTCTCCCACTATTTCTGAGAACCCCTAAAAATTTATTCTCAATCTGCAAGTGAAAAATTAAGAAATCACTGCAGAAAGGGAACTTTAATTGGAAAATTTGTATCAGTTTCAGGAGGTGATATTCTGGCTTCCTTTCTAACAAAATGGTGAGGAATAGCGTCAAATGGTTGAAAACCCACTTGGAGAATGTGTCGATTTACTTCTCACTCAGATTGTTTCCTCAGAAAGTTGATATTTTGGGACAAATCACTTCAAAAAGAAAGGGGGTTTAAGAGGTTGTCACACATGTCCTTCATACATAGAGCGGCAGGCTCCTAGTTTTCTCCCTCTATAGTGTACTAGGGTGCGACGAGTCCAAGATTAAAAACACCCAAAGGCTAGGGTGCGATCATTTCACCTTACAACAGGGAGAGGTGTGACAACTTCAACTTGTCACACTTTTCTACAAAGAAAGGATGTTACAACTTCAACTTGTCGCACTTTTCGACAAAGAAAGGTTGTGACAACATTTGTTGCACGGATTTCGCTCATCAAATCTCCAATTTTCCTTATTCTTTGGCTTGTATGGATTGCTCCAAGCATTGTATCTCTGATACCATGTCAATTATTCATCAAAAACTTCACATGAGATATAGCTAAAGAAAATGTAAATGCATATTATCAAGAACGGATGAGAGAGACTCAATATGGAAGAATGAGAAAATATATTCACACTACTCATGTTGAGACCTAAGTATTCACCCATGCCCCTCCTCTCTCATTTCCTTATACCTTCATCAAAACCATCCCTCTTCTGGTTGGATAAGTCACTTTCCCATTACTAAATGACTCATTTTTATCATTATCTTTCTTGATTGATTCTTTGCATCAATTATTTATGTTTTCTTGAAGGATAATTACATGTCGTAGTTTGGGTTCAAAATACTTGTCATCATGTTTTCCATTGCTTCATCATGCAACATGTCAACCAAGTCCTTTGTATGCACATGAAACATCTGCAGAAAAAAACACAAAAATTCAGAGCAGTATATTTTGGGCTTAGATTGTAAGCAAACAGGCAGGTTAAATTTTCGACGGTGGAGCTCCATCAGTCAATTCAGATCAAAGACTCTCGTGCATTTGGAGTTTCAAAATTGCATGAGGTTTAAAAACAAAGAAATAGGAATTTCATTGTGTGACTTCGGTGTTCGGGCGTCCGAACTTGTCATTGTTTCAATCTTCAAAAGTTGCCAAATGTCGAAGTGTCAAATCCTTTGAACAATGAAGTTCCTAAAATGTTGCCACGTCACTCCGGAAGATTTCCATTCTGGGATGTTTCAATCCAGAACAAGCGCATATCACAGGATCCCTAAAATGTCAGAGCCCTGAAGCACTGAAGCCATGAAATGGCACATCACTCCACGAGATCAGCCATCTGGGAGATGTCAAAACTCTGCATTCAGAAGCTCCTAAACCCTGAAGATCCTGAGGTACCTGGAATGAGTGTCACATGTCATAAAAAAATGAATTCATCTATTGAGACATGTGGAATTCATTTTTTTATGACACATGACACTCATTCCAGGTACCTTTGGGTACGCCATCTGCTCATTTTCAGGTGACATGTGTCACTATATTTTTGTGACACGTCAGTGATTATGACATCATGTGGCCATGTTAGAACTAGGAGATCACCACTATGGGAGATTTAAATTAAGAGAAAACCCAATTCTCTGAACCTATGAAGTGTCAGAGCCCTAGAGGGCCAGAGCACCAAACTGCCATGTTCGTCCACAACATTGTCACTCCGGGAGATTTCAATCTAGAAAAAGTGTGAACCTTCGAAGTGTAGGAGCCCCGAAGTGCCATAGCCTCAAACTACCACGTCACTCCATGAGTTCGTTCCTCCGGGAGATATGTAGAATTTGCATTCAAAAACTCTCGAATCCCAAAGAGTCAGACACATAGCATTCATCTGTTAAGACACATGGCACTCATTTATTGATGATGTGTGGCATCCATTTGTCACTGACATGTGGCACTCATTTCAAGCACCTTTGAGTACATCATATGTACTATTTCAAGTGACACATGTCACTCTTCTTTCTATGACATTTCAGTGATATAACATCATGTGGCCACGTCAGATTTGGGAGATCGCCACTCCGGGAGATTCTCAAACTCTGCATTCAGAACCTCCCGAACCCCGAAGAGTTGGAGTCCAGAAGTCTCGAAATGTTTAAAAATAAAGATAATTCTGGGTTAATTAGAAAAGAGTGTTAGTTAATGACTCCAGGAGTTTGGTCCTCTGAGAGATATGTATACTCTGCACTCCAAATCTCTCAAAGGCTGAATTTTTGAAGTGGCTTATCCTCATTTATTTCATGTTTTGAAGTTTTTTAAACAACGCCAAACCAAGAACGTTGAGCCAGTCAAAGACATCATATTTCTTGTATGATAGTAGCTCGATGATAGTCAATATGTACATAATTGAAGCTCTAGATCCGGACCCTTCAACACCACAACCAAGAATTGGAGAAACTACACACCCAGACTACAGAAGGAATATCAAAGACTCTAGAAAACTGCCAAAAGACTTGCTTCTTCCCCCTAGGAGATAAGTTGAGGAAGAATGTCACCAACACATCCAACTATCTCCCAGTGGCCTCCAACAATGCTCATGGATGCCATTGCTTGATACAAAACTCAATTATGTCACTCCTAGACATTTTCTATCAAATCTCAGTTCACTCCATCATATGCATCAATCTAGTTTCATTGCTAGTAGTAGTTTTTAGTTGTTTAATTGCAAGACTCTTTTAGATTAAGGAATAATAAGTGGTATTTTATGTGTGATAATAACCACTGCTTTTTTATTAATTTAATCTCGAAGTATACATTAATATACTCCAACGATGTTTTATTTAAGTTAATAAGTTGTTTTACAACTTATTTTGTAGAGTTAAGCCTCGGTTCCAGATGGTCGAGAGCCTCTACATCTTTGATAAATAGGAATTTGTTGTATGCTTTGGGGGTTTGGGAGAAGAATATCAATACCTCAAACTGGTTGAACCTGTTATATGCATGGATTAAGTCTCTCTATGTGGTGAATATACTCTTGATGACAGTGTGTTTTTTTCCAAATCTATATGTGTTTTTCTCTTATCTTGAATATAGTTTTTTTATTTGTGAAAAGTACATTTCATTTCCTTATCTATTATATAACTTGTCTTTATTGATATGCAACCTATGAGAACAACTAATGCTTTGATGAAGATTTTTTTTTATTACAACTTGTGGGAGTAATTTTGTTTTGATACATGTTTAATGCCTTGAAATGATATTTTAAGACTTAAAATTATTACAACAGATTATTCATTGAGTGGTTTTTTGTTTCCATTTGTTTGTTTCCTCTATTATATCACTTTTCTGTCAGTAGTGTGCCACCAGCCAAGGAGGACCCTCATCAATATCATTTTTCCAACCCAACCATGCTCTTGTCTTGGTAAAACCAACCCTCTAACTTACCAACAAAAATAAAAAAAACCAACCACTCCAAAACTTGAGGTGGCCTAGCTATGTGCTTTAGTAGTCAGGTGCAAACTTTAGGACCAACATATTATGGCACCATTGCTAGGGATCAGAGTAACAAGATATATTTCCTTGGGTGAAGTACAATGATATTATCTAACCTTTGATGGTGAACAAAGATCAGGCACATTCATACTACCATCTTTCACCTGGTGACTCCACTGAGTTAACTTCACAAATACTGGCTCCTAGAAAAGGACTCAAGGGATCCAAATCTAAGCACATCAAATCCACTAAGGATAATCCCAACCATGAGGAGGAAACAATAGTCTCTGATCCATAAACAAAACTAATAAAATCTACCTAAGCCCAGAGATACACCTCATCCCTCAAGGGTAAAGTTGCACCTGAAGAATCCACTTTTGTCCGTTGTCACAAGTAGCTTGAATATTCTAGACCTGACAATCACAATTCCAAGGAACCTCAGAAACCTTCAAATCCTACCTATACTTCATCATCCAGTCCAAAATCCACCCCTGTAGGTCCAATAAATCTTCAGATTCCTATTTCCCAAGCAATGGTTGCTAACAGGATGAATTCCATAATTGCTACCAGATATGCACCCTTAGTTTTTACTGTAGTCTTACACACACTCCCAACCACAAATTACATGAAATATTTACCAAGATATAATGGGGAAGGGGATGTCACATCTAAGGAACATCTAATATCCTTCTACATCTTTGCAGACAACTTTAACATTGACTATGCAGATGTGTGGATGTGGTTATTTGTACAAATCCTAGATGAGGAGGTAAGAAAATGGTTATGTGGCCTCTCTCCAGCCTCCATTGTAGATATTGATGCATTATATGAAGCTTTCATAAAGAAATGGGGAGATAGAAAGGATTATATGTATTACATCATTGAGTTTGGGGCCCTTAAGAGAAAGAACGATGAGTCTATTTTGGACTTCACCAAGAGATTTAATAAGATGTATGGTAGAATCCCAGATGAGATAAAACCAACTGAAGCCTCTGCCAATATCACTTATGCATTTGATGTAGAATTATCTCTTCTATTGAGGGAGAGAAGATCCACCACCTTTCTATCCATGTAAGAAGCAACCATTGAGGTTGAGTCCAACATCTTAGCATCATACAAGTTAAAGACTAGATCTGAAAAATACAAGAAGAAACAGAGAGAGGATTCCCCTGCCTCCTCTAACCTAGACACGTATGATCCAAAACTTGATGAAATGACCAAAACTTTGAAGGATTTGACATATGAAATAGATAATATGGAATGGGAATCTAAACAACCAAACAGAGATTTTCAAGGGGCTGGGAACATAAATCCCAACTAGTTTAGAAGGTCGAATGATACCCCTCAGATAATGCAGAGAGAGAGGAGGAATGTTTATGACCAAAGAGTAGTACCTCCTTTCCAAAACAATCATATTGAGGAGAAAGAGGTAGATGGTGAGGATGTGGATGATGCATATGTACTTTTCAATGAAACATATTTTCACACTAGTCACTTAGCGCAACAAGATTATGAGGTAGCCCCACTATCAAATCGATTTGATATTGAGATAGGGGAAGAGGGAGTTATTCAAGGCCAACTCCAAAATAAATATGAATTGAGGCCTAGAAAAGGTGCTCCCATATCCACCACCTCCGATCAGAACAGTAAAAAATAAGTTCCTCCCAAGTTGAATCCAAGCAAGGGTGCATTAACTAAAGCTCACCAACCTCCTCCTTTTAAACTTGTTGTCCCTAAAGTAAAGGAAGTTGACAGGCCACAAACATCTTTCATCCTATAGAATGAGTAGAGCAAGATCAACACCCATGTACCTCTGTCAGAATTTTTGAAAAATGAGCCTTTCAAAAAATCCATTATGAAGGTTTTGCAACCACCTATGTTTGTTGTAACTCCTAATGCATTTAGTCTGCATGATGAGAACCAAACCATTACTGTGGGCCCACATATCGAGGATATATCTAATGCATCTCCACCATTCTACATATATTTAAATATCCATGAAAATATCCTAAATAATTGTCTCATGGACTTAGAGGCTTCACACAACGTCATGCCTAAAGTTGTTATGGAGGAATTGGGCCTGGAGATCACCAATCCCTACTAAGACCTTTACTCCTTTGACTCTGAAAAATTCAAATGTTTGGGATTAACAAAATATCTAGTGATCTCTTTAGTGCAGTTACCCAACAAGAGTGTAGTGATGGACATCATTATGGCTAACATTCCCCCCAAGTTTGGTATTCTTCTGTCTAGGACGTGGGCCAAGAAGTTTGGGGGATCGTTACTAATGGGCCTCACATATTCCACCATCCCCATTTTTGGAGGAGATAACAAGAGGCTATATAGGGAGGTCATATTGGCCTATATCGTTAGCGGCCATCAGAATCCAAGCAATCACCCAATTTACGTTATTGAGGAAGAGATCGACTCATCTGTTTTTCATCTAAATGGTGATGAACCAAAAATTACAATCAACAAATGAAAAAAAAAGTCTTTGACAGATCAGTAGAAAAAAGTGTGGAAGATGTATTTTGATGGATCTTCATCAAAAGAAAGTTTTGGGGTTGGTATAGTCCTCATTTCCCCTATGCAGGAGATTATAACGGTCTCTTAAAAGCTAGAATTTGAGACTACTAACAATATAGCTTATTATGAATCTTTGGTGCTCGGATTAAGGGTTGTTAAAGACATGGTCATTGAAAGTTTGGCAGTCTTTGATGATTACGAGTTAATCATCAATCAAGTCAAAAAAATCTATCAAGAAAAGCAACAGAGGCTCAAACAATACATGAATGAGGTGTGGGACCTGGTTGACAACTTCTTTTCGGAATTTAACATCCCCTTCATTTTGAGAGAGACAAATTAGAAGGCAGGTTATTTATCCTTGGCTGCCAGTACTTTCAGACCTCCCATTGGCTCAAATATAAAGTATCAGGTGGAAGTCAAAAATAGGAAAACCATACAAGAAAACATAAATCGCTAGGAATTTTTTAGTGATGACTTGGAGTTACAAATATTTCTTCATACCATAGAATAATTCTCCAGTATCTCAATAGATCAAGAGGGTGAAGATGATGAATCAAAGAATAAACAAACATCTCAGATGTTCAACAAGGTGGTTGGCCACAACATTGTGGAACTTAAAACAAACCACATCCCCATGGTTCTAGTGCCACTGGAAAGGTTATTTGACAGTTATGATGTCTCCAAAGAAACAAACATAAAAAATCAAGAAGAGGAAGTGATGGACTGCAACATTGGGACTGCTGAAAATCCCAAAGTAGTCAAATTGTCCAAGTCGCTACCTCCAGAACAAAAAGATAGGTATTTCAACCTCATAAAAAATTTCGTTGACGTTTTTGCATGGTCATATGAGGATTTGAAGACATTTGACACTCACATCATCCAACACAAGATCCCTTTGAAGGTTGGTTCTAAGCCATTCAAGAAAATGGTTAGGCAATTTAATACAATGCTAATGGCCATAGTTGAGAAAGAGTTGAAACAAATGCTTGATGCTAGAATTACTATTCCCTTGAGGTACTTAGATTGGGTGGCCAAATTGGCTCCCGTGAGGAAAACGAGTGGGGAAATATGCTTTTGTGTTGATTTCCAAAATCTCAACAAGTGTTCTCTAAAGAACAACTACCCCCTGCCCAAGATGGACCATATCCTACAAAGGGTAGTAGGTGCTCACAGGATTTGTTTGTTGGATGGGTACTCTGGTTATAATTAGATAGCAGTGAGTGAAAAGGACAAAGAAAAAACAACATTCACCACCCCATGGGGAACATTCATGTATGACAAAATGCCCTTTGTGTTGATGAACGTGGGGGCCACCTTTCATAGGGATATGGATGTAGCCTTCGTGGGGGAGAAAGATAAATTTATGGTTATATATTTGGACAACATCACCATTTTCTCCAAATAATATGATGAGCATTTACAACACATCGAACATATTTTCCGAAAATGCAAAAGTTATGAAATTTCTTTGAATCCCAGGAAGTCCCACTTTTCTATGCCAGAAGGTAAACTCCTAGGTCACATAATACCAGAAAGAGGTATAAAAATAGACCCTAATAGAGTGGAGGCCATTCAGGAAATTGCAATCCCCGGAAATAAGAAGTCTATTCAGTCTTTTATCGAAAGAATAATTTTTTTAAGGCGCTTTGTGCCAAACTTTGCTAAAATAATAAGGCCTATCACCAACATGCTGAAGAAATATGTTGTTATAAAGTGGTCACATGAGGAAAAATCAACATTCCAAAGGATCAAACAAGCTTTGGTTGAAGCCCCTGTATTAGTCAACCCTAACTATGCCAAAGAATTCTTTGTCTTTTTTTTCACTTTCGGGAAAACCATTGTTGTTGTGCTACTCCAAAAGAATGAAGAAGGGAATGAAAAACCCATAGATTTTTTCATCAAATCCCTTCGAGATGTTGAATTGAAGTATGACATATTATAAAAACAAGCATATGTGTTGGTCAAATATTTAAATTCCTTCAGGGTGTATCTGTTGCAGTCTAGCATAACAACCAATGTTCCTAGCAAAAGTGTCAAAGAGATTATGGTCCAGCGGGACAGTGAAGGGAAGAGAGGGAAATGGATTGTTAAATTTTTGGAGTATGACTTGCACATAAAGCCCACCAATTTGATTAAGGGGCAGGGACATTCCAAGTTATTATCAGAAGAAAACTGTAAGGTACTGGAATTGCATCAAACCTTCACCCAATCTGATGCGCCCATGACACAGTCTAGACAAGGAAGCATGCAGGTATCTAGAAATTACTCATCTTCACCTTGGTACAAATATATTATTTACTTTCTGCAGCATCTAGAATGCCCACCATATTTGAAAAATATGAGAGCCAGGTCTCTCAAATTAAAGGCTATAAAATTCTTCTTTTTTAATCAGAACACGTATTGGAGGGATCCTACTGGAATCCTATTAAAATGTCTTGATGAAAATAAATCTCAACAAGTCACAACAGATATGCACAGGGGAGTTTGTGGAGGAAACCAACATTGGAAAGCTACATCCCTCATGATCCTAAGGGCAGGGTACCACTGACCCACCCTTTCCTTAGATGTATTTACTACAGTAAGGGCATGCAATGAATGCCAAAATTTTGCAGGCAAACAAAAATTACTCTCATTGCCCCTGAAACCTATCAATACTAGTGGCGCCTTTCAGCAATGGGGATTAGATTTCATAGGTGAGATAAATCCACCCTCCAATGGGAAAAAAAATTGGATTCTCACTGCCACTAACTACTTTACCAAATGGATCGAGGCCATGCCAACCAGGAATGCTACTGACAATGTGATTATGAACTTTTTGGAAACAAATATCTTCGCCCGATTCGGCTTCCCTAAAAATATTATAACAGACAATTCCTAGGAATTCAATTCCAAAGCCATGATTGACTTATATGGAAGCCATAACATTTCCTTGACACATTCCATGCCCTATTTTCCTTAGGAGAATGGGATGGTTGAGTCATCAAATAAGACTCTCGTCACGATCATCAAGAAATTGTTGACTGAAAATAAGAAATCATGGGACTCTAAACTTAAGTATGCCTTGTGGGCTGATAGGATCAACACCAAGAGATCCTTGGGAAACTCGCCATTTCATCTAGTCTATAGGATAGATGTTGTCTTCCCTACTCAACTCGATCTACCAGTTCTAAAATTCCCTACTGAGGCATATCAAATAAAGATCAAATTATATTTTGACAAGAAAACCAAGAAGGAGATATTTCAAGAAGGCGACCTGGTCTTGAGGTGGGATGATAGAAGGGAAGAAAAGTCTAAGAATGGTAAGTTCGATAACCTATGATCTGGTCCTTTTAAGGTAGTTTAGGTTCTGGAAAATAATACATTTGTTATACAAAATCTAGATGATACTGAAATTTTTGGAGGCCCGGTAAATGGGCGCTTCCCGAAACACTATTTTTCTTGAAAGACTGAGGGAATGCCCCTCTTGTACCATAGTTTCTTTCCTTTTTAGTTTGCATTTGAATACTTATTTTTTGTATAAATAAAGACTCCATAGACCAACAAAGGAACTAGGGTGTAGTTACGGTTTTGGATTCAATAAGATGCATGGATGAGAGACAGTAGCAGATATACATGGATGACAAACATAAACAAAGGTAAGAGAAATAAGGTGGGAGAAATTTATTCAGTTCCAAGGCACTGATATGCTATTCTTAGTACCCCACAAGGGGGTGTTGTACCCAATTGGAACCAATGTTGATACCTAAGTCTACACCCCTACCCCGCATCTCTCATTTCCCTATATCTTCATCAAAATAATTCCTCTTTTGGTAGGTTAAATCACTTTCCCATTACTAGATGACTCATTTTTTATCATTATATTTCTTGATTGATTCTTTGCACAAATTATTTTTGTTTTCTTGAAGGATAATTTCATGTCGTGGTTTGGGTTTGAAATACTTGTCATCGTATTTTCCATTGATTCAGCATGAAGCAGTTCGACCAAGTTCTTTGTATGCACAGGAAACATCTGCAAAAAAAATGCAACAATTCAGAGCAGTAGATTTTGGGCTAAGATTGTAAGAAAATAGACAGGTTAAATTTTCGACGATGGAGATCCATCAGTCATTTCATATCAACGACTCTCATGCATTCAAAGTTTCAAAATTGTGTGAGGTTTAACAACAAAGAAATAGGAACGTCACTCTACGACTTCTACGTTTGGGCATCCTAACTTGTCATTGTTTCAATCTTCAAAAGTTCTCAAATGTCAAAGTGTCGAAGCCTCCGAACACCGAAGTTCCTGAAATGCTGCCACTTCACTTTGGGAGATTGTCATTCCGGGAGATTTCAATATAGAACAAGAACAAATCATCGGAGCCCCGATATGTCGGATCCCCGAACCACCAAAGGCCTGAAAAGACACATCACTCCGTGAGATCGGTCATCTGAGAGATGTGAAAACTATGTATTCATAAGCTGCCAAACCCCGAAAATCCTGAGACACGTGGAATTTATATATTGAGATGCGTGGCATTCATTTATTATGAAACGTGGCACTCATTTTAGACACCTTTGGGTACGTCATATTGTCATTTTTAGGTGACACGTGTCACTCTCTTTTTGTGACACATCAACGATTATGACATCATGTGGCCACATCAGATCCCAAAGATCACCACTCTAGGAGATTTCAATTCAGAGAAAACACATTTCTTCGAACCTTCAAAGTGTCAGAGCCTCGAACTTCCATGTCACTCTGTAACATTGTCGCTACAGGAGATTTCAATCCAAAACAAGAGCGAACCTCTGAAGTGTCGGAGCCCCAAAGTACTAGAGCCCCGAACTACCACATCACTACGTGACTTTGGTCCTTAGGGAGATATGTAGACTTTGCATTCAAAAACTCCCAAACTCCGAAGATCTGAAAACATGTAGCGTTCATCTGTTAAGACGCGTGGCACTCATCTGTTGATGAAGTGTGGAATTCATTTGTCGTTGACATGTGGCACTCATTTCAAGCACCTTTGGGTATGTCATATGTACTATTACAGGTGACACATGTCACTCTTCTTTCTATGAAACATCATCGATATGACATCATGTAGACACAACAGATCCGGGAAATCGCCACTACAGGAGATTCTCAAACTCTGCATTCAGAAGCTCCCGAACACTGAAGTGTCGGAGTCCCAAAGTCCTGAAATGTTTAAGGATAGAGATAATATTGGGTTAATTAGAAAATTTGTTGGTTAATGACTCTGGGAGTTCGTTCCTCTGAGATATGTGTATAGACTGTGCTTCAAAGCTCTCAAACATCGAATTTCCAAAGTGGCTTATCATCATTTATTGCATATTTTGATTTTTTTCAAACGAAGCCAAACCAGGAACATCGAGCCAGTCAAAGGAATAATATTTATCATATGAAAGAAGCTCGATGATAGTTAACAGGTAGATAATTGAAGCTTTGGATCCAGACCTTGCAACACCACAACTAGGAATTGAAGAAACTACACACCAAGACTGCAGAAGGAATATCAGAGACTCCAAAAAAGTGTCAGAAGATTTGCTTCTTCCCCCCAGGAGATAAGTTGAGGAATAACTCCTCTAACACATCAAGTTATCTCCCAATTTCCTCCAACAATGTGAATGGATGTCAATGCTCAATATAGAACTCAGTTTTTTCACTCCTAGTCATTTTCTGTCAAATCTCAATTCACTCCATCATATGCATCAGTCTAGTTTCATTGCTAGTAGCATTTTTTAGTTGTTTAATTGCAAGACTCTTTTAGATTAAGGCATAATAAGTGGTCTTTTATTTGTGATAAGAACCACTCCTTTTTTATTAAGTCAAGCTAGAAGTATACATTAAGATACTCTAGGAGTGTTTTAGTTAAGTTAATAAGTTGTTTTACAACTGATGTTGTAGAGTTAAGCCTTGGTTCGAGATGGTCGAGAGCCTCTACATATTTGATAAATAGGAAGGTGTTGTATGTTCTGGGGGTTCAGTTTTTGGGAGAAGAAAATCAATGCATCAAATTGGTTTAACATGTTCTATGCATGGATTAAATCTCTCTACCTGGTGAATATACTCTTGATGACAGTGTGTTTTTGTCCAAATCTATATGTCTTTTTCTCTTATCTTAATACAATTTTTTAATTGTGAAAAGTACATTTCATTTCCTTAAGCTATTGTATAACTTGTCTTTATTGATATGAAACCTATGAGAATAGCTAATGCTTTGATGAATATTTTTTTTTATTGCAACATGTGGGCATAATTGTGTTTTGATACATGTTTAATGCCTTGAAATGATATTTTAAGACTTAAACTTATTACAACATATTATTCATTGAGTGGCTTGTTGTTTCCCTTTGTTTTTTGCCTCTATTATCCTGCTTGTCTTTCATCAGTGTGCCACCAACCAAGGATGACCCTCGGACATATCATTTTTCCAACCCAACCATGCTCCTGTCTTGGTAAAACCAACCCTCTAACTGACCAACAAAAATAAAAAAACCAACCATTCCAAAACTTGAGGTGGCATGGCTCTACCCTTTAGCAGTCATGTGTAAACTTTAGGACCAAGAAATGCACTAATTTAATTAATGAATTGCGATTGATACATAGATGATGATCAATATTATACAATGAATGAGTGGAATACACTCATATATATGGAAGAACATTCCATAATTAAGAGAAAAAATCAAGCATTTAGATTTCCTTAGGAATGCATGCATGCATAATAGTGATGGTCTAAATAGAAAGTCTAAAATAGAACTAGTCAGTTAACTCCCACGAAACTAGTGTGTCAAAAATAGAAATTTCTCCAACACTAGTTTAGTGGAAGTTAACTGACTAGTTCTATTTTAGAATTTCTATTTAGACCATCACTATTATTCATGCATGCATTCCTAAGGAAATCTAAATTCTTGATTGCTTTTCTTAATTATGGAATGTTTTTCCCTATATATAAGTGCATTCCACGCATTCATTGTATCATATTGATCATCATATATGTATCAATCGTCATTCATTGATTAGCTCATTGGAGTAGTGTGAATATATTTTCTCATTCTTCCATATATAATCTCTCATCCTTTCTTGATATTATGTCAATGTTTCATCGAAACCTGCTGAAGAGATATAGCTAAAGAAAATACAAACAAATATTATCAAGAAAGGACGAGAGATTCAATATGGAAGAATGAGAAAATATATTCACACTACTCTAATGAGATAATCAATGAATGACGATTGATACATAAATGATGATCAATATGATACAATGAATGAGTGGAATACACTCATATATAGGGAAGAACATTCCATAATAAAGAAAAGAAATCAAGTAGTTAGCTTTCCTTAGGAATGCACGCATGAATAATAGTGATGGTCTAAATAGAAAGTCTAAAATAGAACTAGTCAGTTAACTCCCACTGAACTAGTGTGTCAAAAATAGAAATTTATCCAACAGAGGTTGGGAGACAGGATGAAGCACCATTGTTCCCTCCAATAGGGAAGGAGTAGGTGGTAAAGTTTGAGGTGGAGGTGGCATTCCATAGGAGAGGAGACGAGGTGTATGTGAGGATGTGTTGGAAGGATCCCAATACGGTGGGTGAGGAATCCGGTTTGGAGACATGTCAAACCTATCAAAGATATCATGTCCTTAGGGTGTACTCCACACAAGTCGAAAAGGAGTCTGATTAGGATTAGGAAAACCAGATGTTCGTAGAGGGGTTGTAAACCCTATCGATAGGTTAGGCTATTCCAATTCCAAATTCACAACATCTTCAAACAATACAAGTGGTAATCGAGGATAATCGATGTCAAATTTTCTCAAAGATTTTACTTGTACGAGAAGTGGACCAAGAGGATTAGTTAATGGTGGGTGTGTAGGAGGGAAAAAAACTTCTTGAAAAATAGGTCCCTCAGAGCGATCAATCAAGGGATTAGCAGCATTCCTAGATTCATAATAATTCTCCTCGTTAACAAATCCCTCCTGAGAGCGGTCTTCGGGTGAATGAGAAGGAAAAGGCTCATAATATTCTTTAGGAAAAACTTGTATACTCCCAGATCTATGTGAACCTTGGTTTTCAAGAATGAAATTATGAAAATAAAAATCATAGGGTCGACTAAGGGAAGAAAACAACGCATGCTAAAAGAATCTAGGAAGCAGGAAAGCAAACCAAGACCTTCTCACAATAAAACCACTAGTTGGTGATGAAATCCAACATCATAGAATCAAAATGAGAAGGGGTGGGGGTAAAGCGGTTGGAAGAGTTATGTTGATGACCTGCTTAATGGACTTGCACCTTGTTGCAAGTTCCCACGCGGTAGAACCATGGGTTATCCTCCAAGGGGCCCGAGTGAGTTTGATCAACGTCTATCCCAGGTACAACAAATACTTTCCCCTTCGTCGTTACCTTGTGAAAGAGCCATAAATATGATGGTCACTAAGGATACCACTTACAATGCCATATATTAGGGAAACAATCGATAATCGGGTTGTACATGTAAGGGAATGGATTTTAAGGCCCGAAATCCCCTTAAGAATGCCCACATAGGGTTGTCTTCCCAAGTGATCCCAAAGTTCCTTTCGACACCATTTGTAATACGTGAAAAAAACACCACCAAGACTAACGAAGAGGGGTTATTTACTCCACTAATCCCAATGTAACCTCGTGATTGAACCATGTGTGATAAGGATTTCCTAAGAGAATGACATGGAAAATGGATTTCTCTCCCTAACATAGGATGTTATGTGTGTTTTATAGCTTTGGATATTTATTCTCACCACCTAATCCAAAGCTATGCACTTAATCTAATGTTGGTTTGAAGAGCCTTAAGATTGATTTCTATATAGATTTTAAGTGGTGCTTAATTATAAGGCTATTGTTTATTGAGGGGCATGGAAGTGAAATTGATGATAGTATGACCTTGACTCCAATAGACTGCAATAGAATGAAATGTAAAATTTTATTTTCAATGAACTCTATGTAGGAGAGACAAGATTTGTGATTTTTTGTTTAAGAAATAATTAACTACTCATATCCCAATATGATGCAACAACCGAAAAAAATTCCTAAATCCTAGTAAGATGCTCAAGACAATACTAATAAGATGCAACAAAATAATACTTGCAAAAAGATATTGAATGTAATTCTTTATAATTTCTTCCTTTTTCGAAGTTAAGGAATAAATTGAAAGAGAAAAAATTCTCTTTTGTTACTTAATCAATAATGAAAATATTTAAAGATTCAACAGAAATCTCCAAGCAAAAGAAGTGAAGAAAGAAAGCAACCAATTCAAATAAAACAAAAGAATGAATAGACCCTTAAACTAAAAACATTAAATCACACTTGTCACAAAGAATAAAAATGTTTCACAAACTTAATCAAGAAGAAGATTAAAAGAGAAAGCAACTCCAAAAATCAACAGTCATGCAAGTGAAACAGATCGCGCAAAAAACACACAAGCTGGTGGACCAGATGATTCCTAAGCTTGTATTCAAAATAGAATTAAGAGATAAAATAAGTGATTAAATCCACTCAAATTCATTCAATGTGAACCAAACACAAATCCCAAAGACTGATTACAATGATTCTGAGAAAAAATATGAGAGACAAATAAGAAAACAAGCTCTTAAATCAACCATGTAAGAAGAGGATGCTCTGTAGTAAGTGCATACAGGGAGTCCAAGGGAGGTGGATTCTCACCAACAAGAAATCAAGGAGTGTCTATGAAGCACCTCATGGGTTCAACATGAATCATCCTTGAGGATAGAGATGCTCTCATCGAGCCTGTAGGTTTCAAAAACTCAAAAAAGTTTAGAAAAACTACATAATTGGAGGGATGGACTCACTAGGTTCTAATAGGGGTGACATGAAGAAAAAAAGGTTATGAAGGAGAGAAAACAAAACAAAAAAAAAGTGGATCCAAATGCTAGGAACCAATAAGGACAACTTGATCTTCCCCAATATGGTCGCCAATTTTTTGTTGTGAGAATTCTCCCCCTGCGGATAGGTTGAGTTCCCCTCACTTGGGTTTCCTACAAGTGAGACAAAATTTACCAAGTGGACATTATCATCCTCCTAATGAACCATTATATTTTCTTTCAGGAGGGTTGAGAGAGGAGAAAATGTGTGTGTACCTGATTTCTGACGTTCGTCCTCACTACTCCAACAGTTGAGCTCCAATAATCCAAGAATATCCCTAGTGAATTCAATCCTGTAAGAACAAATGAACCTTCTCCTACTACTATCTATGATTAAATAATAGAATCCCTACCAACTAATGACAAAGTGATCAAACAGACGAGAAATGAATAAGAAAGTTTAGGAGAAATAGGCCAAGTTCTTTTATTAATGAGAGAATGAAAAGGTTACAACCATTAGATGTTGTTGCAATCCTTCAAGCTTATTTCTTCATCCTTTTAATGCACATTCATGGATAGTTTCTCTTAATATCAATAGTTTGATACTCAGTCTAGTCCACCCATTTTCACCATGAATGGTCTGGGTTATATAGGATTAGGGAGGCTTAACCAATAGGGTAAATAGAGAGTATGGTTGAGGATTTTGATGGATTGGGCTAGGATTTACTTTATCCCCATGGTTATGGAACTCTCCCAACATAGGATAAAAGGTGTTTGAACCATATCTCAATGAAAACAACCAAAAACACCGAGATCCTTCTCGAACAAACCACCCTAGATTTGTGGAAACCTCTCTAACTAAAAGGGACCTCCCCCAGAGTGGGAAGGGGTGCGTCCTTAGTCAAACAAGGCCAAAAAGACAAGGTGAAAATTGGGGTTTCTACCTCCAAATGATGGTTTTGCTCCTCAAACATCACTAGGGATCATGACATGTGATGTTTACATGGTGTCAAGGTCATAATACTTAAAAAAGCATGATATTTATGCCATGACACTTAGTGGAATACCTCATTGCAGTTGCGACACTTACATAGTGAGATGTCACAATTGTGACACTTAGCAAAGTGAGATGTCACAATTGCAACACTTGTGATGCCTAACAAGGTAGAATGTGCCACTTGCGACACTTAGCTAGGTGTGTAAAAATGGTGTATAAAAATAAGGAATTATCGTAAAAAGTATCATTATAGTATTATATAATAATAATAATAATAATAATAATAATAATAATAATAATAAATTATCTAAGGGGATCGTCCCCATATTGGTATTATTAAACGAATAAATACATAAGTAAATAATAATGATAAAAAAAGTATAGAAATTATTTAAAAGCATAGCTTGACTTATAAGTAATGGTAAAATAAGTAACGATTATTATGGAGAAACTCTAAAATATAATAAAGAAGTAAATGAAGGATCATGGGGATATGGTTCTTTACCATGTATGGAATCTATATAAAGAGGGAAGATAAGGATAAATTGATATCTCTCTTTTGCACATCTCTCTTTGGCTAAGGCTATAGAGAGTGAAAGGATAAGGATTCATTGGCATGGTATTATATTGAGGTTTCAGGTATGACCTACTACTAAGGATTAAAGTAGCAAGGTCTACATTTGGGTGGAGAGTTGTCCCCCACCTTTTTTTGCGGTTGTTAGGTCAATTATCAAGGTATGGCTACACTCCTCAAATCACTGGTTACAGGTAAGATGGGTTCTTCACCGTGGGTAAGCTCCTTACCTCTCACTGATTCTATCAATAATAATTTCAATGAAGATTCAATGGCTATTTGGACTACTCTATGGTATTTTTGTGTTTCTTTTAGAATATTCATTTATTATATGGATAATTATTTGCTTGTATAACTCTTTAGTAAACAGAGCCATTATAACAACTCTATAAATTATGTCTTTCAACATCTTGGTTAAAATATCATTTGAATATGAAATAATCATTGTTAACATTGTTAGATAATTTAATGATATTATCCATGCTATCTACCTCATCACAAAGAATAATGATAATCATTTCCCCCATATTCTACTCTTGAATTGGGATGTAGGATTGTAGTTCACCAACCTAAATGAACTAAGAGATAGAATATAAGTCATTTGGATTAAGCATATGTTTACTATTATATTTAATTATGCACCCTTTCATTTCATCTTCATTTCATTTCCTAGTTCATAGATAGTTTAAATAGGTATCAATTGAATAAGTTCTTGTAGCTAAGGTATATGATGGTGATGAGGTTTTTAATTCTATGACACATTACCTCACTAACTATTAAATCGTATGTTGGTTCAATCATGTAGCAACTATTTAAGTAACCCTATAGTCTGTCCTTCTTCTTATAAGAAGAGGGAGTGAAGTTTATGAGAATAATTGTTGAAGGGAGAAGGTCAATAGAACATTCAAGCAATCCTTATGCTACACATCATTCATTAAGCTTATAAGTTAGATATTAGTGCTATAGTTTCATATATAGTGCATAGTACCTCATTAAACAAGAAAGTCCTTGTATTGATAAATTGAAGTTAATTTGAGGAGTTCAACAATATTGTTGTAATTATTTATCCTGTCACTTTATGGCATCGTTTCTAGGTAGTTGCTAAAAAATACATTTAATTCCATCTAAATTTGAAAAAATCAGAAGAAGAAAAAAACTCATTAGATTGTGTGCATCAACCTATAGATATATTTGGTAGATTTTTATTAAGAATAGATATTTCTAGTGTTACTAAAATAGGTACAATAGAATAAGGACAATGACAAGAGGATTGTGAAAAAGACTTTTGACAAGTCATTGAAGGATTTGTTGAGATACCTCAAGGAGTAAGCATTTTTATAAATCCCTCTACTAAACAAAGCATTGAATAGAGTGAATAATATTCATCTCATCATGCCATGTATGAATATGGAGAACAACAATATGAGATATTTGAGTTCCTCGTTTGGGAAATTAATAGAGAAACAAGGATGAATAATATCAATCCTTCTTCTCTCCCTCAATTTCATGGCCTTATTACATAGTACCCTAATACTTTACTTTTTTTATTTGAATTTGTTTGTAGGACTTGTGATTATATAGAAAATTCTCAAAAGCTCAAGATTTCTCCCTCTACATTGAAGGAATTAGCCTTGATATGGTTTATGAGTTTAGAAGGAAATAATATTAGAAGTTGAGAGAAAATGAAGAAAATTTTAATTAAGAAATATATGGACTACTACAATTCTAGGGATACTAGAGATGATATCTTTACAATGATCCAAGGAGAAAATAAATCCTTGGAGTATTGTGAAGAAAGGTTTCAACTTAGTTACAAAAAGGATCATAGTTGCACACTGGATGAAAACTCCCTCAAATGTGTGTTTCTTGGAGGAGTAAAATATAAATTCATGGAAACTTTGAATATCCTTTCCAATATATACATATTGTAGTTGGCGTATGAATACATTATGAAAGTATTTGAGAACTACTCCAGTTCTTCAAGGAAGAATATTAGAAATGGAAAAAATGCTACCCCACAATCATCCAACTTTACAACACGTACAAACAATGAAATAGGATTCTTGTTATAAGATATGAAAATTGACATTTTACATTCATTGGCTATGCATATGGATATAATTCATATAAATAGGAATCAAGAAGAAGTAGGAAAAACTCTAGCTTTTTTTTTCCTAAATGCACAAAAAAACATGTTAAAAATGGATGTCCAATTAATACTATATAAATATAAGGAAGTTAAGAGAAACATACAAATAAAAAATATCCTTCATTTCTAGGTATCAAGGTTACTTACGCAGGGGAGAACATGGAGCCACTATGTTTCATCAAAAAAAGGAGGCAAGGAATATCTCAACCATTTTGGCTAGGTATGCATTATTCCCATCCTCAATAATTTGTTAAATATATTGAAAACATTCATGTTCAACCCTTATATCCTCCCAATCAATGTATCTAGGTAATGAAAAATTAATGGTAGTACAAAAACCATACTCAACCATTCCAATATCCCCTTCAATCATTCCTATCTCAACCTCAAATGAAAAACTACTAGTGGAATAACCCTCTAGAAGGGTGAAAAACTCCAACCCAGTAGAAACAAGAATTGCTACAACCTCCACCACAATCGACAAATGCTTCAAAAAATCCAAAATAACCTTAGTTTCCTCCCCAACCAACACCCATTGAATCCAAACAATAGGTAGGTTCAACAAGTATACAATAATGTGATAACTACCTATGAAACTTGCTTTATGGATCTTCAAGAGATAAATTTGAGGTGAAGGGAGGTATTAATAGACCCTCCTCTTATTATAGATCCCATATAAATAAGGTCTTTAAGAAGGAGGAACCTCCTCCAAAAGAGAAACAACCTATCCCTAAACCAACACGTCCTTATCTTGAAAGGATAGAATATAAGAACACTTACACAACCTCAGAAAATGGCCTCCTAAGTGAAATAAATAAATTGTGTGTCAAAATACCTCTCCTCCAAGATATTAAGGATGTTCCTATCTACAAAAAGTTTATCAAATAAGAATGCATTATGAGGCCAGCAAGAAAAATAAAAGACTCTCCTATAGTTATGTGATAGTTCAACTTGCAACTCTTATGTTGGGAAAAATATTTATTCCTGAAAAGTTAGATTTAGGCAGCCCAGTTGTATATGTTTGCATCAAAAAAAATATAATTCATAACACCCTAATAGACCTAGGGTCAACCATTAGTGTCATGAAAAATGAAAACATGCTTAAACTTGACCTAAGGGGATATTGAGACACACACCTACCAAAATCTAGATAGCAGATAGATCAACTGTAAATCATGAGGGAGTCTTAGAGGATGTGATGGTTTATATTGATTCATTGGAGCACCCAATAGATTTCATATTACTATAAACCAAAACCAAACTAAATGTGTACCTCCTTGATATGAATATTACTCCCTTATGACCTAGGGTAAAGGTCACAACAGAGAGGGAACCCAAAGAACTAACTCAAACTTAGAAAGTAGGTAAAATATTTAACTAACTAACTATTAGTGGTTAAGAAACACTCACTTGGATACCATATTTCAAAGTAGACTATTCTCATAAATCGTTGCTTCAATATCTCACTACAATATGATTATTGATGTTTTGCACTCAAAGAGAAGAAACACTACAATTAAATTATTTATATTAACTAACTTTTAACTACATGCACTAACTAGCACTAGTTAATTAATCGTTATCCAATCATATGCATTCATTTATAACACAAACATATTAACAACACATAATTGAGATGGGAAATAAGAGAGTTCTCATCAATTTCAATAGAAGATAACATGGAATGATGTTACCTGATCAAAGTTGCAACATCGACTGGAAACCACCAGTTGGATTCCTCTTCCTAGGCCATTGAAGACAACTTCACCTCCTAAATTATTTCTCCAAGAAGGTGACAGAAATAGAATGGGTCTCTTCCTCTCAACGGGATAAAGTGGGCAAGGTGTTGGAAACAAGGGTTTCCAAGAATGTGGGGATGATGCTAAAAAATTAGTACAATTTGCTTGCATACTTAGGAATAATTTGACTAGAATCAAGGTGTTTCCCCTTCTCCTTTACCCAATGTCTCTATTTATACCATGGGAATTTGGTTGGATTAGTTAGGCATCAGCAATAGAAGGTAATTAACCTAGGAAACCCATGAACTCTACCAAAAAAGGCACATTTTGACCATATTTTATTTTTTAGGTTCATTATGAGTGCATATGTGAGTTGTTGAGGGTAAAAAAGCATATATAAATTTTCATGTGCTATTTTTCAGATCAATAGTAGTGTATGGCTCGCCAAAGAGAGTTTTTTAAGGAGTTTGAGGAGAAATTTTAGTTTGTAATTGAAGGTGGATTTGGGATTAGGGAAAATAAGTGAATCTATGCATAAGGATTGGAAAAAGATTCTATAATAGATGCCCCTTAATGTGTGAGTTTGGAATGAAATATGATGGTTGAAATGCATTATAAAATCTAGGATTAAACTGTGCAATAGGCCCAAAAAAAGTTCATTGAACAACATACCAGAATAAAACATGTATAATAAATCAAGTATGAGATATATATATCTTCCTGAGGTGGGAATACACATGCTTAGGAGTGATGAAATCATGGTATCCAAATAAAGTAAAATGTGGATCCATCAAGTATATATAAGGACTGATCATGGCCATGAAAAATGAATACACTGTGGATCCATGTCAAAATACATCATAGACAAAAACATATACATAGTGGATCTATGTCTCATAATCATAGGAGGATAACTAGAATCAATGAGATGAGAAACGTGATCCTCCAGAAGTACCAATGTCATGTAAGGTAGTGGTACTATCCAATGCAACTTGGGAAGCAACATAAAATAGGTGATGCTACTACGAACCTGAAGTATTCAAAACAAATCGTTGAAGGTATAAGTCTACACCAAGTGAATAAATGATCTAAAGTCGAACATGGGAGGCACCATTTATTACTAGGCATTTATGTATATCATTAACAAATGCGAGACAACCCACCAATAATTATAATGGGAATCAAGGTACCTAGTACATTCTAACAAGTGTGAATTAATGTGATAATATGGAACACTTGTATAATCTATCGATTAAGAGACATTGATGTATTCCCAGTGTCAATAGTGTGGGAAACTGCCACTAATGACTGCAAGCCCCAAGGTACTATAAAGAACTATATGTCAAAGAAAATGATCCAGATTCGATGGGAAGAGATATGTTAGAAGGAGGACATTAAGGAACCCCCCATCATCCAACACAAGGAAAGAACAAGGCCAAATATTTTGAAATACTTAGACAAAATATTGGATGGATAGACCATTGGGTACATATTTCACATGTACCAAATGGAATAGTGCACGTGAGATACCCTCTGAGAAATAACAAATAATAAAAGCCATATATAGAGGTAGAGAATTATACCAATGAGAAAAATATAACTTAAGGTACTACATGAATCCCAAAGTGTGAATAGAGGTCTTGACATCAAACACATGGGAAACCACTCAATTAGTACCATTGATGAAATTCCATTTACTAAGTGCAAGGTAACCTATCAATGATGAAAATAGGACCAGGTTGCTACTCTAAGCCTAACTCTAAAAGAAATGTGTCATAGTTGATAAGAATTGACCTGCTACAAAGAAGTCAATGAATACCTTCCATACTAGCACAAGTATAAGAAAAATCTACTTGCAGATACTGAGAACAACTTGAAAAACAGGAAGGTCGAAATGATAAGTCAGGAAGTCTGAGGAATTCCCAACATAGGCTAAAAAATTCCTTAAACACACGAATGACACAAAAGTGACATGGATAGAATCAACTCAAGAATGAACAATGATATAATTTTTCAACACAGGAGGCATCGACAAACTCTCCATAGTGACTCAAAGAGTAACCAATTGGAGGAGTAAATATTCAATAAAAAATGTTCAGTTTCCTAAATCCATACTAAAAAATCTAATCTATTGAGATAGAAACTCCAAAACTAGTGCTTCGTTTAAGGGAGACATAACTCAAAATTGTTGTTAAACATATATAGAGAAATCGACTCTTTCCCACCCCTCTTTTTTAATATTTTTTTTCCTTTTTCATATTATAAAATCCTGAAAAAATAAATAAAAGAATGATAGAATATAGTGGAGGAAATGAGTGTCACAAGAAAGAAAACTAGTTCCAAGTGCAAGGAACATACCTATGCTCAATGAAAGGAACATCTGCAGGATATGGAAACTCGTGTGAATGTTTCCTCTAGGGATACAAGGTATTAATTTGCAAAGGTGATAGATGCAAAGGATTCAAACTGAAGAGAATGCATAAGCAACAAGATATAAGACATCAAGTTGAATTCAACATTAGGGTCAAAAGTGCAAGCGGAAAATGCAATGTAATATTATAACTCAACAATGGAAGCCCTGTGAGGGTTCTAGCCAAAATAATACCATTAAAAAGTCATGTGGCTTTGATGCAAAGTCATGGTGGGACTAAGAGGGATCTGAAGCCTATGAAAATACTTTAGCATGGGTTCCAAACTACAATCAAGGTACTAACTAGGGATTCCATGAACGATATGCTCTACCACATGAATTAAAACACTTATAAATAGAAAAGAAGGCTTCATGTTCCAACTTAATGGGGTCAATCCTAAGGAAAAATAAACCAAGAAACTGATAATGCAAAATGCAGGGAAGGAAAATCTAACCTATATGTCTTTTTCAAGATCATTACCTATCAAAATGGATTGACATGATAAAAAGGTACCAAATAAAAAGTCTCCAAAATCATGTATATATGACCAAAAACATTCATACAGAAGTTAATAAATCCAATCTATAAACTTTTAATAACAACTTGTGCTCTGGAATGCAAAACTTGAAAAAAACAAACCTTAAAATTACAATGTGGTACAAAGCATCATACATCCTTTAATCTTATGCATATTACTTATTCAAGTAGAGTTTATCTTTAAAATGTCATGGATATTCCACTAGAACAGTTTTTCACAACATATATGATAAATAAAATTGAAATCTACACTATGAGGGTTAAATTCCTTTAGATTTCAGAATATATTTAGTTTTTGATATTCTATTTATGCATGAAATATATAAAATATGGAAAATAGAGAACAATAGAATATAATCACACCATCCACAAATAACACAATATATGACCTAGGAAACCCAATACAGGAGAAAACCAATCTAGAAGGTGAGGTTGCTCTTCTCTCTTTTCTCTGGTATATAAATGATGCAAGTACAAAGAAAGAGGTGCTCTCTATGGAATTTCCTTTGACATGTGGCTTGTATGGCTGCTACAAAATCTCTCCTATGTTATGCTTACAAAATATCACTTTCATATATTTTTCTCAGTTATGGAATAAGATGCAATGCAAAAGAATGGAACCCCTTCTCCTCCTGGTGGCCTGGTATTTAACATAGCTCGATATCCATCTAGGGATATGTTTTTGACTTATTCAACCCTCAATTGTGATAAGGTTTTGTAACATATATAATTTTCTTATAAAATCCACTACCCCCACATGTCTAAGTAATGGAGGCTAATGTGGCATCCACTCGCACCATGGTGATCAATATGGTAGGTTAACTTTTATGAGGCATAACATTCTCATACAAACTCTATTTGATGAATGGTCTATGTTTTTTGAAAGGTATCAGTGTGTAGAACTTATAATATTCCTCAAAAATAAAGTTTAGACCCAAAAATATGTTGTTTGATGCATCAAATGTCTCTAGAATATTTTAGATAGTTTTTTGGACCCAATTTTCCAAAATTTGACCAACTGCTGAAATGGCCCTGCAAGTTGATTCCTCCATTTTTTTCACCCAGAAAGTACTGAGATAGATGAAAAGTAATATAATGATCCAATCCAGATCAAGAACCCATTATTATGCTCAAGCCAATGCTTTCTTTGGTAGTCAACCTATAAAGTTTCCAACTTGAGAAGAAATAAAAATCTATGATGCATTTCTTCCCACGGTCTACAATCCATAGTCATGGCTTCAAGGATAACCTCATCCGAAGGAAATTATAAATACAATAAATAATGTGAACTCATAGGCTTGATGAACCATATGGCTGAAGTGAACTAATCATATTCTATATAATGATGTATATTATGATCAAACTTGGTTGAGTCTATCAGTTAAGACTCACAAGTGTCAGGGTATGAGGACCCACAAATAGTGAGATCATAATCAAGAGGAAAATCATATATGCTTAGACCAAGATGGGGAAGCAGGGGATCCTATTCCCCCACTAGATAAATCATATGATCAATTTATGATACCTTGTCTCAAGAAGGAGAATGTGACTGTAAAGGATCATTCTTAGAATTAATTGAACACTAAGGATAAGTTGCCACATAATTCACCTATGGTAGAGTATATTCCACTCAAATACTAGGAACATTAAAAGGGGTATCCTAAGCTAGTGTTGAATTAGAATGGTGATTATCATATGCAAGTTGATCAATAGTGACAATGCTTCCACTATGAGGAAAATGCATCACTTGAAATAACATAGACGTCGCATCGTTCATAACATAGACATAATCACACCCAATAAGAATATTTAAGTCTAATAGGCCTTTCACCACTATCATATCAACTAGGATGGTATTCCCACCTAATGTGATAGAAAACTAAGGAAGAATCCCCAAATATTCACTAGGTCTTCAGGAAAAATCTAGAAACTCACCAGTAGCTAACACAAGATTGGTAGAACCCAAAGCTTTCCAAATAAAGGAGGATAAAATTATTATAGAGGCTCCTTCATCTACAATACATTGGTAAAAAAAAATTGAATTAAATTCAACCCTAATTTGGAAAAGTTCAGAAGAAGGAAGGAGAGGCCCAACAAGATCATTCCAATCAAAGAAAACCATCCTAGGACTTGGAGGGAGTATGCTTGAAGTGAGTAGAATTCCCCCATGTTTAAAAGGTACTAAAATGGAAATGATAAATACATGGTCGATGACAATGTCACTCCCCAAAATAAAAGTGAGATCAACCAAAGATTGCACCGACACATTCACCTTGGTGGAATCGTCACTCTCTAATATAAGAGTGATATCGAGTGAATATTTCATCTTCCCGACGACTTCATCAACCACATATTGAATAGGTTATGAGACATCATGGTCAGTAGACACATCACCCCTCGAAATAAGACTGGGATTGAACAAATATTGTGTCGACATAACCACTTCATTAACTAATGGTTGAATAGGTTGCAAGGAAACTGAAGGTGATTCAGGATCAGAAGGGCCTGCAGATAGGGACCACACTCTTTATACCTCTGGAATAGAAGGGAATATATGAGTAAGGTGATATCCCTTGCAAATTTTATAGGGGAACTTAGGATTGTGTCTTATTGATCTAGAATTCTCAGTAGTATCAATGCCTCCATCATGACTTGCATTGGTTGGTTTCCTATCTCCAACATGACTTGTAGAGGTTTTTGAACTATCTCCAGTATGACTTGCAGTGACTGGAATCATGCCCCCAACATGACTTGAATCGGTTGGTTGCTTGCTACTAGCATGACTTTCAATGTCTAGTGAATTTTCCTTTTGTATTTTCTTCTTCTTCTTCTTCTTCTTCTTCTTCTTCTTCTTCTTCCTCTTTCTATTCCTTTTAGACTTCTAGTTACTAGTAGCTATGCTTTCACCAAATTATGAAAAATGAGGATAATCATAATTTGTTGATGAAGAAGGTAAAGGATCAACTCTATTCCCTTGACATAAGGTGCTTATCTAAGAATAGTTATGAGCATTTGAGACATTCAAAGTGGTCCACAATCAAAACAGTGGTCTTACAGTCAATCTAGGAATGTTCAAAGTGGCCATCAAGGGGGCACCAACATTTCCAAATAAAGGAAAGTCAGAAGAATCCCCTTGGTTGGTACCATCGAGCACTTTGGCCATAATTTTCAATAGCACATGTTCTTCCCTTGTAGGATTGTCCATGTCTAAAAGAGTCTCAATGATCTAGATTATGATGAGAAAGAAATGAAGGAAGAGATATAAGAAAGAAACACATAAAGATATTGAAATAAACAACAATATACAATAATACTCAATTTCTATTAAAGAATCAAATTTGTAGAGAATGTAAAAGAAAATACAAAGCGAAATGAACTCGTTAGAATGGTGGTATCTTATTTCTAAGAAGAGATGTGATGGATATGCACATTCACAAGAATATGACTACAATGAGTCTCAAAAGGCCCTTTTAACATAAAGAATAAATAAGAAAACCCTAAACATCCCAAACCCTAACCTTAGGAGATGAAACACCAAAAGGTTTGTGGGCCCCGATGGTGGTATTTGATACGGTAACTTCCTGGGGGTGCAAATTTTTTATATGATCTATGTTTGGGGTGCTCAATACCTCATCAGAAAGGTCTATCTGAGGATTACACATTCCATTCAATTTAGCATCTATCTTTGTATACTATCTATTTGTTTTTGAGCCAAAAAAACATTGTTTAGGGCCTCAAAACAACCTTGGAAGTTTGGGACCCAAAAAACTATAGAAAAACTTCCAACATGGAAATTGTATTTTGAGCTAGTGGAATAGGTGGGTGGACACCAATATCCACCTACATCATTCTTCCTCCATTAGGAAGCAATGGTCCCCATTGCATCAAGTTCTCATGGGATACGAGGAAGTTGTTGTTGAATCAAAACCTTGGCGAGTCACTTTCCTTGTTGAAGATGTTATCATGCTTAACTTGTTGAAGGATTTCATGAACCTATTGTTGGAGGGGTTAGATCTGTTCAACCAATATAGTTTCATGATATGGCTTGGTATGAGTGTGGAAGGAATATGTTTATGAAGATGAATGTTGGCACAGGGGTAGACCCGGGGTTCAACGCTACAATAGCTCACCAACAAAACCCTAACTACCCGCCCTTTTGGCAACACGTGCGAAGAAGATGAAGTCTCACCTGAGGTAGAGGCAGGGGTTGCTGCAAGACTCATGTGTCTGCAACCTTAGCTGGGACACAGATATGTGATTATAATACTTAATAGAGCACTTAGCAGTAAACATTCATCAACATTCATTTCTTGGTAACAGTGCAAACAAACCCTAATTACAGAGCATTGCAGTATCCAACTAGATATAGCATCTAATAGCTCTTAGCATGATGAAACAGATCAGATATTAATAGATTCAACACTAAGCATGTATATATCAGTCATATCTAATATCCATGTTATTAAGCATTAAGCATCAACATATCATTCATCTATATTAAAGCACTAAGCACATTAACATATAAGCACATCAACACATTGCACAAAGTAGAGCAACACAACATATACACGGTTCACCCCTCCCCGGGGCTACGTCCACCAACTCTTATTTTATTCTATTATATTTTGTTAATCAGTTACATGCACAGAGCCTCAAAAACCCACCTCTGCATAGGACAGGATATATGCACGCACCTCGCCAGATCCTCCTTCCCCGAGCTAGGTTACAACACTAAGCCTTCTACAGTCACTTGCACTCAGATCTGCAAGCTTCACATAGTATGCACAGAGCACTTACAATCCTTTGATCACATAGATCGATCACTAGCACTTAGAACATTGGCCTAACATCACATAGATGCCCCTCCTTACATTGCCTAGACATCTATTTATACTTTACAAAATAGGCCTAAACATGGGTAACCCATGGGCCGACATTCCATACCCATTACATAATCCCAACCCCAAAAAGGACTTGGCACAGGGGCAGAACCAGGGTTCAACGCTACAACAACGCACCAACAAAACCCTAACTATTGGCCCTTTCGGCAACACCTGTGAAGCAAATGAAGTCTCACCCAAGGTAGAGGCAGCTAAGGTTTCAGACATCTGAGTCCTGCAACCACCCCAACCTCTACCTCGAGTGAGACTTCATCTGCTTCACAAGTGTTGCCGAAGGGCTGGTAATTAGGGTTTTGTTGGTGCGTTGTTGTAGCGTTGAACCCTAGGTCTTCCCCTGTGCCAACAAACCAAAACTTGGTCAAGGGCCAACAATGAAACATTAGGATATATATCAATGGGGGATAATGGTTGGAACCCTAAGCACACCTTAAAAGGGTTGTATTCAATAGAGCTATGAAGAGATATCTTATAACTTTGATTCACTAGGAAGGGAGGAGGAACCCCCGTAGGTGAACCAAGAATATATTTGTGATATTATGAAATATTTTTGACCTTCTTCTGCTGGATAGAAAGGTTTTGGGCCAAGGTTGTAGTAGTCGTGGTGTCCTTCTATTCACCTTATAACCAGATCATGAAGAGGATAAAAAAATTAGTATGGGAGATTACTTTGTGGCATTGTTTCATTGTGATAGTAGTTGGAACTACATTGGTACCATGTAGAGATGACCCCCCATAGTAACAAAGACACTGCGGGGTTGAGACTCAGAAAAAATGTGACGCTTCACCTATATCGTTGGCATAAAATAACATCACAAAATTACAATGGCACAACATCACACAATACATCATCCTTGAATGGTTTGATTCCATAGTACAGATGACACTGTTAGATGATGTGGAGATCTCATCCCTAGGAAAGCCACCTGATATTGTATGGCTACAGGTGTGGTGTTGTTGGAAAATCCAATTGCTTGATGACCTCTGTTGAGATTAGGATCTTTTGGCTTCCTCTATCAACAATGAAATGTAGTGGGTTCCCCTTCACCCACATCTGTGAATGGAAGAGGTTCTCCCCCTCCTCGGGCTCCTCTAGTTCTTATGGTTGGATTGTTGTGGTCACAATGATAGCAGTGGGTTCTACATCAATGATCTATTTCCTTTTATTTTTTTTTGAATCGGAGTCTGAGTTGAAGTTTGACTCTTTTTCTTTGAGCTCATCCACGAACGATTGTTTTGAGTGGCATTCATTGGTGTTGTTCCAAGGGATTTTGTGGAAGTCACACCACTTTCTAGTGTCCTTCTTCATCTTCATGTTACCCTTCTTTTCTTGCATCTTGGATTGGTTGTCTTGAGGTTGGTTTTTTTGTGATTTAGGATGGCCTTTACCATACTTTGATTGTTGTGTATTTGCATACCCAAACTCCTTCTTGTTCTTCTTCCTAAATTTCTACTTTATTTCGACAACATATTGATAAGCGGCTCCCAATGATGAGATGTAAATAAACCCCATTTATATTTGGATGTACCTGTGTAGACCCTCATGGTATTTTAGAACCAAATTTCACTCAGAGTCTTTGATACCCAACTTGGTGCCCAAGGTATGGAAGGTACTTGTGAACTCTGGCACTGTTTGGCCCCTCTCTTGACACAGTGTGGTCCATCTCATGTATTGATAATCATAGTTTCCAACAAAGTAACATTTTTCCTTGATGGCATCCATAAAAGAGTCCCAAGTGGGATCAATCCCAAATATTCCAAACTCCTCTATGGATTTTTTCTCACAGTAAGTCTCCCACCAATATTTGACATGGGGAACAACCTTCAAGAGTGAAAAGGTGATATTTTTTCTATTGGAAAAGTTGTGAACATAGAAATAACCTTCTAGTATATTTAACCATTTTTCCAAAGCATACACATCTATTTGATCTGCAAATATGAGAGTATCAAAATTAACTTGTAACTTGAGGGGGGTGGCACCTACATAGTGGTTGCTTGGAAACGATGCATCTATTATTTTCGGTGTTCATCGAAGGATTTGGGAAAAATTATTCATCATCTCATTCCTCTGTTGCACAAGGAATTCCACAAGAAACAACTTGATAAGATCTCCTGCTCCCTCATCTATATTTTCTTCTACCATGGGAGGCCTCTTGGGATGGTTTTCCTCAAGAAAAACTAGCTAGAGACCCAACTCTTTATACCTTGATCTCATTATGGACATGCACTAAGAAACGACAAAGAGAATATTGCTTTGATACCACTGATTTGGATTATGCTGAGAACAAAATGAAGGTAGAGATATAAAAAATAAACACACATATATATTGCAAGAAACAAAGATAAATAGTAATACTCAATTTCTATTAAAGAATGAGATCTATAGATACTGTAAAATAAAATACACAATGAAATGAACTCACTAGAATGGTGGTATCTTATCTCTGAGAACAGATGTGACGATTGTGTGCATTCACAAGAAGATGAGTATAATGAGCCTCAAAAGGAATTTTTAACATAAAGAATAAATGAGAAAACCCTAAACATCCAAAACCCTAACCCCGAGAGATGAAACTCCAAAAGGTTTGTGGGCCTCAATGGGGGTAATTGATACATCAAACTCTTGTGGGTGCAAATTTTTCATACGATCTTCGTTTAGGGTGCTCGATACCTTGTCAGAAAGGTCTAGTCAAGGATTACACATTTAATTTGGAACAAAATCTTCCTTTGGGTACATACTAGGCATCGTTTATCCCAAGAAAACGACGTTTAGGGCCTCAAAATAACCCTAGAAGTTTGGGACCTAAAAAACTGTAGAAAAATTGCCAACATGGAAATTGTATTTTGAGCCAGTTGAATAGGTGGGCGACCCTTGATATCCACCTGGATCACTCACACACTAGCATTGAAAAACCAATGGTATAAGTCCCACCGTTCTAGGAGGTGGCTCCATTCTTTTAAGGGAAACACCAAGGGTCCTTCTTGATTGGCATCCACCTTGAATCAACGATCCAAAAGTAGTAGTAGAGACACAACCTAGGCCAACTAAACAAATCAACAAACCATTAAAAAAGTTTTGAGAGAAACAACACACACAAAATTATACTTTTCCAAAACCCCAACCTAGGTGGATTAGGTACTGAGTCCAAAGAAATGAAAATCTAAGAAGGCCTTTATAGAGATTAATATGGGTTGATTAAGTCCCTAGACCAATCAATGAAGGAGTGATAAAAAGTTACAATAACTTGCATGCAAAATTCGCCTAAGGTGAAAGTGTCCTCATGAATATAAAAACCCTCCAAAATAGTTGGGGTTGTGATATATCATATATCCCAAGTATAGTGAGAATCCCCTCATAGTCACCTATGTGGACCCTAGGAAAGGAAGCTATGGCTACCAACTTGCAATCAGATATCGGGGGGAACCATCATTCATAAGGATCACACATATGGGTAGGGTAGATAAGATCAAATATCCCCAAAGTAACAACAACTAGGGGGCAATGATACTTAGGAAACCCTTGAATACACAAAAATCCACAAATGCTTAGACAAGTGAGAGAGGGGATATCTCTTTCACTTACCCTCACGTGACCTAGAGCTTAAATCTTGTGTTAGAGGAGCTTCCCTGGAAACACCTATGTGATATTGTATTTGTACACTACTAATCAAATTCTATGTTTTCTTCACTGTCCTTGGAGAGTTAACTCTCGAACCTATCCAAAGGCCCTACACCTAGACTAGTTGGTGTTTCTAGAAAATAAAATAGTCTAGTAAATTTTAAGTTAATGTTCATTTTAAGGGTTGTTATTTACTCATGAAGTGGAGGTGAAACCAATGATGTTTTAGAGACTCTTGCATAGGAAAACTTGTAATAACATTGCCATTTTATCATATGTAGCTTATTCTTCAATGTAAAAACTTTAAAATGAACAACTAATAAAAAATACTAAATTAAAAATACGATCTTTTTCTTTTCAAATATTTATGCACAACTACAACTTTTATTTTTGTAAAAACTCACCACTTTATGCAACTCAAGGAACCTAAATTCTTTGAAATGAAACTACCTCTTCAATGAGAATGATGAATAAAGAAATATGTTTAGAACAAGATCTTTTTCTTTTTCAAAGAAAATGCACAACAACAAACAGGAAAAGAAATTGATCTATTCAAATAAAACTAGCCCTTTTGTTTTGTTACTACTTAGATAAATAACTCAATCTATGTGAGCAGAATAGATACAAAACCATACGCAAAGTGTTAACTTCTATAATTGAAAATTGTAGACCCGGAACTAGATAGATCATAACATCAGAGATCAATGACTAAGATCATAGGATTGGGGCCTAATATCCGGTGGGAGAGCTCAAATGCCACATCAGGGCCACATGTCCAGTAAGATGAATGCCACTTCAGAGGGAGTCCACGTTAGTTCCATAACAAGAAAATGTGTAGATTCCACATATCAGGAGACATATCAATGCCACATCATACAATGTACTTGTATAAGAAGTCCATGCAGAAGCCACCTCATATGCAACATCAACACAATGGATCGGAACAATCATATTCAAGTGTATGTATAGAATAAAAAATTTTGATTGTTGATCATCAGAGATCAACAACTAATATCAAAGGATTGTATCCCATGGTGAGATTTTGAAAAATTGACTAAGTATCAAGACAAACATGGAGAATCAGGAGTATGTGAAGAAATAATAAAATGAGCGTGAATCACAGACTCATGGTAGGGTTTTGAAAATCAACTAAGTATTAAGAATGCATTGATCGGATGGAGATGTCTCATAGAGCATGGTGAATTAGAAGAAATCATCTAAGTATGAGGAATCAATCGGACAAATATGTATCGCAGAGATCGGTGAATTATGAGAAATTGTCTAAGTATGGGTGCAAACAAGTGTGGAAGAAGGTGAAGGTGTATTCTAGAGGTCTCTAACGTTTGGATGCAAATTCCTTAGACCCGTGGTGAAATGCTTGAAAATTTCCTAAGTATGGGTGAAAAATAAGTGTGAGGAATGTGAGGGTGTATTTTGGAGGTCATGAAAGTTTGAGAAGAATAAATAATATTGTTAATATTATGGTAGTTGCGGGAGGTATTTACCTCCATGTGTAAACCTGACGAGAATAGAAGACTCCAGAAAGTAAGATAAAACCCTAATGAGTTGGCTAATAACCCTAGAAGTCTTGTCATCTCAAGAACATAATTTATATTAGGTTATTAGCCTACAAGAGAAGAAGTCGGACAGAAATAATAATAATATATTGAACAGACACATATCCAGAAGGAGAATTCGGCCCCAACAAATCTGGCAGAACCACTATAAACACAGGGTGCAAGTTCTCATTTGACACATCTTAGAATTGCAGAGAGCAACTAGTGCGCATTGCAGTTCCCAGTTTGGTGTGCACATGTGGAGGAGGGTTGCAGGTGCAGCTGTAGCAGCAGCTAGTTTTCAGTATTGGCTTGGATTATCTCTTGGCTAGGGTTTGGACTATCTGATCAGCTATTGTTGGTGCACTATCCTTGGAGGAAGATGTGTTACAACTTGTTTGGCTATCTAGCCTAGGGTTTGCTTCCGGAGTAATTCTCATTCAAGGTAAAGGTGCTCGGAGGGTGGCTTCGGCCTATGGTTGGGTGACAAGGGTATCATCAATGCTAAAACAAGCACACAATCTTCTATATTCTAACAGGTTATGGGCCCACACCTCCTTAATTCAATCTAAACACTGGAAGGAAACGTAGCCGCTAGGATATTGAGCTCGTTGAGGAACTGTCACTAGGGTTACTAGCAGAAGCAGCTCCCAAGACACTGCTGCTAGGGTTACTAGCAAAAGAAGCTCCCAAGACATTGCCACTAAGGTTACTAGCAGGAGCAGTTGCAGAAACCCTAATCCTCTCATTAAGGCACCTTAAGTGAAGATATTGAACTAATCTCCATACATATCAGTGCGCCCTAGCCTAGCGCATCTCCTGATACTCTCAACAAGCCAAGACGTGAAGTTTGAATTTCTAGTCAAATCTAGGGTTTGACCAAGTCAAGCAGCCATGATTAAATCTATGAAGTCTAAGAACAAGTTAGATGGAGCCTCTAACTTCAAAGCATGAAAGACAAGGATCGACCTCATCCTTGCCAAGAATAAAGTGTTGGATATCGTGAAAGGAAAGATCGTGAAGCCAGAGTTTGAAGAAGGAAAAGAGAAGGAACCGCAGAATGTTGCAGCTATGGAGAAGTTCAAATATGTTGACATCAATTCCATGAGTATCATAGTGGATTCCATAAAAGACCACTTGATACCCTACATCTCCCATATTGACTCATCGAAGAATATGTACGATGCCCTAACAAGTCTCTTCTCAGTCAGAAACATTGGACAAGTTATGAGTTTGAAGAATGAGCTCCGTAACATGAAGATGAATGATGACGACAGCATAACATCATACTTTGTAAGGATCTCCCAGTTAAGAGATCAACTACAAGCTATTGAAGAGA
>ML777495.1:1369197-1379475 GCA_009831015.1 Picea engelmannii
AATGGTCTTCCCAAGACATGGGATGCATTTGCTGCAAGCATGAACACAAGGAAGGAGTACCCAACATTTGAAGAACTTTGGACTTGTTGTGCTCAAGAAGAATCAAGGATCAATGCAAAAGAGAAACCCCAAAAGAAGTACGACGATCAAGCTTTTACAGCAAGATTCAAGAACTTCAGGAACAAAAAGAAGTTTGGTTCAAGGAGGAAGCCAAATCAAGAGAAAGACATTTCAGAAGTACAATGCTTCAACTGTCGAAATCATGGTCACTACAAGAATCATTGTCCCGAGCTAAAGAAAAGGAAGGAGAAACACGAAGCATCGATTGCTGAAGAAAAGGAACCTACAAAGAAGGCTAAGCAGGATGGAAGAGACTTCTTCTTCTAAAAGGTAACAACACTCTACTTATTTCTTGTACATATCTTGTTTGCATCGTCTCTGTACATATCTTTTATATCTATCTCTTGGAAGATAATATGTTCCAAGAAGAACTATACCTAGAGAAGAACAAACAAGATGAAAATGGATATCATTAGATAATACACATGAAAGGATGAAATACAAATCATGTGGAAGCTATTGCAAGATAAATCGAATCAATCATGAAGAGACTTAGAAGAAGAAAAGACAGAAAGAAGTCAACAATCAAGAGGAAACTGGAAAAAGACTTATGACGTTCTGTACAAAACAACAAGACGGAAGCGTGGACTCTGTTAGACAAGAGAGCCAATTATATATTGCAGAAGACAATAAGGATGCAGATGGAAGTGTGGACTCTGTTAGACGGAGGGAGTCGATTATATGCACTTATACATGAAGCAAGGATTAGGAGGGAGCTAATCCTATGATCCATTGAAGATGATGAAATATATAACCATGGTAGCAACCATGAAAGACAGTATGTGTTCAGTTCAACCGCAGAAGAAGACTTCTTCAAAGAGAAGCCTTAAAGTATTCCCGGTTGTGCATCTAGATCCGTGATCCTATGATGAAAGAAAGAAGTGGAATCTTTAGGACATGGAATCTATAAGAAACTCCATGGACCCAAGAGCTAAAGAAAAACATGAAAAATAACATGAAGATTCCAAGAAAGAAAGAAAGCCAAAACAACCTGTCATAATATTAAGAATCAAAAGATCACCAGCCTGATATGAACTCACTAAAAAAAATCAAGCAGAAGAACTGAAAGTCATGATAAAGAAGAAGTGTATGGAAGACTTATGAACTAAATCATTGCGAGACCTAGAACTAGAGGTTCTCCCAGATGGAGGGAGAAGACTATGATGATTACTTGTTCCAGTAAACCAGACTTATCTCTACATAAGTCATTATCTCATCCACAACATCCATGAGTCGGAATTCTACATCAGATGAATGCAAAGAATGTTCTCCAAAGAAATTGAATAAAGAGCATATGAAGAGAAATATCAAGACTTTGAGGCATACCAGAAAGAGACTCCTGTATGCAGATAAGAAGAAGATAACTTGGTGGAGAACCTCCAGTGCACAGCAGAAGCGTGGTGAAGATTTCCTATAACATCAAGATGATTACTCAGTAGATCAAATCTCATGATGACAAAAATAAGTGCCACATAGATATGTCCCAGTTTTTCCAACTATGATATACTCTATTGTTCAGATCTACATGAAGCCTTCACAGTGTTCCAGACTAAATTACATTTGAAATCAAGCATCACATTATCCATGATGAAGTCCAGAAAGGAGAAAATGATTCTCCAATACATATCTCCACAAATGAGTAGATAAGCAGACATTTTGGTAAAACTTCTATCCAAGATGAAAGAGTTTGTGTACTCAAGCTAGAGCTTGTGGAAACAACTTCCTTCTTATTGAAAAAGGAAGAAATGACTCTCCAAGTTAGGAGGGAGCATTGAAAACATTATTGAAGACATTCATCTTTAAATTTGAAAAATAGTCCATCTTGGATAGATGCTTTCCTATTAGGAAAGTGGATTGAGACTTCTGACGGACAATCACTTCCTATTGTGGTTAACATAGGAAGTAATCTAATTGTGGATGTATCATAGACATCGACTCCCCATTTTGGTTAACATGGGGAGTGGTCTAGGGCAGTCTCTCTTCTTGAGGGTTACTCAAGAAGACTGACCCGCCTTGCCAGACAACGATTTCTCATTGTGGTTAACATGAGGAATGGTATGTTTTGGAGGTTGATGTAGGACAGTCTTTTCCTCTTGTGGTTAATAGAGGAAATGGTCCAGACAGTCATTCCTTAGGGTTTATACATTCTCTCTAGGGTGCACTTTGATTAGTGTAGGAGGAATGGCCCAGGGTGGGGAATGGTCCAGGCTCAGCAATCAAGGACACACATTTCTTAGGGTTTATACATTCTCTCCAAGGTGCACTTTGATTAGTGTAGGAGGAATGGCCCAGGGTGGGGAATGGTCTAGGCTCAGCATTCCTTAGGGTTATACATTCTTTCCAAGGTGCACTTTGATTAGTGTAGGAAGAATGGCCCAAGGTGGGGAATGGTCCAAGTTCAGAAGACAGGACAGTTATTCTTCCTTGCTTGAGAAGAATAGTTCAGACATCTCATTATTCTACTATGAGGGAAAATATTCTTTAAGAGCTCACAGATGTGAGTGAAAGATTGGTCCAAATAATTCAATTTATATCATAACATTGTTTCTGTGCGGGTTGTTATTAGATGTTTGTTATGATGACTGTATGACAGCAAATGAAGACTACTGTGGTGGATATGATCCACTGTTCGTGACTATACGTTGTTGATCAAGTACTTGTGTGTTACTTGGTGTGGTAGTGTACCATTGAATTGTAGTTATGTACTACTATGGATAGACACAGTTGTGTTCTATTTTTGTTCTAATTGCCTTGAAGACTATCAGCAGTTTATTGGAGATAATCATCATCCAGACGAATGATGAACAGAGATTTTCCAGACGGAAAATAGTTCAAAGCATTTGTATCACTCTGTGGTGTGCGTGACTTATCCAACATCATGTCTAATTACTCAGATGAAGTATGGTTTCGAGAGATGATGCAGCTGATGGTGATGGTGGTGCTCATAATCTAGTCATGAGATAGTCTAGACGGCTATATTGATGCTATCGGGTAAATGATATGTTTTTGTGCTCAAGACCATTACCTGTAATACCTCCCTAGCTAGGAGGGAGTGTTAATATTATGGTAGCTGCGGGAGGTATTTACCTCCACGTGTAAACCTGACGAGAATAGAAGACTCCGAAAAGTAAAAGAAAACCCTAATGAGTTGGCTAATAACCCTAGAAGTCTTGTCAGCTCAAGAAGATAATTTATATTAGGTTATTAGCCTACAAGAGAAGAAGTCATCCAAAAATAATAATAATATACTGAACAGACACATATCTAGAAGAAGAAGTTTGCCCCAACAAATCTGGCAAAACCACTATAAATACAGGGCGCCAATTCTCATTTGACACATCTCATAATTGTAGAGAGCAACTGGTGCGCACTGCAGTTCCCAGTTTGGTGCGCACATGTGGAGGAGGGTTGCAGGTGCAGTTGTAGCAGCAGCTAGTTTTCAGTATTGGCTTGGACTATCTCTTGGCTAGGGTTTGGACTATCTGAATCACCTATTGTTGGTGCGCTATCCTTGGAGGAAGATGCGCGACACCTTGTTTGGCTATCTAGCTTAGGGTTTGCTTCCAGAGTAATTCTCAGTCAAGGTTAAGGTGCTTGGAGGGTCGCTTCGGCCTATGGTTGGGTGACGAGGGTATCGTCAATGGTAAAACGAGCACACAATCTTCTATATTCTAACAAATATGCCATATATCAGTGGTGAAACCATCAATCTAACAAATCAACGACTGAGATTTAATCAGAGTCCAGATCAGATGATTGCTAAGTGTTGGGGTCATGTTGAGCATTTCGATGGCTAGAGATAGAAAAACAACGATGAACATTTAATTCAAAGGAAGATCCGAAAACTATTGAGTATTGAGTGATATGTTATGTGTTCCAAGACCCAATGGTCCCGATATGCTAAGAAGAGATCAACAAATGAGAATTGATGAGGAATCAGATCCAATAGGTGTTGAGAAATGAGGTCGTTTGCATGTTGTATTCGACATAGAATAAGAAAATATCGATGGTCGAGATCAAATCAAGGATTGATCATATGAGTGTTATGCATTGTGGTTGCATGAAATGTTTTAGTGTAAAAAAATAAGATCAATGGTCAATATTAAATCCAAAGATAGATTGAATGATGGTTAAGTGTTGAGGTTGTGTTGTATGATGTGTATAGAATGGATCGATGGCCACGATTGACTCAAGGGACGGCATTGAATGACCATTGAGCATAAAGGTTTATGCTCTATCTAGTAAGCAGATAATGTGTGAATTAGGAGGAATTTGGGACCATTTTCAATGAATTCATGAAGTCCAAATTTTAAGGAAGAGCCAAGAGATCTAGAGTTGACTTCATGAGAAATAAGATTTGCATATGTGCGCAAGCCTTTGGGTGTATGCTCTGTATAAATAACGATTCTCAAATCCAAGTTAGTTGTGGAAGCAAGCAAGTGAGTAAGTGTGGATCGTGTGAAGAGAAGCTCTTAGGCTCTAAGGTTTTAGAATGCAAAATAATGAAAGAAAGATAATGTAATCATCTAGGGGTGATGTTAGAACATAGAATAAATTCTAAATATTGTTTTAAAATTTTTACAATAGGTATTTTGAATTTTACTTTTGTGAGGGTATTCATACAAACTTGCATAGGTTTTCTTTTGGTTTCCTATTTTAAGTGATTTTTGGATTTCATAGTTTTTCATTTTCAATAATCTCATTATCTTTGTTTCCATGAGAAATTTCCGGTGATATGAAATTTACCTCATTTCGACTGTAATCATCTAGGGGTGATGTTAGAACATAGAATAAATTCTAAATATTTTTTTAAAACTTTTACAATAGGTATTTTGAATTTTACTTTTGTGAGGGTATTCATACAAACTTGCATAGGTTTTCTTTTGGTTTCCTATTTTAAGTGATTTTTGGATTTCATAGTTTTCCATTTTCAATAATCTCATTATCTTTGTTTCCATGAGAAATTTCTCTAAAAGTTAAAAGTTATGGCCTATTAAAGTTTTGCATTTTTCTATGTTTTAATGACATAATAACAACGTTAGGTTATCATGATGCTCCTACTTTATCATCACCCTACATTTTTATATTTTAATCTTTATTTATTTTTATTTTATTTTAAATATTTCTCGCGCCATTACACTTCCTATCTATTTATTTCTAGATTCTACGTACAACCCATTTTAACTTAGGTTTAATATATTTTAATTTTAAATAAAATGTGACACCATTGTTCCCTCCACTATACCTTCCTCACTCACATTCATACAAACTTGTTACACAATTTTGTATATAAACTTAATTTCCACTTTCCTCCCATGCATGTGCGACTATAATGTTTTTTATTTTTATTTTGTTTAATATTATATAGAATGCATTTATCATTTGCCAATTTACACTTAGACAATTTCAGGAGCTCGACTTCGGGAGGTCATATCTCCAGATCTGGGGCATGAATGATACCTCGTTAGAAAGCTGGGATCGAGTAGAACGTTTCGGAAATGTTTGTTTCAAAAATTCGACAAGAAAAACGATCCAAAAATTTAGCAGAAAATAGGCTACGAAATTGAAACAATTTGAGTTTCCTGTGTGAACTTTTAACAAATGTTCTGACTGTCAAAACGTTTTTCTGTTGGGATCTCATTCCAGATTATCCATTTTTCAACGATGAAATAGCTGGAAAATGTTTTCTTTTCGTGGTTTGGATCTATATTTATTTTTTATTTTCCTTGAATGAGCAATTTTAATAATTTCTATCATTGGGTTTTTGCTTTGATTTGTAATATATATATAACATTTTTGCAGAGATTTGAGAGATCCAAATCATCTTTAACTATAATCATATTTGGATAATTTGTTCCAGATTTCAAGGTACATTTCAAGTCAATTGGTTGAGAAATTATTTCCAGGAATAGAGGCAGTCATTTAGCATTGGAGGGGCAATAAAATTAATAGATGAAGACTAAGCTTGGGGGATTGTCATCTTAGGAATACTTTTGACAGTGAGGTTTCATTCTTTGTAAAAGCATGTGTGGTTGTTGTAAATATTCTCAAACAACAAGCACCAATTCATTGGATTCATTGCTCATTTTACTTAGAGCTTTGTTCTTCTTTCCTTTTTTTGTTTTAAGCTTCTTATTATGTCATCATTGTTCATTTTTCTTTTGTTGTAAGATTGTTGTTAAGGATAAAGGTGTAACAAATTGGTACAACATCCATTTTTGCAGATATAAATGAGGCTTTAAGATCTCATTTTTCCATATATATGTTGTGAGCTTTGACTGGACTTAAGTTTTATTGTTAAACCTTATGAATGAGAGAAGTTGTTTCTTTCTTTCCATATAAAATAATCTTAACCCTGATATTTTGTTTTACATGCTCTCACTTTTGATTTTTTGGATTCATCATTGATAATTTCCAGCAAATTAATTATTCTTCATTTCAGGTTTGTAGAGATTATTTTTTTCCCTCTATAGAGTGTGAGATTTCAATGTTTTTCTTCCCTTCTTCTATCGTTCATGAACTAGCTTTTGTACTATGACAGATGAGACTCCATTCCCAATAGATTTAGGCTACTGATTTGAGAGGTTTACAACCATTTATTCGGTTTGTTGTCTTATTTCATATGCCTTGTTTAACCTTCATTTTATAAACTTAAATCTGGCCACTATGCTTTTATTTTCAAGTGTTGCTTGGTGAGATTGAGCAGCCCATATTTTAAAATTATAAGAGGGAGCCCCATTTGGCTGGAAGGGCCAGATTTCCAATCAAAAGTTGATTGAAAATGTGCTAGGCATTTCTCTTTTACAACCAAGAGAAATCTCTAGTAACAACAGTTTTTGGTGTGGTTGATGAGGAACGGATTTGAAAGTTTCATCTTCCCTGGGTGTACGACACAAATTATATATGATTCTTGAGGGTGAACGAGATCCAAACACACATATAGGATGTTTCAATTTTTCACCCGACGACTTCGTGATTTGAAAAATTCACTGGGAGATCAGACTTTGAAAAAGAAATGAAGAATTGTTTCAGAATCATCAGGTACCAAATGACAAGTTTCTTTAAAGATATTTTGGATCTATTCATTAGTCAAATATTTTTAGAAAATATTTTTTGCTATCTTTTTTATTCAGAGAATCATAAGGCCAAAACCTCATCTCATACTTTAGAAAAAGAACCCTTGGTTTCTTCTTATATTACCCACGTAGATGAGTCTTTGTTATTATTTCCTTCTGAAAACAATGATCAACCTTATGCTTCAACGTCTTTCGAAAGATTTCTTGATCAATTTCCTATTTCTCTAGAGCCTAATCAGTGTTACAAGTCGATTGAGGATAATATTAATTTACAACTTTCTTCAATCTCTAATATACCATGTGATCAACTTGTAAAAATTCATCCAAAGTATTTAAACATGTGTAAACCTCTTAAATTGTCATTGGTTCTTCATGATCTACCTTTTAAATTTTTCAAATATCTTCTCATATCTAATGGAGAAGATGATATTACAACAGAAAGGAACATGGAATCCTTTGAACATCTTATAGATAGCTTAGAAGTTCAATATGAAGATATATTTATGAGAATGTTCACTCATTTTTTAGTAGGTGAGGTTAAGAGATGGCTTAAAGACTTACCAGCTGAATCAATTTTTTCTTCAAATGACTTTCATGATGTTTTCTTGCACAAATGGGCTGAGAGAAAATCTCATCATCAATAGTTATATGAGTTTTATGTTGTTAAAAGAATGAATGACGAAATTGTTATGAAATTCAACATAATATTTCAGGACTTATATCATAATTTACATGTTGAGATTCGTCCTTTTGAAGCAATTTCCAAGGCATAATATGTTTTAGCACTGTTATCGCTCAGTTTGTAGGTTAGGCCAAGCAGCGGAAAGGTAAGGATCAAATTGGTGTAACAGGAGCTTCCCCGCCGACTGTCACCTCGATGGAGGGCTCTTTCTATTTAAGGTGGCTAAACCCAAGGGAGACGTCCCTGGCAATCCGGGGATTTGAAAGGCAAAGGTTTAAAGGATCAAGGCAAGTTTTCCCTTTCACGGATTACCGCCAAGAAGATAGTCAAGAATGAAGAAATACCACAGAAGAAGCACCTGTTTGCGAGACAAGGCAACAATAAAACTAATACATGCAAATAGTGGTTAATACTTCATTTGTCAATGACTATCAATATTTAATATACATGGGCATAAATAACAGTAATTATTGACGAAGTCAATGATTGCAATGATGACAATGGCTTATAATATTACTTGTCAATAAATACAAAATGATATACCATTTAAAAGAGATTATTAATCCTTGAATTAACACAATGCATCAAATATCATTAAATGTTCATATATGACAGGGCTGCTGCGTCAAGTTTACTAGAGGTGACGTCAGCTTTCTTCTAGGGTTATAGACAAAGAGATCAACGTTTTGCAAATAGGCCAATGAAATTTATCAACACATCAATTTCTATCATCAGATGACTAAGCCGCAATTTTTCTTATCAACCAAAGGCTCAAATAAGGCATGACGTCATCATTAATCTAGGGTTAGTAGACGTTAGGGTTAGTTAGGGTTTCAAATTTAAGAGTTTTGAAAAGTTGTTTTAGCACCACAAGCTCAACGTTGGAGAGATAGACTAGTGCCTTAGGGTATTATGGAGTCAGAAATAAGGGCAAGATCTTGGGAGGACCTAAATCTAAAGACAAGAGAGTTAGGCTCTATGGTGCTGCAATGGCAAGGCCTTAGAGTCAAAACCCTAAGGGGAGGAGGCTCATTCCGGTGTTGCTTAAGCAAGGCCTCATGCTCCTCCCTTTTTCTTTAGATATCCTTGGCAAAACGGCTAGCTTCAAAACATAAATATAAGAGTGAAAAGTGTTGCAAGAGCAAGGCCCTTGAAACCCTAAAAGTCAAAACCCTAGGTGTAGATTTAACTAGGCCTAGGACGTCTTCTTTCTTCAACTTATGTTTAAAAGCTAACTCAGAAAAAGGGGAACTAGTGTAGCAATGGCTAGGCTATATCCTCCTTAATCAATGGCCAAAACAAGTTCTCAATCATGGGGACATGTCGCAAGGACCTACTTGTGTGCTTGCTACCTAGGGTTTCAAGATTAAGCAATATAATATCAATGTAATAACAAATGCAAGAGATTTAACCTACAACCATTCAATTAAGAAGTTTTGCATGAGAAATACACTTACAAATCATGAAGAGAGCTTATCAAACCCTAGTTGTAAACCTTCCAATGAAAGAGAACACCATAACATGCCAAGAACAATCCTCCACAAGAGTTGCGCCTCACTTCCAAGAGCAATAATACCAAGACAAGAGACAAAAATGTAACTCTCACAAGAGAGTGAGTTGTGTTATGTGAAAATTAGAGGCAACGTCCTCTCTTTATATCATCCAAATGACCTTTAATTAGAAAAATAGGTCATTAAAACAACCGACAAGGCTGACTAACAATATTACATTGTTTTTTACATTAAATGCTAAAAATGTCACAATATGAGCTCAAAAGGAGACGCCAGGCCCCTCTGAGGGAGACGTTGGCCCTTTTTGGGCAAGCTCAGCATCCAGGAAGCAGAACGTTGGCCCCTCTACAGCTCCTACAAGTTGCCACACGTGCCAAATGATCCCAACACACTGCCACATGCTCCAGAAAACGTCCAGTTGCCTCAGGTGACGTCTTGTCCATCAAAAGCAATCGTCCCATCTGCAGTGGGTGATCCCCCCTAGGCCAGGCTTTGCCAAAGTGTCCTTGGTAAGGACGTCCTTCTTCTTTCTCGTGCAATGGCTCATCACAACGTTGTCTTGCCTCTGCCATCCTAGCAACCATCTGATGGGCTCTTCAGCCCCATGGAGGTCTGAACTAATCATATCCCCATGTGTACCGGTCCATTGGTACCTGTCCGCCGGGTATGGTCCTGCACATCAAAGACTACACCCTCCATGGGCTCATCAGTCCTTAGGATCATAGCAATGTCAGTCATATTTCATAATTAAATTTATCAAATACATGCATGAAATCCCTAGCATATCATCTAAGAGCTCAAAGACATTACACAGATCTACTATACAAAGCTGAAGAAAACCAACAGAATAACCTATTGGGCTAATACCCACAAGAGAAAGAAAGTTTCC
>ML777495.1:1379663-1414651 GCA_009831015.1 Picea engelmannii
GTGTAAGATCCAAGCAGTCATCAGAAATGAAAGGAACCTAATGCATATATAAGAAGGTTATAACAATCAAACATGACACATACCATGATACCTTGGACCAATTACCTCATGGAGCAAGAGTCCTCTCTGATGCAAGTCCAAGCAAATGGTGATGGAAGCTGTTGCTGCTGACAGGACAAATCTGGCGAAGGAGAAGAAGGATGGGCCCTCCAGGGCCATGCTTAGGTCAATCCTTCTCTCGGTACTTCATGTCTAGGACCTGTGGGCCTAGGAGACATGATCTCCTAGTTATCCCTAGATATCGGGGATAACAAGCACATCATCCTGATTTCGCTTTTTATCTCAGAGAAAGAAATTCCCCAACATTGGAACAAATGTATATTGATGTTGAGGAGATTGAAAATAATCTTTGGGCCTATGGGAAACTTCCTTGTCAAATAAAAAATCAGGGTCCAAATGCAGAGAAGTAGAGAGAACTAGAAGAACAAGACGAATCAAATATATATTTTTCTTTGTTTCATATTGTTGATGAACAAGATAAGTCTTTTATTTCAAATCATAAATATTTTAATGATTGGGAATATGATTTTTGTATCAACTTTGGTGATTTTCAAAGATTTATTAATGAATAAATTGAATCAAATATGAATGAACCAAGGGAAGGTAACAATAAAAATAATTTTTCAGATTCAAAGGTTCGTTTTTTTATACATTTCCTTCAAAATCAATATTGTATTCTGAAAGACAATTCATATTTCCATGAAGAATGTGATGAAGTGTTAAAAGAAAAGGTTTATTACAACAGTAAATATCATTCTCTTGTTAGTGAAGAGGAAGAATCTCTTGAAATAAACTTTAAACAATATGATAGTTATGAACAAATTCATGAAAATTATCATATAAAGACAGTTTTTTCTCCTTCACCCATTTTTCAAAATCAAGACTATGTTTCTTTTCTTTCTCTTGAAACTAATGAAAAAGAACTTACTGAAGTTTTGAAAAGTATGTTGTTGACTTCTTATTTATATGATAATCTTGTTGATATGAATTCTAATTAAGTATTTTTTGAAGAATGTCAACAAAAATATTGTGTTGCTCTTGATTGTTATGAAGTCTATGATATACAAGAACAATTGTGTCTTCAAAATCAAGAGACAGCTTTTCATGATCCAGTAGCAGTTTGGATGGAGTCTGCATTTTCCAATAAGTTAAATGTCACAGGTTTCAATGTTTTATCAATTTGTGACCAAGAAAAACCTCTACTTAGTAATACATCAAGAAATATTCCAGAAACTGAGTTCAATGAAGTGTATAAGGAAGACAGATTTGTGGAATGTTTATCTTTTATGGCTGACCAAGAGGAGATAATTCTTTATATATTTCAAGATCCTTTTCAATTCACTTGAAATCACTAAGTTATGTGAACTCTTCAACATACAGTCATTGTAAGTATGAATACAAATTGCATGGTAAGTCATCCTTTACTCTTTTGTTGCAGTTATTATTCATGTTCTTCTCAAACATTTGCAGAGAAAGAGTTTGTAATTTAATTAATGAAATTATTTCCTGGTTACATTGGAAATATAATCACTTGATCAATCATTTCATAATTTTAGAACAAGATCATTTTTTTTAAATAAGCTTGAAATCAAGCATATGCTTTTAGGTTTGCAAAGTTGTTTTTCAATTTGTATAGATGTTTTGTTTTAATTTGTAGATAAACTTAATAGTAGTCATGTTACTGATTAGATTAATTTATATTGAATAAGTAAAACCGAACTCTATTTCTCGCTTACCCTTACACTAATATATATAGAAATAATAGAATTAATTGATAAATAAATTTCAAACATGTCATTTTCATGAGTAAAGTGGAAATTTCTTCATTTATTTATCTCTATTGAAATGGTATATTTGGCGTAATTCCTCAAAATTTGAGTTGTTATATTATATGATAACTGATAGTTTTCTCAAGGGAAACTTGAAATAATAAAAGGTAAACTATCATCATACTCATAGAAAAAGATGTGTTTAATCTTGAGAAGGTATTAATATCTAGGTTTACTTTAACATGTAGACAATTGTACCTAATTATATATATTTAGCAGTTATCATCCCATAGTGTTCTTGACACACTGATTTCCCCTATCCCATGGAGATAAATAAAATGTTAAGACATATGGTGAGGAAAAAGAAAAATTGATTTTCCCCATCTTGTCCAAAAGAGATGATGAAAGGAAATTCACATAAACGATTGCCCTCATCTTAAATTAATGAAATAATGTTAAATAATGGGATGGTGAAAGGAAATTCATGATTGGGGGATGTAGATATCTTCACCAGGGCTATGGATGTTTGGTTGGCAGTGAAGCAATGTCTATGATGATTGTTATGAACTAAAACTACATATCTTTTACGCAAACCTTGTTATTAGTCCTCTTCAGGATTTTCTATATTATGATCTAACCAAGTTTTATTTTAAATATAAAGAACTATTTTTTCCCTAGAGTTAAGACAATCATCAATTTGAAATCTAATATTTTAGCTCGATTCAAATTAATTACCTTAGATAACTCTTGAGTAGATTTTGATGAAGGGAAATCTTTAGTAGCTTTACTTGAAGTCTAAAATTAAGCATGCTTTGAAATTTTAAAATTTTAATAATTATACTTTTCTTATATGAGACAAATATTAAAAAGTGAGGAAAGGGGTTTTAGTTTTATTGAATCAATTTTGGTTTAAATTTAGAAATAATGACTCCATAACCAATAAAGAAGGCACTACGTCTATTGTTTTTTCATGCCTCGCAAGGAGACACAATCCCCAAATGGAGCCTAATGTTGGAACATAGAATAAATTCTAAATAAAAATAATAATAATTTTTACGATATGTATTTTAAATTTTACTTGCGTGAGGGTATTCATATAAAAAATTTAGAGATTAAAAATTATGGCCACCAATTTGATGTGTAATTTTTTATATTTTAATTGTTATTTATTGGATCTCATACACCAATTTGATGTGTTGGCTTAACCCAGAAGGTCCAGAGCCCCAAAGCCCTACCATACTAACCTATTCTACCCACCCACTATCCTAACTCTACGTACTTTCCTATCCTCTTTTCCCCTTAAGATCCAAAGCCCCGAAGTCCTACCATACTAACCTATTCTATCCACTCACTATCCTAACTCTACGTACTTTCATATCCACCTAATCAATTTACACCCAAGACCATACCCTAAATGACACGTACCTACATCGTACACCCCACCCACTTAGACCTACCCACTACACTTCCTATCTATTTCACCTTAGATTATATGTACAACCCATTTTGACTTAAGTTTAATATATTTTATATGTTTTAATTTTAAATGAAATATAAAGCCTATGTTCCCTCTAGTATACTTTCCTCAATCACATTCACGACAAACTTATTACATTGTTTTGTATATAAACTTAATTTCCACTTTCCTCCCATGCATGTGGGACTAAAATTTTTTGAATTTTTTAATATTATAAAGAATGCATGTATCATATTCGTTAATTTACACTTAGACAGTTTTAGGACCTGATTTCAGGAGGTCATATCTCGAGATCTGAGCCACAAAATCAAGCCCGTAATACCTTGTTGGAAAGTTGAGATTGAGCAGAATGATCTGGGAATGTGTTTGTTTCAACAAATAAACAAAAAAAAAAATATTCAAAAATTTAGCAAAAAATAGGCTACGAAATTGAAACAATTTGAGTTTTCGTGTGAATTTTTAACAAATGTTTGACTACCAAAATGTTTTTCTGTTGGGATCTCATTCTAGATTATCCCTTTTTCAAAAATGAAACAACTGGAAAATGTTTTCTTTTCATATTTTGTATCTACATTCATTTTTATTTTCCTTGAATGGGAAATTTTAATAATTTCTATAATTGGGTTTTTGCTTTGATTTTTAATATATATATATATATATATATATATATATATATATAACATTTTTGTAGAGATTTGACAGGATAATTGTCAGTTGAAGATTGGAGATGGATTAAAAAGAATTACATAGGAGGAGGAAAACAAATCAATCAAAGGTGTCGAGAGATCCAAATCCTCTTCAACTATAATTTTATTTGGATAATCTGTTCCAGATTTCAAGGTACATTTCAAGGCATCAGTTGAGCAATTATTTCCAGGAATAGAGGCAGTCATTCAACATTGGAGCGGAAATAAAATTAGCAGTTGAAGACTGAGATTGGGGAGTTGGCATATTAGGAATCCTCTTGGCAGCGAGGTTTCATTCTTTGTAAAAGCATGTGTGGTTCTTGTAAATATTCTCAGAGAACAAGCATTAATTCATTGGATTTATTACTCAATTTACTTAGAGCCTTGTCCTTCTTTACTTTTTCTATTTTAAGCTTCTTATTATGCCATCATTGTTCATTTTTATTTTGTTGTAAGATTGTTGTTAGGGTTAAAGTTGTCACAACCTGGTACAACATCCACTACTGTCGATATAAAGGAGGATTTAAGATCTCAGGTTTCCATATATATGTTGTGAGCTTTGACTTGACCTGAGTTTTATTATTAAACCTTATGAATGAGAGGATTTGTTTCTTTATTTTCATATAAAAATAATCTTTAACATGATATTTTATTTTACATGCTCTCACTTTTGATTTTTTGGATTCATCATTGATAATGTCCATCAAATTAATTATTCTTCATTTCAAGTTTGTAGAGATTTATTTTTCCCTCTACAAAGTATGTGGTTTCAGTGTTTTTATTCCCTTCTTCTATCTTTCATGAACTAGCTTTTGTGCTCTGATGGATGAGACTCCATGCCCAATAGATTTAGGCTACTGATCTTAGAGGTTTACAACCATTTATTCAGTTTGTTGTCTTATTTCCTATGCCTTGTTTAACCTTCATTTTGTTATCTTAAATTTGGCCACTGTGATTTTGTGTTCAAGCGTTGCTTGGTGAGATTGAGCAACCCATATTTTACAATTATAAGAGGGAGCCCCCTTTGGCTGGAAGGGCCAGCTTTCTAGTCAGAATTTGATTGAAAATGTGCTAGACATTTATCTTTTACATGATTTTATAAAATAATTGTTTTGTGGTTTCTCTACCATTTGGCTTTTCACGTTAAATATTTGTGTATTGTGGATTGTATGGTTATGTAGTTATCATTAACATTTATAGTTGGTAAAGTAAGACATTGAAAAATATTGAAAGAAAAGAAAATGTAGCCTGTTAGCACATATTCTTGCATGGGAGTGTTTTCCCCATTGGATTTGGCCCTTAGGTGGCAGAAGGCAAAGAATAGGGTTAAAAAACCCACTTTATGGCGCTTATCAAAAGTTTTTATGCCCATGTACATTTTGCTAAGACACGAGCGAGATTGGGTGGCCGAGATCTGCACGCTCCAGATCAACGGTCGATGCCTATATCGGGGCCTCAACATGCGCGGTCATTAAAAAAGGTAGAGTGGGCCTGGGAAACTACCTCAGTTTGTGGAGGCTACGTGTCAACCAGAGACATGCATCGGGCGCAAAAGGGGGAAGTTTAAAACCACTTTTCGCGACCCTAGATCCTATCCCAGACCGGCAAGTGGTCACCCCACAGTCGTCCCGCCAACACTTGTCCCCCACTCCTTCTCTCTCCTCTATCTGTCACATCTCCCGCTCCCCTATCACTTTCGCTCCACCTCAGCTCTCGTCATGTCACCCCCACAACTTCTTCCCAGCCTCTGTGTTTCCTCTGCATGGCCATCGCATAACCCAGTAGTCTACCCATCACGCCATCACCCTGCCAAACCCTCATCCACGTTCGTTGCCTAGCCATCCCTACAGGCATCCAACTCAACTCCAGGTGGCAGGATGTAAAGGCCGCCACGTCTCCCAGGTGCAGTGTTGATTCGAGCCTTCTTTGATCCCGATGAAGCAATTATTGAGGCAGGTGGTGGTAGTTGAACATCGTTTCCACCATGAATGGAAAGCCCAAAAAAGGATTGTCAGCTAGTCAACTCATCTGCAGGTCCGTTCTGAAACACTTGCGTCTGATAGGAGACTGCATGCACAGCCTGTCAGGAAACATGCAGACGTAATTCCTTCAATGCATTAACTCAAGCACGCCTCTGCTACATAAACAATTTTTTTGAGAATAAGTAGGGAGTTCTGTCATTTTTGTAAAGGTATTTGGTGGAGCAAAGCTCCCATTTGGTAATAGGTTTTAACACCAGAGTTGTTCCTGGTTATGTATTTTGATTTGAGACTTTCAAATTAATAGAAGTCAGCTTCCTCTTTCCATCTCTTTTTAAACACTGTGTTAAAACACTCAGAATTGGAGGATCCAGTCAAGGGTCATAATGTTGTAGGATGATGTAGGTTTGATCATTGCAATGTTTTCACCAGTTTTAACCAATTTTCTGTGTTGCCTCATTCCCCCTTACACTGAATGGCTCGAAATTGGAGGATCTAGTCGAGTCGTTGTAGTTGCTCGGTGATGGAGGTTTAATCATCGCGTTGTTGGAATTGTGTCCTTTATATACACATTTCAGTGTCTGGAACCTGGGCTAGAAATCATCATCAAGCCTGCGATTATCTTCTTCAAGGTGTTGGAAGGCTCGATGCCCATGGCAGTCTTGTTCTAGTTTTCTCACCAAGTCTTCCCTCTGCTTGCCTTTAAACTCATTTCCTGACTGAAGTTAGTTATGGCCCTCACTTCCCTATGCATTTCTGGCCTAGTTTTCTGAGTTATAGCGATATCCTTTTGGGTCTGCGACCATTCAACCACCCTTAATTACTCTTTGTGACATAAAATTGATGGGTACCAGGCTCATCCCTGCTGCAATCTAGGGGTGACTTCTGGTGCTAACATTTCTGGCGTCGTAGTCGGGGACGAATTGAAGATTTTCCCTGGGAAGAACGACAAAGCTTACTGGTTCTGAAGGTGAATCAGAACCCAGTACATCAAGATTGCAACTGTGCACCTGGCGACTCCACTGTGGCAAATCCATTGTCTCAACTTCACTGTTTCAGTGTGGCTACTTCTGGCTACATATGGTATCCCTTGGGAGAACACAACTATCATATCTGGTCTTTGATGGTGAACAAAGACCAGACACACTCATTCTACACATCATTCACCTAGCGACTCCATGGTTGAAGAATCGATTGGCAACTCCACTGGTTCAAAATGGAAAGAATCCTGGATTGGAGGTTTGCTCCCTTTGATTTTTTTATTGTTCCTAATTTTCCCAATGTTGTTCTTGCTCCAAATGAATGGAATGATCATTTGCCTATATTTAGGGGGCATGCAAAGGACAACCCTGCTCAACATCTCTATGAGTTTCATGAACTCATGCATCGGTGGGGAATACATCATGAGGATGTATTATTGAAAATGTTCAAGTACTCGTTAGCAAGGGACGCTCTTGAGTGGTACCATTCTTTACCCCCTACTAGCATTTCTTCACTAAGAGGATTTCATGCAGCCTTCAACAGGCACTGTCAAAGGTATTATTCCTCTGAGTTTTTCTATCATAATTGTTGTGAGGGTTATGAAGGCCACGATCAATATTTGGTTGATTATGATAGAGCATGTGAGGATGAAGATGAGGAGGGAGATGATGCTCTGATTGAGTTGATGGACCTGGTAAAATCTCTTTCGATAGAGAAAAGCAATTGCGGGCAGAACGTGATTGCTTCCTTTTTTAGGAAGATGAAGAGGAATTTTCTTCCCTCGAAGTAGATGTTCTTGGAAGCCCTACTGAGGACGATGATGAAGATTCCATGATTGTAGAGGCCTTGTCTTCTTCTCCTAACAGGCCTGCTATCCTTAGATTTGATGATTATTTTGATGAGTAGTAATAGAGCCCTACATCACAGTTTGTTGATCAGGGGAGCAACCAACCTGTATATGATAGCTATGAATCAGATTCCGAGATGGATATGTAGGACATCCAAGAACACACGGCAGAGCCTTATCCTCTTTTCGTGAAGAAGATTATCATGAGGAAATCAACCATCCTGGGCCTGCAAAAATCACTTAGCAGCAGACTGAAGAACAAAGCTTTCCCACCAGTCTTGTTTATGATGATTATGAATATGACGTCTGGGAAAGCCATGAAGATAAACCAGAGGAACAGTAGAAGGGGCAGTTTATCTCTTTTCCAGAGCCTGTAAGAAACCAGCCATCACCCAAGACCAGTCAGCCTGCATCAGCTCCTCTTCCACTTGTGCTTATCAGTGATATTCATCCACGTGTGAGAAGCTATGGAGCATATCAGGCTGCCTATTACAAATTTTCCAAGATTTTCCACTCATTCTATAAGCCTGTCAACAAGTACATGGAGTGGAATTTCCTTCATGACCTAGAGCCGCCCTATTTTATCTCAACTTTAGCCCTTGGAAGAAAGTTGAAGGATGTGATCGTTCTGCTGTCACAGTTGCATCATCTGCTAGTGATCACCGACAGAGTAAAGCAAATTCCATTCAAGAAGTTACTTGATTGGCTATGGTGGAAATTTTCTTTCACCTAGCACCATGTTAAAAATAAATTAGCTTAGGACTGTACATAAATAATCTACTTGGAGCCCTTGTAAGTTTGTTTTCATTTTTTTTTTCAGCATATATTCCTCAATAGGGTGTTTTGAGCTTGACTCCATATCCCAACAAAAGGCGACTAAAACTGCAAAAGGATATCTTAGAGCCTCGCAGGGAGGACTCTATCCCCCATGGAGCCTAATGTTAGCACATATTCTTGCAGGGGAGTGTTTTCCCCATTGCATTTGGCCCTTGGGTGGCAAAAGGAAAAGAATAAGGTTAAAAAACCCACTTTATGGCACTTATCCAAAGTTTTTATTCTCGGGTGCATTGTGTTAAGATGCGAGCAAGACTGGGAGGTCGAGTTCCGCGTGCTCCAGATTTACGGTCGATGGCTATATCGAGGCCTCAACATGCATGACCATTAAAAAAGGTAGAGCAAGCCGAGAAAACTATTGCAGTTTGTGGAGGCGCTATGTGTCAGTCAGAGACATGCATCGGGCGCAAAAGAGGAAAGTTTCAAACCACTTTCTGCGGCTCTCGATCCTATCCCAGGCCGACAAGTGGTCACCCCATAGTCGTCCTACCAGCACCTATCCCCCACCCCTTCTCTATCCTCTATCCATCACATCTCTCACTCCCCTATCACTTTTTCTCCACCTCAACTCTCGCCGTGTCGCCCCCACATCTTCTTCCCAGACTATGTGTTTCCTCTGCATGGCCATCACACAACCCAATAGCCTGCCCATCACGCCATCGCCCCACCAGACCCTCGTCCACGTCCGCTGCCTAGCCATCCCTATAGGCATCCAACTCTGCTCCAGGTGGAAAGATGCAGAGGCTGCCACATCTCTCGGGTGCAGTGTTGACTCGGGCCTTCTCTAATCCCGATGAAGCGGTTATTGAGGTAGGTGGTGGTAGTTGAACATCATTTCCACCATGAATGGAAAGCCCAGAAAAGGACTGTCAGCCAGTCAACTCATCTGCAAGTCCGTTCTGAAACGCTTGCATCTGACAGGAGACTGCATGCACAGTCTGTCAAGAAACATGCAGACGTAATGCCTTCAATGCATTAACTCAAGCATGCCTCTGCTATGGAAACAAAATTTTTGAGAATAAGTAGGGAGTTCTGTCATTTTTGTAAAGGTCTTTGGTGGAGAAGAGCTCCCATTTGGTAATAGGTTTTAACACCAGAGTTGTGTCTGGTTATGTATTTTAATTTGAGACTTTTAGATTAATAAAAGTCAGCTTCCTCTTTCCATCTCTTTGTAAACACTGTGTTAAAACACTCAGAATTGGAGGATCCAGTCGAGGGTTGTAATGTTGTAGGATGATGTAGGTTTGATCACTGCAATGTTTTCACCAGTTTTTTGTGTTGACTCATTCCCCCTTACACTGAATGGCTAAGAATTGGAGGATCAAGTCGATTCGTTGTAGTTGCTTGGTGATGGAGGTTTGATCATCGTGTTGTTGGAACTGTGTCCTTTATAGACACATTTCAGTGTCTGAAACCTAGGCTAGAAATCATCATCGAGTCTGAGTTTATCTTCTTCAAGGTGTTGGAAGGCTGGATTCCCATAGCAGTCTTGTTCTCATTTTCTCACCAAGTCTTCCCTCTGCTCACCTTTAAACTCATTTCCTGACTGAAGTTAGTTATGGCCCTCACTTCCCTGTGCATTTTTGGCCTAATTTTCTGAGTTAAAGCGATATCCTTTTGGGTCTGCGACCATTCGACCACCCTTAATTACTCTTTTGACATAAAACTGATGGGTATCAGGCTCATCCCTACTGCAATCCAGGGGTGACTTCTAGTGCTAACATAGTCATATACTGATTCACCCCCCCCCCCTCAGTATAAGTAAGTGTGCAAACAATTGGAATTAGAGCAGGTTCCTTCAGAAATAGTCTAACCACTAGAAGGTGAATCCCTGCCGCACAAATGGATAAACATGAAGGATTTTCCACATACAAAGCTCCATTATTTGATGGATCAAATTATGTTTTATGGAGCATAAGAATGCAAACATATTTGATGTCACTTGGGTTTGAAGTTTGGAGTGCATTTGAGAACAGTTACATAAGCCAAAAAACTCCACATTTAAATATAGTTGGAAAGAGGCTCAATGATGATAATTCTAAGGCCAAGAATGAAATTTTGTGTGGTTTGGTAGAATTAGTATTTGTCAAATTCATGCATTTTCGTTCAGCAAAAGAGACATGGGACACATTACAAAAAATATATGAAGGGGATTACAAGTTCAAGAAGGAAAAGTTACAAACCCATAGAGGACAATTTGAGACCCTCAAGATGAATGATGATGAGAATATTGCATCATATTTTCTTCGTGTGGATGAGATTTTCAACACTATCAAAGGATTGGGTGAAGAGATTAAAGAAACCATCATTATGAAAAATATTCTTAGAACACTTATGATCCATATTGGATCATTATATTTTTTGTCATCTATATCGATCCTTTCAAAGTGGAAAAATTGAAGGAATAAGCTTGCAGGGCCATTTTAGTGGCAAGTCCTAGTTTGGAAAATTGGGGTCCAAAACCTTTTGGGGCCATTTTGAGTATTCAAACGACATATTTTGGGGTTAAAACTTCATCAGCATAGATGGGACCTTTTGACACTATTCTACACATCGAGACATTTCCAATGGTGCAAACATTGCGTCAAACAAAGTTCGTATGCAAAAGTTATGCCTCCCTCAAGTTGACCTATCGTGTTGACCACCATGGTACGAGAGGTTGCCACGTAATCCCCCATTACTCATGCATATGGGGTTATCTATGTGTGTAGTTTAAAAAATATTCTAGAATATTCAATACCCTATCACAAATGAGGGTTGAGGAAGTCAAAAAATTATCCCTAGATGGCTATCAGGCTATGTTAAATACCAGGCCACTAAGAGGAGAAGGGGTTCCATTCTTTTGCATTGTATCTTGTTCCATGGCTAAAAAAAACATACAAGAATGGTATTATGTGGGAATAACAGTGGAGAGATTTTTTAGCAGCCATATAGGCCACAGGTCAAAGGAAACTCCACAGAGAGTGCCTTTGTATTTGTACTTGCATCATTTCTTTACCAGAGAAAAGAGAGTAGATAAGCCTCACCTTCTAGATGGGTTTTATCCCTTATTAGGTTTCCTAGGTCATATCTTGTGTTTATTTTTGGATGGTGTGACTGTTTTTTATTGTTCTTATTTTGTTTTTTAATCTATTTTATTGCTAACTAAATATTCTGGAGATTTAAAGGAAATTAACCTTAATAGTAAATATTCCAATATTTTATTAGATCTGTTGTGACAAATTGTTCTAGTGGAATGTCCATGGTATTTTACGGATCAACTTCCCTTAATATCTAATACCAATATATCTACCATTGAAGAATTAAAGGACCTAGACAATCTGACAATGGATGAGTTCAATCGAATCCTCACTACATATGAGATGAGGATAGAACAAGATGAGCCAACAAATCCATCAAAGAAGGAATCATCCTTCAAGGCATACAAGAAGATAAAGACCGAAGAATAAAAACAAATGACTGCTCAGATAGTGAATCAAATGTTGAAGAAGTTAACTTTATCAGAAAAATGAAGAGAGGATCATGAAAATACAAAGGTAATCTTCCCTTTAAATGTTTTAATTGTGGAGAAGTAGGACACTTTGCTTATAAATGTCCTTATGCAAAGAGTAGAAATAATAATGAAAAATAAGATTCCAGTTTCAAAAAATACAAGAAGGAAAAGACTAAAAATAGGAGAAAATTATCCAGACAAAAGAAGAATCTATATACCAATAAGGACAATAGTTCTTCAGATCACAGTGACAGTGAAACAAAGGAGAATCTCTAGATGGGTCTAGAAACAAAGAAATATGTCCTAGAAAATAGAGACATGGATTCAACAAAAGAAGAAAATCATGATATTGATGCAGAAGTAGATCTTGAAGAAGAACTCATTAGTTCCTAGAAGAAATAGACAAACTCAAAGAAAAGAATAGAAAGAAGAAAAACAAGTTGCAAAAATATGAAGAGGAGGAACACGATATTGAAGAAACAAAGAATATATTTATTATCTTGAAGGCTCAATTAGAAGAGGCATAGAAGATAGAAGAAGTGGTGAGAAGTCATATGAAAGAAAAGGAAGAAAATTGTGAGAAGTTGAAGGCTGAAATCATTTCCTTAAGAAAGGGACTAGAGAAAACAACAAATCATTTGAATAGAAGCTTGAAGTTTGGAAAGAGTACAAAAATCTTAGATAACATTCTCAGTCTTAAAATATCACCGCTTATTAAGATAGGTCTTGGTTATGACGATAATCAGAAGAACCTTGAAGAATACGTAAGCCCTAGTTCATCAAAAATTAAAATTGAAGAAAGGCTTGAAAACTATGAAAACATTCTTAAAGGCTCCAATCACAGTGAAGACAACAACAAGGGAATAAATCATAACCAACAAAAGACTATTTTTTCACTCAAAGGTAAGGATGAATGTAGAAGAGTTTCTCCATCAAGAAGATCCTTCATAACCAGGAATCAAAATCTTTTTCTTGGTTATTTCTTTTCTTGCAAAAATTTTAGTCATAAAGTAGTAACTTGCAAAGCTTATGGAAGAAATAATTATATGAGAAATAGGAGTAACAACTCTCACAAGAATTACAATGATAACCATGAGAGAAAAAAAAAAAACTAGAGGTTTTCATGGGCCTATTGATAGGAACTACAACTCATTTTCTCCCCTACATTATAAATTTGAATGTTACAAATGAAATAACTATTGACACATAGCTCGATAGTGTAGAATAAGGATGACATAATTTTCTAGACAGAAATGTGCAAAGTCTTGGAAGAGGAAACATCAACAAGAAGAAAATACATTCATCTTGGTGTAGAGTGCACTCCTAACACAAAATGAATGCTCAAGTAACATAACCAGTGGACCAAAGTTTGTAAAAGGTATGACCAAGAAAATGATTCCATGCAGAGATGGGGTTGCTTCTCTTAATGTCAATCAAACCAAGGCAGAAAATCAGTATCTTGAAAAATATGTCTAATGAGAACTTGATGAAGAAGGAAAAATAACTTGATAATTCAAAGGATAAGAATATACTTTTGAAAATAATGGGACATGTAGGAGAAGACTATGAAGAAGACAATGAAGTTGTTGTGAAAGAAAATGAACTAGTCTTAAATGATGAGAGAATAATGTTGATAAGAGAAAGACGACAGTGATTGCAACCAGTTTAAGCAATCACAAAAGCATATGTCAAACAGAGCCTTCAAGCAAACAAATTTGATCAACCAAGTAAATAAGCCAACAAGCTTAAGGATAATCCATGAAGATATGGAAAAGTGAGTTCCATAATTTGTTTTAGTTATAATGAAAAGTGGCATATGACAAAGTACAGAAAAAGTGGAAGACTCCCAAGACACAAGCCTATGGAAAGGTTTAGAAAGCATGTGTATTGATACACATAGGAAAAGAATAAACCACTAGGAACAATAGACTTAGAAAAGATGAAGAAGAGGAAGCTCCATGCTCCCAAAGAAAGTAAAGAATATGAAACCTTTGATGAATTTTCTATGAGTTTTAGGAAAGATAAGAGCCTTCATAAATACTGGAGTTGCTTGCAAAAATAGATTGGTGTGATGAAAATTAGAAGTTGGAAGAGCCTTTAGAAGCTATGAAGGCATATAACAACTCGAAGAATCAAACCATGTGTAGATGTGATAAGTTGCAGATGGACAACAAAATAGAATGGAAGGAAAGATACAAACTCATAAAGAATTGATCACAACAAGCAAAGATAGGACTCTTTTGGTTATGCACTCCATTTAATTAAAAGGAAAGTTGAAAAATAAATATGTAATGTCAATATATGAATATGTTGATATAATCCCTTGTGGTTGAGTTTATGAAGTGAATCATTATGTCAAAAGGATATTGATGAAGATTGTTTTTTCCAAGAGAATCATGCAAATAAAAAGGAAAGATGTAATGAAAGTTTCATGAAGGAGAACAAGCTCAAGGGGAGTTGCAGAAACAAGAAGGTTGTTTTTTACAGAGTAGAAAATGAAGAATGCACTGCAAGGGGGAGTAATTCCATTTTCCATTGATATCAAAGGGGGATATTATAGAGAAAGGGGGACATTTTCAGAAAGAGAGACTTGTAGGAAGTAGAGAAGTACCAAAATAACTAAGTGTTGTCATCAATGAAAAAGGGGGAGATTGTTGGAAATTGTGTTGTCATTGATGTCAAAGGTAGATATGACTGTGAAAATCATGGATTTCATTAATATCATAGATAGGTGGAGACTAATTGTCATCAATATCATTGATTTCAAACACATGGGGAGACTATGAATGCCTCTATGTGTTGTGTTAATGAGTTTTTGCATGAAGGCGAAAAGAGGATTTATGTAAGAAATGAACCCAAATGAGTTTGAGTAGTAGAGGGGGAGTTATGAAAAAACCATGACAAAGAAGAAATCAAGAAATGATATCTGAAAGAGGAATACTAATAAAACCTAAGAACAGATCGAGGAAGCACTCAAATTGTATAACCAAGGTAAGACATGTTTCTGAATTCTGAGGAGTTCAAGATATTCCCATTTTAAGTCTAAACAAAATGGAGGAATCAGAGTTTAAGTCAGAGGGAATGAAGGAATATTAGGCATGCATCGACTAATCCTGGAAAAGAAATATCCCTGGCAAAGAAAGTTTGAATGTGAGTGGAAGAGCTACAGAACACTACGTGAAGCGTTAACTTCTATCATTGAAAAATGAAAACCCAGAACTGGATAAATCTTGACTATTGATCATCAAGTATCAATGAATAATATCAAAGGATTGGGGTTCGATATCCAATGGGTGAGATCATATTCCATATCAATGCCATGTGTCCAGTAAGATGAATTCCACATCAGAGGGAGTCCATGTTAGTAGCACACCAGTGTCATAACAAGTAGCTCTGTAGATGCCATGTTTCAAGACACATTGATGTCATGTCATCCATTATACATGTAGAATAAGTTCATGTAGAAGCCACCTCATCTACAACATAAACAAAATGGATTGAAACAATCGGATTCATGTGTATGTATAGAAGAATAAATCATAATTGTTGATCATCAAAGATCAACGACTAAGATCAAAGGACTGTGGCTCGTGGTGAGATTTTGAAAAATTGACTAAGTATAAAGACAAACATGGATTGTTGTAGAGTGGTGGGGAATCGGGAGTATGTGAAGAAATAATGAAATGAGTGTAAACCCACAAACCCATAGTAGGATTTTGAAAATCAACTAAGTATAAAGAATGAATTGATTAAATGGAGATGTCTCGCGAAGTGCTATGAATTATAATAAATTGATTAATTATGAGGAATCGATCGAACGAAGATGTATCACGGAGCTATGTGAATTATGATAAATTGTCTAAGTATGTGTGAAAAATAAGTGTGGTGGAACACAAAGGTATATTCTCGAGGCTGTGGAAGTTTGAATGCAAATGCTTTAGACCCGAGGTCAAATGATTGAAAATTTTCTAAGTATGGGTGAAAAATAAGTGCGATGGAATGTTAGGGTATATTTTTGGGGTCATGAAAGTTTGAAATGAAGAAATGATATGCCTTAGACCTGCAGTGAAACAATCAAGCTAACATATCGACAACTGATATTTAATCAGAGTCCAGATCGGACGGTTGTTGAGATTCAAGGTTGTGTCGATCATTTCGGTGGCTAGCAATAGAAAATCAATGATGGACATTTAATTTGAAGGAATATATGATGGGTATTGAGTATTGATCGATATGTTGTGTGTTACAAGATGCAATGGTCCCGATATGCTAAGAAGAGTTCAATGGATGAGAATTGATCAGGAACCAGATCCAATGGGTGTTGAGAAATGAGGTCATTTGTGTGTTGTATTAGACACATAATAAGAAAATATCAATGATAGAGATCAAATCAAGGATTGATTGGACGACTATTGTGCATTGTGGTTGCATGGGGTTTTTTTGTGGACAACAAACAAGATCAACAATCAATATTAAATCCAAATATGGATCGAATGGTGGTTGAGTGTTGAGGTTGTGTTATGTGATGTGTAGAGAGTGGATCAATAGCTATGTTCGACTCAAGGGATTGCATCTGATGGCTCCTGAGCATCAAAATTTATGCTCATTCCAATGAGCAGATAGCATGTGAATTAAGAGGAATTTAGGACCATTTTTTAAGGATTCATGAAGTCCAAATTCATAAGGAAAACACAAGAGATATATATCTAACCTCATGAGAAATAATATTTGGATATGTGGACAAGCCTTTGGATTTATGCTCTATATAAATAACAATGCTCAAATCCAAGTCAGTTTTAGAAGTGAGCAAGTGAGTATGGGTGGATTGTATGAAGAGAAGCTCTGAGGATCTGAGGTCCAAGGATGCTAAAGAAATAAAGAAAGATAATGTAATAATCTAAGGGTGGTTGGGAGGTGCAAGGTCTAAGGAACTTCTCAAATCAAGTAGATTGTGAACTAAAGGAATGTATTCTGACAACAGAAACGAAGAAACATTTTTATGCAAGTGAAGGCTTGAAGGAAAGAGAATATTTGTCATTATTGACAGCTTGAGGAGATTGGTGTCCCCAATAGGTTGGAGCCTACATATTGTTGAGTTGGTGCTCAGCTAAGGGGACTGGTGTCTCCTGCAGGTTGGTTCATGCAAATAATGCAGTTGTAGGTTGATTCCTATAGGTAGTGTTCAGGTGTGCTCATCTAAGGGGATTGGTGTCTCCTACAAACATTGTAATAGTAGGATGGTGCCTACATGATTTTATAAAAGAATCATTTTGTGGGTTTTATCTCATTTGGGTTTCCATATTAAATCTTTGTGTATTGTGGATTGTATGGTTGTGTATTTATCATCAACGGTTATAGTTGGTAAAGTAACACATTGATAAATATTGAAAGAAAATAAAAAGTATCCTTATACCGACTCACCCCCCTCTTAGTGTAAGTAAGTGTGCCAACACAACGATCAAGAAACAAAGAGAAATAAAGATAAATTGTTTCCCACAACCATGCAATTCAAGAAGTAGCTAAATAATTCTAAGAGGAACTAAAAACTTTGTTTCATTTAGTTTTAAAAACTTTAACTATCTTTTCAAACCAAAAAAAATCTTCAAACAACCCAGAGAGTCACAAAGAATCCCCATAAGAAAATTCAAGTCTAAAAAATACTTGAAAACATAGAAAATATATTTCCTATGAGTCATATGTGATTGTTTCCTCAACAACCTGCATGTGTATGAAAATATCTCTTCATAAACAAGTATATACACTAGTTTACTCGAGGAAAGACGCATATGAAATTCATATTTCCAAACAATAATTGGAAAAAGTATGAATTGTGTCCTAGTACTAAATGCTATATGTTGGAAATAAATGGAAAGGATTGAAATAGAAAGAAACAAAAAAAATAACCAGCCAGAAACTAACTAACCCTAAGCAGAACTCCCCAATGGATTCACCAATTTTGTTTTGGATATTACTACCCTATGACCTATGTTAAAGGTCACAATAGAGAGGGAACCTAAATACCTGACTCAAACTTATAAAACTATTAAAATCTATAACTAACTAACTACTGGTGGTTAAGAACCACTCACCTGGACACCAAATTTCAGAGTAGACTCTTTGTCGAGCAAATTAATTAGCTTAATTGTTGATCATTAAATCATCAATCCGAGAGCGTAATATTAGATATTCCAACACTATATAATCATATAATAGAACATAAATGAATATCTAATCTATGGAAAAGAACTTAATTAAATGAAACTAGACTCCTAGAAAATCGCAAGAAAATCGTTCATTGGGCAACAAAACAAGAAAGTGCTCCACTGGCACAGGCCACAATCTTTCACTCGAGCACTTCTTGACTATTCATGTATGCAATTCTTAGAGAAAATATCGTTCCTACCTTCATGTGACACTATTCTTGTAATTGTGAAAAGAAAATAGAGCATATAAAATATTTCTAAGGAATTAATCTATTCACACTTTGACAATTGCAAAAAGGACTCACTGAGTTAAAAATAAAGAGTTTTACAGGATCAAGTTATAAATATTTCACCGAGATTTACCCAGTGTTCATTACAATGAAATAAACTCAATTTTGTCATTTAAACTCCAATAAGATCTGTGTTACCTATAATCAAAAAAAATTGATTACTAAACTAAAGGAGTGAAGAAAAGGAATGGCGTAAATAAGGATCGATCCATACACACATTTGAAAATCAAACATGTATTAGAAAATTCAAACTCTGTAATACTAAATATGGAATCCTAAATGATACAACCCTTTGTTTTAGAATGAACGAAGTTATTCCAAATTATGAGTGGAAAGATAATGCAATTATGAGAAAAGTTCCAATGTAATCATTCAATCTATACTTGGGTTATTACTCAATCAAACTCAAAAGCAGAGATGTTATCTGCAAAATGAATTTTTATGAAAATGGAGATATGATTATAATATATTCAAATAGTGAACTTGAAATGGTTGGAGGGTTGTGTTGATATGCATGATTCCAACTCAAATGAAATCTATTGACAAGCTTGACAGATTGAACATTATCAAATTACAAACATCCACAAAATTAATTACATGAAACAAATGAAAATAGAGCTAAATGAAACAGAGAAAACACACTCACAAATCTATGCTAATTGTACAAGCAAATGATAGCTAGATTGGTGGGCCATCCCAATTAGCATCTCGTTGCTTAAACGACTACAAAACTAGATCAAATGGAACCACAAATTGAGCTTCAAAACACCAACATTTCAATTAAGCAATCTTGATGGTACAATTGATACAAGAAATATCAGTCTCAAAGTATGATCTCGAATAATATAAATTCATAATCTACCCCCTTCCTTCTTCTTTATGAAGATTTATTTATACATAAAATTAATCAACCGAATTTCCCAAACTCATAACTGTCTTTTACAATTTTGGAATATCGGTCATAACATAAAATCTAGGCAAATCAAGATTACAAAATTGGTCATATCTCCAAAAATCTACTTCATTTTGGAAACCAACCATCATTGAATTCAATTTGGACCCTTCTATACAAAACCCATGTCTTGGATTTTTGAGATTTGGCTTCATTACCTCGTAATTTGCACCCAAATTTGATTTCTTGGAAATCGCTACTTATTTTGGCTAAATTGTTATTCATGAGCTAGGGATACACACGTACGACCTAGGTGTGAGTTGAACAACACAAGAGCATTTCAAGGGTCCTAGTGACAAAACCCTTGTCTTAGATTCCCTTGTGGAACTTTGGAAGTATGATGAACGATGATGCAAGTTACTAGACCTCCATGTGGGTTACAGGACTTGAACTTGACCAACCATCATTAGTAACAAAACAAGCCTTTAATCCTTCTAATTCATCAAAAACAATGGAAAAACATTAATAAAGAAATGCAATTACCTTATGAGCCTTTGAATGACCTTTTAAAGCAAAAAGAGTGGTATTATGGTGAAAATAGTGATTTTGATAAGTCAAAAGGAGTTTGTTGGAAATGAAAATGGAATCAAATTAGAGTCCCAACATATCCCCCACGCTTGATATTTTGCATGTCTTCATGCAAACAAGATATATATACTTAGTTGATGTCCTATTATCAAGATCTTCAAAATTGACAAAATTGTGTCACTGCTACAACCATGTCAAATGCTAGTCCCAATGGATATGTTCACATTGGGTGCCTTCCCTTACCAACCTCAAATTGCACTCCAATAACACCTTTATAAAATTCCACAATCCTTTTGGAAAAACAGAGTTTGAGGCCTATTCTACCACCCACAACATATAAAGATAGAACAACAAATATTGTTTGCTTTCTTCTCTTTTTTTTTATTCCAGTCCCAAGAGAAAATATTGCAACTATATACCCCATTCAATGGGATAGGTTCCAATTGTTCTAAAAAGATAGGATCAATAGTATTTATGTCATTTCATATGACACCAAGTCTGATCTTTCCCTCACAAGGAGTAAATTTTGCAACAATTGAGAGATAGTTTGCAAGGACCTGGCGGACGCGATGTCTTGCACATAATTTGTGTCACCCCTATGACCGTTAATGATGTAAACCTATCCTTTGTCTTTAGAAGGATCAATCTCCTTAATCCCTCAAGAAGAATGAAGATGAATTTTCCCAGAGAGATGAATATGATATTTTCCTTTGTAAAAACCTAATAAAGAGGGATCATCACACTCTGTTCAGTGTTAAGGGTGCAACAATCTAGGATCATCGTAGGCTACACCACACTGGCATGTGACATCGTCGCACTCTGCTTAGTATTAAGGGTGCAACGATTTTCCATACGAAGGAAAAAGAGAAGCTTCTTGACCCTTCTAGAAGAGAAGCTTCGAGGGTGAGTTGGCCTTCGATCGGTTTGGATCTGAGTCGCATCCCTGATATCATGGGATCATCCTAACCTCCTCACCCTATCCTTTTCATCTTATAAAAGGAGATAAGTTCTCATTGGGAAATTTATCTTGATTGGGTTTGAGTAATTTTTGTAGCTTGGAGTTTTTGGGCCTATGTTGGCTTTGAGCTTTGCTTTGTCAAGATAGATTGTGAGTGAATTTCAAATCTACAGTCTTAGAATCCAGGAAGAAGAAGTGTGTCGAAAGCAAGGGACTGTTGGAAGGGACCTTACAACATCAAGGCATCGGTTGTATTCTCACTTTCATTTAATATAATGCAACAATACATTTCTTCCCTATAAAGGTGTCTTTATTTTTATTGTGTAACTCCTTGATATAATACATAGAATTCATTTGGAATATATATATCATTGTTCTCTCTCTTTGTCAATTTGTGATTCTTAAATAGGCACCATCCCTCAAATCCAAAGATGGAGCGACAAGGAAGACACTGGCGAGGATCAAGCGTCATTTAAAAGGTATGTCACTCATTCCTCTTTGAACTAGTTTAAATGACAATGAAGTCTAAGGTGAAGTTTGTATTATGTCTTGTTTTGTTCTAGCTTCCTGTGGAAGTTAGGGAGATTAGTTTGTGTCTACACTTACCGATTTGTCTGATAACATGATGATTATATCCAATCAACTCATGATGAAAAGAGAATTGTTTTGTTGCCTCATCAATATGTAAAATAAATCCGATACCTTTTGAATCCAGAGTATCTTTGAAATCCCTTATTAAATAGCTAATTCGTTCTCCGGTGAGTTGTAATTTTCGAGCTCCAATTTTACCCATATCAAGAACATCATTTATCATATGGATCATCAAAGACTACGACACATCCATCATTTTAAGAATATCCCACTATTAATATCATATGCTACTTGCTAGCATATTCCCAACAACATTGAATGGAACTCTTATTTCATACAAAATGAAGCTTATACACTGCTTCATTAAATTTATTTAAATATTCAGCCTCGTTCCATTATGAAGTCTTGATTTCTTCATCCTCTTTCACCTTTAGAAAGATCCTCTTGTAGTGATTTAATGAATAAGGAGGAAAATGCAAAGATAGAGAATCCCTTTGCACACAAAAATAAGTTGTGAGATAATAGAGAGGGAAGGCCAATAAGCAGAGAACTATAAATGTACTGCAGATCTTGTCTTAATGTAATTCTCTTGGAAGCTGGAATGAAACTAGAAGAAACAACATATATGAAACATGACTGTAAAATAATTGGCTTGATTCATAATATAGGAAAATATGATCAAAAATTAAACAAAGAGGGAGGTAGTCAAAATCCAAGGCATTGCAGATGTAATTATTTGGTATTATGTTGCAAAATGAATAAATAACACTACAAGAACCAATATACTAAAACATCCTACACAACATAGGACCTCTCTTTTTATGGAAAATCCATTGAAAATATCTGAAAGCCTTTGAAAAGTCATATATTTGTATGCATGAGTGGACATCGTTCAATTTAAACTTCCATGGAAGTTGATCTGACACACAGTTCCCATATGGGAGCTCTTCTTCGTTCCTCGATTTCCACTCTTTTGCAGGAGAATCTAAATCTTGAGGTACTATTCTCTTCATTTTTTCCATCCATTTCAACGTGGATTTCAATTTGGATTCATACAAAGCCCCACTTAATCAAAGTTTTCATGAATTGTCAAATCTCCTCAAAGTATGCCTCCAACTCCTTCAAAGACCAAGGATCTTTCCTAAATACACTGACTTCCCCATGTCATTGCAAATCCAAAGGTAGGAGAGTATGCAAAGTCACTCCACTCTGAGAAATTCACACTTCCAGTGAGGAATTCGGGAATGGGAGACAAATTTCTAGGAAATATGCTAATTTATTAGAAAGATATGATTATTTCAAATCCTCCAAGTGATTTGAAATAAAAGGGATTTGAAATGAGGGAAATCAATTGGTCATTTGTTATAATGATCATATGTAACGGGGAAAATGGATAAGGGTAGTGGATATAGGTATGGGATATGGGTAGGTTATAGGTTTATTTAGTGGGATAAGGATAATTATATGGAATAAGATGGAACATATGTTATACAAATGAGCTCATAGGAAAATATATTTTAAGTTTCCCATGTTTTTAATAAACTGGAAAAATCAAAAGTTTTCTTATTACCTCAAGTTTACCTCATGATGCATGTTCGAATGGAGGAAAGAAATGAAACGTAATATTGTTGTGCATTATGTTGAGCTCATGAGATCACTAAATTCTTGTTGTTGAACCAACTGAATTGTTGATGTAGAAGATATCACAAAATGATGGCATTGTTGGTGTTGAGATGGATTGTTTCACAGAGATGAAATAAAAATGATCGATTTTGTTGATGTAGACCTATGGAATGATGGAGAGAAGAGACCAGAGTTTCTTGGGAAACTATATACCCTTACCTCGGGGCCAATTGACATTGAATAAACCTAAATTAGCAAGGAATCTTGGAATATGCATGATACAAGTCGTCCTATAACTAATATAGGGATCATGTAACTACTGAAGATAGTGGTTATGGAGCGCATATAACTTATGAAATTGCTAAAATATGAATGTCGAAGATTTTGTTGAAGAAATATGATGTTGATCACCTATTGAACACCATATTGGAATGTTGAAATGATGACAATAACAGAGGGGATTTTATACATTAAATATTTACTATGATCATACTAATAGTCCACATGATCAAAATTGGAAATGGAACTCTGAAAATCTATGATCTTGATTTATTAGAATAACTAAATCAAATATGAATGTTGATCAGCAAAAGATGAGGCCTTGGATACAGGTGTTGGAATCAACTACTGAAAATAATCAAAACAAAATTTTATTATTCCTCTCTAATTCCATGCCGCAAAAGAAAGAATTGACTTTATTATGAAATGTTGTCTTTTGTGTAGCATTGGATCATGGAAATGTTGAACAAGTGGTTGTTGGAAGTGGTTGTTGAAGAAACTTTAGAACAAAAAAAGGAATTGTTGCAATTTGTTTGTTAGGATCATAAAACCATAGTCTTCACCCTTATCCCCTAATTGTACAATTGAGTCTATGTGAATAAAATTACTTGGAGTTGAACATAGAAATAAATCATTGGATTACTGATCAATAATGTAAATCGTTAACTAATGTGAGATGACCCACCATTAATGTCAATGGGAATCAACGTACAAAAGTAAATTTTAGTTGGTTTGAATGAATGGGTTGGAGTCGAACACCTATATAATCCATCAGTAAAGGGACATTGATGTATTCCCCTACTGGTAGTGAGAGAACCTACCATTAAGTCATGCAGGCCCTAAGGTACTTATAAACATCGCTAATCTCAATCCTAGATGATGTGTTGGATTCAATGGTATGAGACTTGTCAGAAGGTGGGCCTTAAGGAATCCCACATCATCTGATATGATCAAAACACAAATGATTTTGAAGAATCATAATACAAGATTGAGCCAACATGAACTTACAAAACTTATTATAAATCTCGCCCGCCAGGAATCCTGGTTTTCAAGAAAAACTCGTTTCCAGATGCACTAGTAATCTTTTTTTCACAATTGGACTTATTTTATATTTAATGTTTCATTTATTCATTTATTCTTCTACACTAGCTTACTCTACTTAGAGAAGAATCCCTTCTCTCAAGTGTAGGAGAACTTCCAATGAAGCCATGTGTGCAACAAGATTACAAACATACGCATATTCAAGTTTGAAAAATATACTTGGATAGCTACCAAAATATGAGGAACTAGTTACATTGATTGATATGGTGCCAAAAGATGTTGAAGGATGGAGTGGTATTTTGGCCTCATGACTATTTGGAGCCAAGTTTTGATGGGATCTTTGTCTCCTTGGTTCTCTGGTTCATGAGAAATTGTCTCCATTTCCCCCTTTTTCATTCCATGTAGATATTCCAAGACTCGTTGATTTCTCTCTTGAATGCATGAAGGATTTGATGATAGGAATGGAGGAAATTCCTTGATCTCAGGTTCCAATGTCTGCTCTCCATCAATTTTTTCCTATGAATATTTAGTCTTCTCTGCAAATCGACAAGGATGATCAGAGAAATATTCTAGGTATTATTCTTGATTTTGTTCATGGATCCCTTGCGCTTCTCTTTCTCCCTAAGATGAATATATGTTTATGATTTTGTTCAAGATTTGTTCCTCTTGAGATGCAAGGTTTCAGATTCTAGACAGGATTTGTTCAACATGAGATGCAAATATATTTCTGGTTTCTATCAGGATTTGAGAGATTCCTTGGAGCAACATTTCCTCTTTTTCTCAACGAACTCTTTAGCATCCTTATTTTTCTAGCTGGTAGTTTTTGTCTTGCATAAGGACTAGTGTACGGGGGATCTTACAGTTCCAAAAAAAACTCTTTTGTTTTAAAGAAATAAATGAAATTTGCTAAAATAAAACAATTTGAAATAAAAAACTCATCATGTACTTAAACTCCCTCACGCTACTAAGACCTTTTTGTCACCAAGTTATATGTTTACATAAGTTAGTTTCTTTCTTTTCATGAATCAAACCAAAATAAAACACACTTGCATAAAAAGAAACAATGAGGCTTCGGATAAACTCACCAAAGTGAATGTGTCGGGCTAGAACCCCTTCAGAATTTCTAAAGTAAGGGCGAATTTGCGTCTTAACGCATCTCCTCCCCCAAACTGCAATTGTAGTTGTTAAATCCTAGGCCTTCACCTCTTCCTTCATTTCCTCCATCAACCCATCCATTGTCAACCTAATTATTGCTTAGTTTCTTTTCAATGGTGTGTTGAGTCATTTTGATTTGTTCTCGTCTTCCTTTTGTTTTTCATCATTTTCTTGCTCTTTACAAGGTTAATACATGTTATGGTTTGAATTCAATAACACACATCACCATGGTTATGTCACTAGTGGGTTGCAAAACAGTTAAATTAGGATTTTGATGCAAAAAGACAGTGATTGCAAGAATGTGCCTACTCTTGCAAACATCAAAAAACACATTGTTTTGTTGGTTTTAATGTTCAGAAAAGTTAAAAAAATTAAATCGAGTTGTGTTGGAGCCTCGCATGCGTGCACATGTCCCTAAGCACTCGAGATCATGTAGATTACCACTAGTTAAATCATCATCACAGAATTTGTGCTAAGGTTCATGCAGGTTTGTGCCTTAAACTATTATCATCGCGGGATCGTGTGTAATTATTGTTGCAGATGGGAAAGGAAACCAAATTAACGCATAATTCGACCAACATTTACAGCAGAAGTAGCTAGAACACAATGATTTCTCCTCAAGAACGTTGACAATTGAACAGAACAAAGCCACGAGGGCTCGAACTGTTCGAAGCCATTCCGAAAATAAGAGACATTCATCAGAGCATAATGGTTTGATTTAATCTGCACTTTCGATGGGCATCACACAAGAGTGGCCCTTCTCTTCGTGTAGAATTTTGATGGGTTTCAAACCCAACTTGGGGACACCACTATTCATATTATAGAGCATTTTATTATTGGGGCATGTGCTCTTCCGATTAGTGGTGAAATATGGTTTAAAAAGGGTAAGTTTTATGTTGAAAATATGCAACAAATTTTTGGTGGAAAAATGAAAAAACCCTGATTAGAGTCAGGGCATATCGATTATGTGGATTAAATAAGAGTGGAGGGGAATTCTCACTACAGTCCAAAGTATATAGGGTTACAGGAATAAGGATAGGGAACTGACCAACATCAAGAAGGATGAGAAACTAATCAACAATCAAAGGAACATAGGGAGGAGGATAACCAAGCAACTAGGGTTTCTCCTTAACCTGGGCATTCATCTAAAGTTGCCCAACAAGATAAAAGGAAGACCACACCTAGAAAAGAGAGAACCTGATATGAGAAATCCATATCAATTACTCCACCAAGAGAAGAAACCACACGAAGACAATTAAGGTCCTCTACAACAAAACAAAGGGAAAAGGAAAGCAATAATATTTATATCAGACATTGAGATGAACAGGCCACCCCAGCAGGCCCATTGTCACCCAAAAATTATGAGGATGAGCTTATGACCACTACCATGTAGCAACCAAATCAAACACTTGAAGTACAACATAAAAAATTACAAAGAAAGTATCAAAGTTGTAGAAGAAACATCAAAAGGCGTTGCTTGAATACTCTATTTTTCGTTGTTTTAGTCATTGTCTTTCGGTGTGCCTTATGAATAGTTGGAGGTGAATTTTTGAACACTGAAAGAGGTTTTTTTGGGGAACGAGCCCATTAAAAAAAAAATCTCTCAGTGTTTACACAACTATCACGGTTTGGTATAATTGAAGAGATATTTGAGGCCATGTTTCTAGAAATTCGCCAAATGCTCTGTTTTTCCCTGTTTTTGTCATTGTCTTTAGGAGCTATTTCCGAACAGATGGAGGTGAATTTTCGAAAACAGAAAAAGGTATTTATTGGGAAAATTCACATTTACAAAAATGTCTCTCAGTTTTTTACACAGGTATCACATTTTGGGAGAATTGAAGAGAGATTTCAGGTTGTTTTTCCCAGAAATTCGCCAAATTCTAGGTGATTTTTGTTCTAGTGTTAAAGGTTTACTTTTTTCAAAGGGGAAAGGAATTTGGGACTTATGCCAGATGCTCCACCTGTATTCCATATTGGAATCCAATTTTAGTGTACATGGGCATCCATGCACAATCAACTGCCAGCTACAACTTTTGAAGACTTTGTTATGGAGTTGTTCCACTTCAGTTAAAGTGACAGAGAAACAGAGCCTATGGTTGGGTGAAAAGGTGCTCACCCATAGTGAGTTGGATTGGCTACAACTTGTAAATAGATAAGTAACCTCGGTGCTCTGTGTAATTGAATAAAAGGAATGGTTGGTTCATGTATTGAATTTTTGAGTGTGTATGCCTGATTAATGGACTTGATACTTGTTTCATTTGCAAGTCTTTGTGCTTGAGTAATTGTCGAATTGTATGAATTGAGCATGCTTTGCAATCTCAACATAAGAATTTTGTACTTTGTTTTGAAGATAAAAACAATCCATTGCTGGTATAATGATATAAGAACATGGGTTGCATAGAAACTTGTGATGACATAGAGATAGGTTGTAAGCCCTGCGTTCCTTGTGTAAAAGGTAATTTTACCCTCTGTATGTGAATTGTCAATGAAAGGAAACCTGATTTATAAGTTAAGAAATGAATGTTAAAGTATGAGATGAATGGAGTATTGTAACCTCCTTTCAAAGGGATTAATGAATTAAATGAAAGGCTTGAGTAAGGGAGGCTAGTGCAGGTCGATAACCCTGGGGCTTGTGTCTTTCCTATTCGTTGAAATGGAAGGGTTGCAAGTTATAGAACCTTTGTTTGGGGTTCCTTGGTAGAGTGTATTTCCATGTTTAAGGAGTAGGGTTAAAATCCCTAGGGAGTAAGGTTGAAACACTGCAGAAAGACATCAAGAGAGTTGCAAATCGGGCAAGTTCAGAGGCGGTCCTTAACCCTTTCGAATTTATGATTTAAACCAAAGTGAGTTGATTGTCATTGGATCGGAGGGGTGGTCAAACCCTAATCGTTTGATCGTCACCAAGATTTAGGAATCGAAGGTAGAACCCTATTTAATCGGGTCACTAGATAACCGGAGCACCAGAGGTTTGCGCTCTCTAGTTAGCGCAACCTTGTTAAATCTTGGTGCCAGTGGGGTAGAGTTCCCACACAAGGTTCCACCCTTTTTCACTTGTAAACAAAGAGAGAGAGAGAGAGAGAGAGAGAGAGAGAGAGAGAGAGAGAGATGTCGTTGTGATGTGTCATGCTAGCATGCCCCGAAGGATGATACATGTTAACATTTGATTTGTCGACAGGTTGAGTGTGGGCCTTGTCGGGTATGAGTCTTTGATTTAGCACCATTAAATCTTGGTCATCAGATCTGAGGGTTGAGGGATCTCAGCCGTTGATTTTTCGTAGTAAGATCAGGAGGAAGATCGACGCCCTAGAGTAACTGGACTTTTGGGCGATTGGAGCTCCCAAGGCCTTTCTTTTCATTACGCTCCTTCCCTAGTTTCCCAGTGCCTGGTTGGGTAAGGTTCTAGGAAGGGTTCCAACTGCCCCCCCCCCCCCCCTTTTTATGAAGTGTATGGGTGGGAGGACATATGATGCACATGTCGAAGACGTCAGAATGACGTAGTAGTCACCATTAAGAAGTAGACAGGTGTTAGCACCTGAGTGGAGGATCCCTTATGCCTATAATGACATGTTGAGTGGTGGTTAGTCCACATGTCATTGAGGTAATGTGCCACATGTCTTGGAGATCGAAGTTCCAACGCATAGTTTTATATTGTGCCATGTGTCTAGCCACGTTATTGTGCCACATCAGGTCCATGTGTTTATGGTGCCAGCTAGACCACTAGATCGGGCGTGTTGGGTTGATTCATGAAGTGTTTATGGCTTGCCCTAGGGTCCCAATGCTTACTGGAATGGGGTGCCCGGTGGATATGTGTTCTCAATTGGGGTATGGTTTTGGGGACCAAATAACCGGTCCACCAACAATAGGTAGTGTATTTAGTTTTGTTAGTTATTGGAGATCCACAGAATCCCGATGCCCAGTTAAGGCATGAATTTTCCCTTTGAGTTTCATTAGTTGACGTGTATGGTAAGCCAGCCAACTATTGGCACGAGACACGCCACGCCAGAGGATTATGTGTCCCATCGGGAAAATACAAGGAGGTGCCACATGTGATGGTACGGGTGACCTAGAGCCACATGGGTGCCACATTGAGGTAGGCAAAAAAAGGCTTGAAAACTTGAAAAGACCATAACTCTTGATCATGAGCTTGGTTTTGAGCATGGTTACAATCGTTGGAAATCTCTTGATGAGCAAAACTGGATTATGAGATCAAAATTGGATTTAGAGAGGTGATTAAGAAGGGTGGTTAGAGGAAATAAAAAAGGCAGCCAAAGAGAATTTAGGGGGTCGGGTGTGTTACATTCATATCAGAGTATGAATTAATATTCATCTTTTTCTTTTCCCTTTTTGGTAAGAAATTGGAGTTGAATACACCACACAAGAAGCAAGGGCAGTGAGAAGATCTTTTTTTTTCAAACTCAAATTCTTAATCTATCTTCTCACATAATTAATTAAGAACCCAAAATCACCAAATTTTCAAATCACAAGAGGTGAAGAGATAGTAATTATGAAGCATGCCATTGAGGTCACTCAGAGTTGCAATTAGGCTCTGATATCATGTGAAATACTCAAAACACTAAAAATCAATATGCATAAAACTCAATAACATTCACATACCTTTAAACAAATAAAAGTAAATATCATTCCATTTCTTATTGCATAATCAAGATAACGTAACGAGTTATGAGAGTCACACATAAATGTTTTAAAAAGCACTAACTTACAACTTGGGTAAACGTAGAACAATTGAGCTCCACTCTCCTCCCAACCAATCTTTCAATCAACACAACCCTCGAACCCTCAATCAACTACCTATACCAACTTCTATTATTTCCACATCAAGATTGTCCAAGCAAAATATGATCTCACTACCTTCTCCACATTCATTAAACACTTATTCTTCATATCTATCCATGCATAAGATCCACTTGTAATCAAGCCATTAACTCTTAATCATGCAGTTTTTTAACATTTTGTTCGATTCGTTTTCCCTAAATCTCATTTTTATATTTTTTCTTTATAATAAATTAGATTGTTTAGTATATCCCTATATTATAATTATTATTACTTATTATTATTTTAAAACCACTCATTTATTTTCATGGTCAAGTATAGAATTAATTCAAAATATGGGACATTACACTCAGCTATTTACCGTTTCTATCAAGGTGTTTCACCCCTCCTAACAAAACATAGAGAAACCAAATGAAAGCCAAAACCTTATTTTCAATAGAAACCATATCCAGAAAGATTACTTGGTCAATTATTCTCACCTTCACAAGGCAGCAACTAGTGCAGAGGTCTTCCCGTACTCAAAGATCCTTGAATGCATAAACGTTTATGCGGACATCAAACTCAAGAAAATAGCATCCGTAGATGACGGATGTGACTGGTCTCTTCAACCTTTCAACATTGAAAGTATGACAAAATCTTACTTTCCCCGGTGTGAATTTCACAAACTTAGGTTGATGAATTCAAAACCAACAATGAACTATATTAAATAGTGTACGGGTGGTGGGATTTGTCTAAAATGTTTGGAAGACTCGGCGTCAACATCTACCCAACCCAATATTTGCAAGGATATGTAAGAGATGTGTCAATTATGATGAGAAAAGTATACAAGGCACCTAATACTCAAAGCTTATGGTTGAGTTGGGTGTCAATAATTCAGGAAGTTTTAGAGCACAATACTATTTTTAATGGGCATAGTTTTAGAGCAATTTGTCTGCTAAGGTGTTGAAGTCAAACGAACCATCCAAGTACCAAAGTCTCTATGGCATCTTATCTAATGGATTGCATAAGTGCACGTGTTAACTTCTCTACCTTCGTTAAGCCATGGGAGTCTACCTTGGAACCAATTAATGTTTATTACCAATTATTGTGGAAAAACCTATGTATGAACATGATTATTTTAGTATGTGATAATGTGATTGCATCATTGCATCGGATGATAACTGGTGATAAATTTCCCCGATTCAACTCATCCTCTATTAAAGCAATAAAGACAAAGATGACAATGGTATTTTGAAGAAACAAACAGAGTTATCAAAGTATCTGAGCTCATCATACCTCCTCACATGCTACCCAAATATGTGCCAAGTAGATTGTTCATACGAAAAATTACTTACCACATAGCCTTGTCAGTGTATTGCTCATACGAAAAATTACTTACCAGATGGCCTTGTACAAGCAATTACAGCTTTGAAAAAGCAAGGATGAAAACCGTGGCCTCATTTCTCTATAAAAATTGATTCCTGTGAGTTGGTTGATTTAGCGCACACAAAAAGAGATTGCCCAAGAACTTGAAGCTTATCACTTTTGGCCCGAGCCATTCGCACGCATGATTCCCTCCACATAGTGCAAAAATAGTTTAGGTCCGTGAAGCTCACATAGGCTTATTGTCACCAAGACTTTGAGGAAGAATGATATAGAAGGGCTAAAGATTACACAAAGGTCAGAGGAAGAAAAAGGAAATTGTTGATGTTTGTAACATCAGACACAGTTAATCCTACATTGGTTTGTGTTTAATATGTGAAAGTCGTCATTAATATCTCTTTGAACTTTGGAAAATTATTTTAATTAAAATAATTATTAAAATGAATGTCATTTTATAAATAATTGAGTTTAATGTAATAAAATGTCAAAGTTTTTGACATTAGTGAATTAAATGAATCTTAGTCATTGATCTAAACTGAGGTGAGATATAATATATGTTAGATTTTCTTTATTTACAGAGCAGTAGAGTTACCAATGTTCTTTTACTTCTTTAATATTAACTTATATATCATGTACTGAGCAATAGCAACATAAACAAGAGACAAAAGAACACAAGAGATTTATCCTGGGAAAACCCAAATGGGGGAAAAACCCAACAACCTTTCTTAGATAGATTTTGTTCCCAAAGCAAGTCCAATCATGAACTAACAGATAAACCCTAGCACAAAGGCTAACTCAAAGTACAATTAGAAATACCACCCCAGTTGTAGCAGCACCACCACCATACAGTGGTAGCGCACCTTTACCAAGTGTAGCGCACAAGAGAGAGATACCACAAAGACTGAACAAGAATAACATCTGTCATCGCAGTTGTTGGGTCACCTTCCTCAAACTTGTGCCTTCCTTCTGAGTGGATGAGAGAGTGTGAGTGAGTGTGTCCAAATGAGCTAAGGCCCCTCTTATTTATAGTCTTCTTGTTTTTTTTACTGGGGCGACTTCTCTTATGGAAAGGTGTCAGTTCATTGTTCTTTATTCTTCTCGACTGACTTCGTTTCTGGGGTATTTCCACATATGTTCAATGGTTCTCTTACTTATGGAATCTTCTTCTTTTCTAAGAAAGGTCGTCTAGGAGGGAAAGTACCCCCCATAGATAACAAAACATCAACAATCTCAATCGTTAATCACTTTGGAGATTAGGTTTAGGTTATAACTCAATATTATAAAAGGCAGCCAAGGTGAGAGGAGAAGACACATTACATGGACATCTGTTAGATTCAATAACTCGTAGAGAGAGCAAAAGACTTTTTCTCAATGATTGAATCACAAAGGACTGTGATTCAAGGAAATCTTAGCAAGGGTGAAGGACTTTCACCTAGAGATATGATTAACTCAAAGGAGAAGGAAGCAACAATAAATAGATCTAGTAGCAAGAACAGATTTGGACGACAGAGCAGCAATAGGTACAGTCACAAATCAAGTCGTACAAAACCGAAGTTGCGTTGTACGTGAGTCACATGTATAACAAGGCGTGTACATACATTGATCATAGGTGCAAAAGGGCGCATGCATACGCAAGTCGTAGGTTCAACAAGGCACATACATACACAAGCCGCAGGTACAAAAAAGTGCATACATACGCGAACAACAGCTCCAATAGGGCACATACATACGTGTTGTACAGGTCTTGATAGGCATGTATAGTTCGTACAAGTCGCAGTTGCAGGGTCGTAGAGCAACAATAGAGTCACAGGTGTTTTCTGAGAGCAAAAGACTTTTGCTCAAGGATTGAATAACAAAAAATTGTGATTCAAGGAGATCTTAGCAAGGGTGAAGGACTTTCAACTAGAGATCTGATTAACCCAAAGGAGAAGGAAGCAACAACAGCAAACAGATCTGGTGGCAAGAACAGATCTTGGCAGCAGAGCAATAGCAAGTACAACCACAGATCGAGCCGTACAAAGCCAAAGCAACGTCGTATGTGGGTTGTATATATAGAAGGGTATGCACATACACAGGTCACAGGTATAGAAGGGTGTGTTCATACACGAGCTACAAGTACATCAAGGTGTGTACATACGCGGGTTGTTGGTAAAGCAAGACGCATACATATGAGGGTCGCAGGTGCAGTAGGGCATGTAAATACACGTTGTATAGGTCTTAATAGGCGTATACAATTCGTGTTAGAATATAATGGATGTGCTCGTTTTACCATTGACAATATCTCTATTGTCACCCAACCATAGGCCAAAGCCACCCTCCGAGCACCTTAACATTGACAAAGAATCACTCTGGAAGCAAACCCTAGGCTAGATAGCCAAACAAAGGGTAGCGCTCATTTCCCCAAGGATAGCGCACCAACAAGAGCTGATCAGATAGTCCAAACCCTAGCCAAGAGATAGTCCAAGCCAAAACGTAACTGCTAGCTGCAGCAGTTGCACCGACAACTCTCCTCCAAACCTGCGCACAAGACTGGGCACTGCAGTGCGCACAAGTTGTTGCTCTGTAATTCTGAGACTGCCTGCCAGAATGAGAACTAGCCTCCTGTATTTATACAAATTCTGGCTAACTGCCTGGGCGGACTTCTCATTATGGGTATCTGTTTGTTCAGTATATATTATTATTTATGGCCGACTTCTTCTCTTGGAGGCTAATAACCTAATATAAATTATCTTCTTGAGCCGACAAGTCTTCTAGGGTTATTAGCCAACTCATTAGAGTTTCTTCTTGCTTCTCGGAGTATTCTATCCTCGTTAGGTTTACACATGGAGGTAAATACCTCTCGCAACTACCATAATATCAACACTCCCTCCTAGCTAGGGAGGTATTACAGGTAATGGTCTTGAGCACAAAAACATACCATTCACCTGGTAGCATCAACATAATTGTATAGACTAGATCATGACTAGATCATGAGCACCATCATCATCATCAATGTCATCAGTTGCATCATCTCTCGAAACCATACTCTATCTGAGTAATCAGACATGATGCTCACTCCACAGAGTGATACAAGAGCCATTCTTCTAAT